>QRDG01001104.1:6038-136759 GCA_012064385.1 Puccinellia tenuiflora | reverse complement strand
GTCCTCCCAAGGAGTCCCCGAGTTTCGCCAAGCAGCCTTCCAATTCTCCAGCGTAGTCGCCGAGTCTTGCTGAATGTAATCGACATCCATGGAAGTCCCCGGGTCCTGCGGAGCAGTCCCCGAGTCTTGCAACTTGCTCCTGACATCTACATCCATCGGGATGACACCGAGCTCCGGATTACCCGGGATGAATATCGATTCTGACTCGGGTGAAGGCTTGATTGATGGCTTGCGAAGATGCTCCAGTGATACTCCAGGTGGAATGGCCTGCCGATATGACCCAATCTTGGACAGCATGTCAGCACTTTCATTATCTGTCCGCCGAATGTGAGTGAACTCGCACCCATCAAAGAATCCTGAAATCTTCTGGACATGAAACCGGTATGCCGCCATGTTGGCATCTAGGGCATCCCAGTTGCCTGATGTTTGCTGGATCACCAGGTCCGAGTCACCATAACAGATGATCCGGCGGATTCCTATTTCCTTGGCCACCTTGAGTCCATGAATCAGCGCTTCATACTCGGCGACATTGTTAGATGCCGCGAAGTGGACTTGCAACACATATTTCAGCTGATCTCGCTTTGGCGAGGTGAGAACTACGCCAGCTCCCAGGCCATCCTTCACTTTGGACCCGTCAAAATGCATTCTCCAGAAATTGGAGTCCGGTAGGGACGGTTCATACTCCATCTCGGCCCAGTCCACAAGGAACTCGGCCACTGCTTGAGATTTGATGGTATCTCTTCTTGCATACTGCGGCGCATAAGCCGCAAGCTCAATAGCCCATTTGGCGACTCGGCCACTGGCATCCTTGTTGCCAAGGATTTCCGACACAGGGGCCGCACTTACAACAGTTATGGGATGCTCCTGGAAGTAATGCTTTAGTTTTTTGGCTGCCATATAGACACCATAAGTCATTTTTTGATAGTGAGGGTAGTTTTGTTTTGACGCGGAGAGCACCTCACTCAAATAATATACCGGCCTCTGCACGGTAGCTCCTTCTTCCTCTCGCTCCACTACCACTACGACACTAACGACTCGGTTAGTGGCCGCAATGTAGAGCAGCATGGGCTCACTCGGTAGTGGCGAAGCCAGTATCGGCGCAGTAGCCAACATTGCTTTTAACTCGTGAAACGCCGCATCCGCTTGCGGAGTCCAGCTGAACCTGTCTGATTTTTCATTAGTTGGTATAAGGGCAAGGCCTTTTCTCCCAACCGACCTAGAAAACGACTCAAAGAAGCCAGACAACCGGTGAATTTCTGGATATCTCGGAGGCATCTCGGCAATTTCATATTTTCTATCGCCCGGATCTTAGTCGGGTTTGCCTCGATACCTCGGCTAGACACGAGGAAACCGAGTAACTTTCCTGCTGGTACACCGAATGTACATTTATCCGGATTAAGCTTAAGTCGGAATTTCCGCAGGTTTGCGAATGTTTCTTTGAGATCATCCATGAGAGTGTGTTTTTCTTTAGTTTTTATGACTATGTCGTCGACATACACCTGCACATTTTTGCCTATCTGATCATGCAGACATTTTTGCATACAACGCTGATAAGTAACGCCAACATTTCTCAAACCGAAACACATAACACGATAGCAATAAGCCCCGTACGGGGTGATAAAGGCAGTCTTTATTTGATCATCAGGGTTCAGCGGTATCTGGTGAAAACCAGGGTACGCGTCTACAAACGAGAGTAATTCACACCCGGCCGTAGAGTCGATCACTTGATCAATCCGGGGCAGCGGGAATGGATCTTTAGGACATGCCTTGTTCAGATGTGTGTAGTCAACACACATGCGCCAGGCAGTGGCAGCAATCGGATCATCTTTTTTCTTTTCTACCAGGACCGGGTTAGCCAACCAGTCCGGGTACTTCACTTCTACGACAACATTTGCTGCGAGTAACTTGGCTAACTCGTCACCCACAGCCTTTCTTCTTCCTTCGGCAAGATGCCGAGTCGGTTGCTTCACTGGCCTAGCATCTGGCCTGACATGTAGAGAGTGCTCAGCCAACTCCCTCGGAACACCCGGCAAGTCCTGACTGGACCATGCAAAGATATCCCGATTCTCACGGAGGAAGTGGATGAGCTCGCTTTCCTATTTGCTGTCCAACCCGGCACCGATGATGACAGTGTGGTCCGGGTTAGACTCGTCAACGCCCACTTTCTTGGACTCCTTTGCTGCCTGAAAGGTTGCGGTCTGCTGCGGGTTGGCCGGACTCGGCACGCCGAGTTGAGCAGACTGGGCCAAGGCCACCACCTCAAGGATTCTCTTCTTCTCCGCAGCGATCACCAAAGACTCGGCCAGACAAGACCCGGCAGAGGCACACTCCATAGAACGCTTGTAGTCTCCCGAGATGGTGATGACACCATTTGGTCCCGGAAGCTTCATCTTCAGGTAAGCCACGTGAGTGGACGCCATGAACTTGGCGAGTGCTGGCCTACCGAGTAAGGCATGATAAGGGCTTTCGAGATCCACAACCTCGAACAGTAGACTCTCAGTTCGGCTATTGCTTTTGTCGCCGAAGGCAACATCAACCCAAACGGTGCCCATAGGCGCATGAGAGACACCTGGTACAATACCATGAAAGGTAGTTCTGCTTGGCTGCATCATATTCTCGGTTATGCCGAGTTTAACCATGGTGTCTCGGTACATAATGTTGATGCTGCTCCCGTTGTCAACAAGAACCCGGGTAAACCTGACATTGATGCTGGGCCCGACGAATGTCGGATCCAACACTAGAGCATAACCTCCGGGATTCGGCATGACCTTGGGATGGTCCTTGATGCTCCAAGTGATCTGATCCTCGGACCAGTACATGAACTTGGGCACGGCCGGCATGACCGCGTTTACCTCCATCGCACGCCGGTGTTGGCTCTGCTTATCAGTTGGCTCGGTCACAAAGACCATGTAACTCTGATGCGGTTCTCTGTACTCGTTCTGCCGACTCGGGCCGGCGCTGTTGTTGCGGTTGTAGTTGTTGTTGTTGTTTGCCACTTGGTTGACATTTTCCTGCCTCGGCTGAGTGTTCAAAGGCTCAGTGTTTGCACCAGTGAGAGGCGCAGGTCTGGATGTCGGACCAGCAGTTACTGGCTTGCGCTTGTGCCAATCACAGTCCCGGGTCGAATGCTGAGCCGGTCTGCTGGGGTGCCTGGTGTGATAGCAGCAAGGGCCATCCAACATTTTCTCATAGGTGAACCTCTCCTGATCATCCCACTGTTTCTTGTTGCCATTCCATGGCTTCTTCTCGCCGTTCCACGGCTTTCTCTCGCCATTCCACGGCCTCTTCTCGCCGTTCCACGGCCTCTTCCCTTCCGAGTTCTGGCCCCATGACGGGCCATCATTTTTCTGGCGCTGGCTGCTGCCGGCATCAACTTGATCTTGGTCGATAGCTGCGACTTGATCCGAACCGTACCGGTAATCCGGCCTGTCATCCCTCCTCTTGTTTCGGTTGTCCGGGCGATCGCTACGCCGACCTAATCTGTCTCGGTCCTGAGCAGGATATCTCCTGCCCACATCCACTTGAGTCAGCAATGGCTGTGTCGGATCACCGAGTGCATAGCTATCTGCTATTGACATTGTTTCGGCCAAGGTGGACGGCATCTCCCTCTGGAGTCTCTGCCAAAGCATCGAGCCATGTCGACATCCCTGCGCAAACCAAGCTATGGCCTGTGACTCGATTACCCCTTCACAGGAGTTTCGGATCGTGCTCCACCGAGTCAGGTACTCCCGGTCTGTTTCATCTTCTCTCTGCCGACACATGGACAGCTGCTGAGGGCGATTCGGCCTCTTGTAGGTGCTGGAGAAGTTGCTGACGAAGGCCTCGGAGAAATCGAGCCAGCAATCAATGTTGTTCTCCTCTAGGTTGTTCAGCCAGATTCGGGCTGGTCCTTTTAGCATCTGCGGTACATACCGCACGGCCCATCGGCGACTGCCACCATCAATATGAACCGCTGTGACATAATCTGTCAACCAGTCCTCCGGCTTGGTGCTGCCGTCATAGGTCTTTGCACCCCGGGGGAGCTGGAAATTCGGTACAGGTGGCTGTTTCATGATCCGGGGTCCAAAGCATGCAGGACCCGGTGGACCTTGCTCCTCTAGCAGTTCAGACAGATAGATTCTGTCAAGCTTGTTGCGGACGTCGTGAGCTGGCAGCTGGCGAGCTCCCAGCCTAGCGCCAAGTGCACCCTCGGTCGCCAGATCTCTGAATCTTGTGTACCCGGCCCGCTCTATGGCCGAGTAACCATCGTCATATCGGTCAGCGGCCTGCTCGACATACCCGGCACCCGCTTGATGACGAGGTGGATTGGGTACCGGATACCGAGGTGGCTGACCCGGATTTGCCGGGTTAACTCGGTTGGCTTCATGTCTGCCCTGAACGGGTCCTAGAGCTCCCTGACCGGGTTGACCTTGGGCAGCTTTCTGTTTTCCGGCATATACCGGATCATACGCCTGCATCTGCTTGTTTTTACCGGAGTTTACACTCTGGCCACGGCTTCCGCCGACATGTGGCGAAGAGGCCTGTCCCTTGGACACTCCTCCGGCACCACCATTGGAGTAGAGATACCCGGATCCTCCTGCACCCGGGTTTGCATTCCGGAATGCCTCATTCTGACGGTTGGCTACAGCTACCAACTCATTAACTCGGTCCTGCTGCCTACTACGAGCTTCACCGGATAGATTAGGTAACTCAGCTATGGCAGCCTCAGCAGCTCTAAGGTTTTTACCCGGGGTACTGTATTTCGGCCGGCCTGCCGACACATAACTAGCAGTTCTACCAGATCTGGCTCTACCATCTCTAGCTATCTCTGCATTGAGGTCTCTACCTCTAGCACGTACCTCATGTATGCGACTAACCGGGTTGGCTACCGGCGTAAAACCATGAGCAATGTTGTACTCACGGAGGGAGATGTCGAAGTCCTGCTTGACTCGGGCCACCTCCTAGGCCTCTCGAAGTATCTCCTGGCGCTGCTGCTCCAACTCCGCCTGAGTCAGAGCAACATCTGCGCTCGGAGCCACTGGCGTTGCCAGCTTCTCGATTGCGTCCTGAAGAGGACTCGGCGTCACCGGCACAGCAGATGTACCGGCCTGCTCCGGACGATTCTCCGGCCTCTCCAGCGGCGGGCGCGTCGTCCTGGTAGTCCTGGTGCTGACCTCGGCATCAGCAACCGGGGCGGTCATCATGACCTCTGCACAGCTAGCGGGGGGACGGGCGATACGTCGGCCGCGAGCTGCGCATACAGCGGGGGGATCCGCTGCAACCTGCACCCTTTCGGGAAATCGGCAGGGGACCTCGGTGGCGACGTAGACGGTGAGGGAGCCGAACTCGATGAGGCACCCGTTCCGGGGTAGCGGCCTGCTGCCGAAACAACCGGCGTTGTCGCTGACGACGTTGAGCGAGCCGAACCTGTGGACAAGGCCACAGAGAACGCGCTCACCCGACACGATGAAGGAACCCGTCCGGATGAACACACCAGCCAGCGCCGCTGCTGGCCCCACGGTGGGCGCCAACTGTCGTGGTGGTGCACGGACAGATGCCATATAGGCTTAAGGTGGGGCCGATTGGACGCTGGAGGTACCGGGGAGGGCTTGCACGTTAAGACGTACACAGAGACACACACACACACACGCGATTTACCCAGGTTCGGGGCTCTCGTGAGGAGATAACACCCCTACTCCTGCCTGTCTGATCTATATAAGTGGATTACAACCAAGTTACAAGCTGCTCCTTGAGCTGTATATGATGAACTACGAGCCTAGGGCTCTCTACCGAGTCTCGGGGCTGCTTACCGAGTCTCGGCACGGCTATGTGTCTCTCTTGCCTAGCGTGCTCTCTTGTGAGGCAAAGTCTCCACGATCTAATGAAGCGTCCACGTAAGAGGAGCCCCTGGTGCTCCTTATATAGGGAAACTCAGTGTACAGAGTTAGGGCTGACGCTTGTGCTGGCCTAGCTAGCACTGTGGCCACGCCAGGGCCTCTGACTGCCTCCGTCACCCCTGCGTGGCATGTCCAATCCATCAACTCCTGTGCACTGCTCCACCGTACTGCATAGGTCAGCAGCGTGGAGGTCTGACTGCCCATGCTACCACCGAGTCAAGGAGTTGGCAGCGCGTCCTGTCCTGCCAGTGTCAGGACGTCTGCCCCGTGATTATAGGGACAAGACGTACGCCACGACCAACGCCGAGATAGAGCTTCATTCCTCCCGATCCGGCATAGGTATGCCAGATATTCTCTAACTCGGTTTCTCCTCCCCTGCCATAAGAACAACAAAGGAGATTCCGACATATAGTATACATGATCCGACATAGGGCTATGTCGGTAGGCCCTTACCCGGTTGACCCCGGGTGAACTGGTATGGTATGTCGGTTTTCCTTGACTCGGTCAACTCCGAGTCCTTGCTTATTTCACCATATTGACCCCACTCGGGGGGCTTCCCCCCGACACTGATACCAAAAATTACACGGGTAGTAATCCAGTGCATCTGTACCCGAAGGTCTGCCTGCCCACAGGTCCTGACTGGCGGGTGGGGAAAGGTCATGCTTTCGTGTAGGTTAGGTTGTCTTGGAGAGGGTGAAGAGGGAGTGGCGGCGTTCTCGCACCAAAATAAGTTCTCATATTTGAACCCGTTTTTGTACGCGTTTGTTACACTAATACCTTTTTGACAGGTACAGTTTAATATCGTAATATTTCTTGCATCTCAATATCTTTTTGACAGGCAGATTTTAAAATCGTAATATAGAAGTGTACGCAGCTAGGGCCTATGTTTTCACAAGAAAAAAGTGCATCAGTAGCCAACCTCACACTAAGTATATACGCTGCGTGAGGCAACGGAAGCATTGGAAAGCATTTCATGAATACACACACCGGTCGAAAACAATTTGCACTCTCCACAGTGTAACTAGTTATGCTTCATGTACTTGAGGTGGTACACTGGTACTTTCCATTTAGATACAACGATAACACTCAAGGAATTCAGTATAGTGCTAATTAAGTAACTGGTTTGAGCAGCTGTATATTTAGCACGGCTGCACTATATTGTGGTTATTGCTAGGAAAACACGATGCATGTTTTACTTTGGTAACCACAGACATTAACCAGACTAGGTTCTGGACTAAGATTAAATCGTCGGAAGGTTGAGAGATTTACCTGAGAAAGTAGCCGAAGCTGCAGATATCAGTAGCAGCATCAGCATCATCATCCCCAAGATTACTCTGTTACTGCGATTTCATCACCACCGAAACAATTGATGTATCCAATTTCTCCCACGCACAAAGAAAGGAGAGGTGTTGAGAATGACAAAAAACAGAAGCTCTGGCTTCGATAGACATACGTGTAGAACCGCTGCTCAGGCCGGCCCGCAACGTGACACTGCCGCCGCGCCACCAGCGCTCGGCTGAAGATCCGGCGAGAAATGCCTGAAGAAGAATGGCTGCACCTGCGGGGCTCCGCGGAATTGCCTCCCTCTAGGTTGGGGTTCCCGTCGGAACGGGACGCGTGCCTCCTTCCTAAGGCGAACTCGCCCGAATCTGAATCTTAACCGGAGCCGAACTCGCCGGAATCGGAACCGTAGTCGGACTCCCATGATCCTACATTCCCTCATCCTCTGCATGCCGGTACCAAGGTTGCCTGATCTATATCCGCCGGTTGCCTCCGGCGACACTGCTCCCCCGCTCCAATCCGCCATGGCTGCCGCCTAGAGCCACCGCCCACTCCTCTACTGTGCTCCCCAATGGCAAATTGTGTAGATTACTGTAGCTACAGTCGAAATTTACTCGTTCTCAAGAGCACGGCACCCTCCTCTACACTGAAACGCCAGCTCTGTTTCTTCTCTAGGACGACGACGTCGCGCAGCGGTGCCACTGATCGTCGCTGTGGCGTACATCCAAGGGGCTCTCGCATGGCCGATCTAGTGCGGTCGGTCGGTCGCATTGGCATCACCCCGCACTCAGCCAGCGGATGACATTCCACGACCGGAAGGCGGCTCCCTCCCGCAAGTCAGGATTTTTGACCGGTTAAATTCGACCGGTAATTTTTGGTACCCATGGTTATCGAAATTCATGCCCGGCCGTTCTAGTGCGGTCGGTCGGTCGCATTGGCTGTCACTCGCACTCAGCCAGGCGGATGACATTCGACGACCGGAAGCGGCTCCCTCCCGCAGTCATTTTTGACCGGTTAAATTCGACCAGTAATTTTTGGTACCCACGATTACCGAAACTCATGCCCAACCGATCTAGTGCGGTCGGTCGGTCGCATTGGCGTCACCTGCACTCAGTCAGGTGGATGACATTCGACGACCGGAAGGCGGCTCCCTCCCGCAGTCAGGATTTTTGACCGGTTAAACTCGATCGGTAATTTTTGGTACCCAAGGTTACCGAAATTCATGCCCCCTCCCCCCCTCCCCCCCCATCTCCCGAGATTTTTTCAATACGGCCAGCGTACGGTTAAAACCCTAGGGTCTCAAAATTAGGCAATTTCCTTCATATGAATCTCAATTGCGCCTATTTTGACCATTGACATACGTTCCATAGTGAAAATCATTTTCAATTAGTGCTCGTTTCGATGAGGTTTGGTCAGAATCTATGGTTTTTCAGTCGAGCTATGTTAAAACCTTGTGTTTTTTTCATGTATATAACAAATGATAACAGTGATTTATTCACCTTGGAGTAAGTGCATGTTGGGTTTTTTTTTGACAATGGAGGAAATATGTCATGTCTTAACGGAAACAAGGTGTTTTTCGATTTCTGTGTTGCAAATTAGTGCGGGTATGTTGGATGAATTACTAAAATTTGGGTTATGAAAGTGCATGGAGAATCTATATTTATTTCTTGATGCATGTATTGCAAATAAATGAGCTTGGACTTAAGTTGATTGCAAAAAAACAATGACACAAACTATATTAGTGATATATTATCTTATGTTTAGAGAGGGGTGCATGTATCATATGTTCTATATTGATCATGGAAACAACATGTGTGGAGCTAATTGGGATAGGGATGATTGTGGTTGACAATCTCCTTGCAAATCTACAGTCCAATGCGGATCAGCAAAGACGGCAACAAGGACTGCATGTATGCACTTGAAAAAGGACCAAAGATGCTACCTTATTTTGATGTCGAGATGTCGTTGCTCCTTCACCACCTCGACGAAGACATAGAAACTTCCTAAAGTAGGAAAGTGTGGCACTAAAACTAATTTCTAGCTCAAATGGTATGTCTGATTGATGATTTTCTTTCACTGTAGGCTTCACATCAACAATGATTTCAAAACCAGGTCAACATCGTTACAACTTGACATATTTTGGTCCCCTTTTGTTATGCAGAATGTTGAAGATATCGCTTATCGTTTACTACTGGGCGGTCTTGGATTATAGATTAATCCGAATCGACCGGTTAATCGATTTATCGGCAAGTTTTTGTTAAATCTCAAGTTCTCAATACTATAAATTCTAAACTATGTTATATTCAACACAAAAGCAGGATGTAACGGATGGAGGAGAGTTGTTGCAGTAGTTGACATTTGCGTTCATGGATGAGATGTGAGATGCAAAGGGAGTCGATTCTTCAGCTCCTGCCTGCTAGGGAAGACGAGGGGTCCCAAGGGCGAGGAGCTCATACCGGGATAGCTCTGTCCGTCGGAGGCGAGCAAGGTTGCGACAATGAGTTGAATAGGGAGCATGGAGGTGACACAATGGAGAGTTCCATAACCCTATCGAGTGAGAGGGGGTATCTTGTGGGAGGCAACTAGAGTGTGGAGCCAATTTTGAGGTTTCTGCCTGGATGAGACCGGCTAATTTATCTCTATATGCCCAATACATCACTTATCAGACCGAATAGGTGGTATGACTTTATCTTATCGACGGCCCCTAGAATTGTGAATTTTGAACATTGGTACGAGTATAGTAAAATACATGCCTTTTCATCCATTTCAAACTACGGTGGCGACTTTATAGATCTTGTGGTGGCAACATTGTAGTCGAACAAAAATCCTTAAAAATAGAAATATGGGCTAGAGTTTCAAATATCTCATCGGATAAAGCCGCGATGGAATTTGAATGCTTCATGGTTTAAAAGATACAACATTCCAATGATTCAATTTAATTATGGTATAGATCTCCATGGTGCTATGACGACATGAGATGTGTTTGAACTTCATGCATGAGAACCTTTGCATGAGAGTCGCGTTTAACTAATGCGCATACGCTTAGCGCATTAGTTGAGTGCTAATGTTTTCTAGGTTGGATAACAAAAAAAAAGGTGACAAAATGCTATGTGTTTAGAGCATCTCTAATAGACGTGGGACGGAGCGGCGCGCTAATTTTTTTCCAGCGCCAAATTAGCGGTTTTAGCACGCCGTGGCCGAGATTGGTTTTCCGGACGCGCTAAAATATGGCGCACGGCATGCAGTAGTTTACCAGACGCGCTAAAATATAGAGCACCACAGCGCAATGGACGAACAGGAACACTTAAACATAATTTAAACGATATTTTGTAAATGATGAAAATTAAACTAAAACGACGAAAACATGAACAATAAACTAAAACGATAAAACTAAAAATCTTGTTCCGAGCTGAGGTCGAAGTCAAAGTCGGAGGAGTCGAAGATCTCGTCGATGAGCGCCGCCCACCTAGGATCGTCGGTGGCCCAGTTGTCGGACAAGTGCAGCTGCGCCTTCACCGCGGCCTTGGCCGCCCGCCGCTCCGCCGCGCGGGTGTTCCAGAACTCCCACTCCTCACGGGCTTCCTGCGGGTGGCTCACATACCACTCCGTCACCACCTGCTCGTCGGACTCCGCGACGAGGCCCTGCATCGCGCGGTGGCGGTGGTGGCGGCGGTCCTCGGCGGTGACGAGGCGCGGCGTCGGCGCCCAGGCCTGCGCCTCCCGTGCGTCTCAGACGCTGGGGTAGTTCAGCTGCGAGCGTGGGCGGCCGAGCCTCCACGCCGCCGCGTCATATGTGCGGGCGGCCTCGACGGCCGTCGTGTACGACCCGAGGTTTACGCAGTCGTCGCCGGAGCGGATCTCTGCCAAGAAGGAGCCGTTGGGGCGCGCGGACGCCGCGGTAGCCGGAGGCGCTTCGGCGGCGCGGAGGCATGTGATGCATGTAAAATGCATACATGAACTTTGCACTATAATACTTGTATTCCATTCATATTTGCATCATATAAGGGGTATATTACTGTTATTTAATGATTTTTGGTAATTAATAATGATTTCCCCTTTTTATGGAATTAATCCTGCATAGGCAGAAAACCCCTATTTCTTTCCTTATTTATTTCAGGGCCTTAACGACGTCATAATGAGCTGCAAATTTACGGGGATCATTATTTTGAAGGAGGAAGACCTAGGAGCGAAGGAAGCAAGCGAACGGAGGCCGGAGGGGCGAAAGAGGGTGCCCCACGCGGCCAGGTACAGGGGCCGCGTGGGCCCACCTCTTTTGGCCCTCGTGGCCCCGTTTGCGACGATCCTTCTTCCTGAAGCTTCCTCGTGACCTAAAAACGCCTATATAAAGAGCCCCCCGACGTTTTTCGAAGGAGAGCCGCCACACGAGAGAAACAAGAAACAGAGACCAGGAGGCTGCAGATTGGAGGGGGGAAACTCCGGCGGAGCGCTGCGGAGAGGTCTCCTTCTTCTCCATCGACATCTCCACCGTCTCCATGATGAAGAGGGAGTAGTCCACCTCTGGACTATGGGTTTGTGGCAGTAGCATATGTATCTCTCTCTCTCTCTCTTGAGCTTCACTAATTAGCACCGTATGAGCTGCTGAACATGATTACGGTCATCGTTGTATTACCTTTGTGGTGGATCTTTTTATGAGTTAATATATGTTGAGATTGCAATGTTTATTTCAGTTATGAAAGTAGATGCATATTATGTACCCCGTTCTTGTATCCTTGTTTTGATCAAGCATGTTTATGAGAGCGTGTGAGGGGGAACGTGTGCATTAGTTGGAGTAACGGGGGTGGTGATGTGATAAGCTGACAACTTAATATCGCGATCCATTGGGTGTTTACCTTACTTTGTTGCCTCACTAGGGATAAACCAAAATACCATGTTGCAAGGTATGAGGAGTGACAAGCCTCTACCTATGACTAGATCCAGCATGTTCTTATTTTCACTTCATGTCATTAATCTTAAGGCTATACTCTGAGTCATCTTAATTACTGAGGTGTTATGATTTAGTTCGCATCTTGGTGGAGTATAAGTGAGACTAATAATCAAAAGGTCTCTATGTTAGGACGTGATGCCCATATAATTAGTAACATGTCATTAAACTTGTTTGCAATCTCATATGTTAATCCTATGTCTACTTATTTGCCACACTATATTAAAGAGAGAGTGCATGTGTGAAACCATGAACCCCGGTCCATTTTTAATCATAAGAAACAACTTTCCAACCACTTTTAAGCATTTTCTACATTCAGCCATTTTAAAATCAGAAAATACAAAAACACTTTTATTCATTGCATACACATATAAAAACCCCAAAAATATCATCCATCATCATTACTATCATCCTTGCATTACTACTTACCACCATTGCATATTTATTTACTGTTTTGCATTCATTATTATCTTAATATCATTCTCACACCTTGTGCTTGACAACCACTTGGTGAGGTTGAGGGCACAAAGCAATCTACTTTGTTTGCAGGAAATCTAGAGAAGGACAAGGAGATAAAATCCCCACTACTGATTCCCCGAGAGTTCGATATTAAACCCTCGAGTCACCCTCGTGGGGAAAAAACTTCCACTTCTACATACTCTGCACTTGGAGGCTCAACCTATCCCATATATTATTTTCCTTTCAGGGTATCAAGAGTGCTTGTTGGCGTAGTTGAGGGAGAAACACTCTCATCAATTCCGTCATCACGTGTTTTTTCTGGCGCCGTTGCCGGGGAATCATAGCTGGAAGGTTTTATCCAAGGATATCACAACAAAGTCAACTTCATCACCAACTTGTGCTAACACCTAAGCTTGGGGAGGTTGCACCTACGTGAGCATCATCTTGTCCATCTTTACCTTCAAGCATTTTATTTTGTTTTGTTATTGTCTTGCATATCATTTTTAGATTTCGGTTTGCATTTTTTATTTTCAGTTTTGCATTTTGTTTTGCATTAGTTAATTCGGTTTGCATTATTTAGTGTCATTTTATTTTCAGTTTTGCATAAAAAATTAAAAACACATAAAAACTTGCAAATGGAAAAGAGAACTCATTGGCCATTTAGTGTTAGGAATTTCCCTCAAAATAAGAATGTCCCTATTGAGGAAATTGAGGTAGATCCTAAGATAATGAAATCAATCTATGAATATCGTTTCTATGGAAAACCTAAGGAAGATCCTTTAGCTCATCTTAAGAAATTTGATGAAAGATGCAACATGCTAAAACTGAACCATCCTAATGTTAGACTTAAGCTTTTTCCTTACTCTTTAGGGGGGAAAGCATTAGATTGGATATTGAGATGGCCACCTGGTAACTTTAGCATCTGGTTTAATTTGAAAGCTGCTTTTGTTGAAAGATTTTGTTCCATTGAAATGATTTGCAATTCTAAACAAATGGTTATCAAGTTTAAACAAGAGGAAGATGAACCTTTGGTAAAAACATGGGAAAGATTTAGAAGTATAGGTTTTGGAATGGAACATGGTCTTAGAGATTGGATGCTCATGCATATCTTTTATAGAGGATTATCTGAAACCTCTAGAGTCTTTTTGGATAAGGAGTGTGAAGGTTCTTTTATGAATATGACTGCTTCTAATACTTATTATCTACTTGATGGCTTGCTTTTGGAAGCAAAAATTAAAGAAAGTTTAGATAAAGCCCAAGTACCTGAAGATGTTTTTGATGACCGTTATGAAATATTTGATCTTTATAATAGGGGAGTAAAAGTTGAAGAAGTTAAGATGCTTAGTGAAGTTAATGATCCTTTGCTTGATTTAGAGAATTGTACCTTGCATGAATTAATATCTATCTTACAAAAATTTGCAAGTGATCCTTCTATTGATGTTAACCAATCTGGTTTTGGTTCCTATATTGCTAATCATGTCTTGAAAGAAAAAATTGCTAGATACAATCAAGAAGCTATGATACCACCTAAGCTTGGGGATATATGGATCCCCAAGGTGCTAGTAACTATTGGAAAAGAGACACACCATGCCATACTTGATCTAGGATCTAGTGTCTCTATTTTATCTAAAGAATTATATGAAGTACTTGAATTAAAGAATCTTGAAAAATGCTCTGTTGAACTTGCACTTGCTGATAATACCATTAAACGTGCTTTAGGAAAAGTAAGTGATGTTATGGTAGAGTTACATATGACTTTTGTACCTGTGGATTTTCTAATCATGGATATGGAGAATAAAACCTCTAGTCCTATTATTCTTGGAAGACCTTTTCTTCGTACCACAGGGGCTATTATTGATTCAAAGGAAGGGAATGTGAAGTTTCAGTTTCCACATAAGAAATGCATGGAACACTTCCCAAGGAAGAAGGGCACAACTTTTAAGCTCCCTCATGAGCTTCATCTTCGGTAAACAACAAGTAAGTAAGCCTAGCTATATGGCTATAAAGAAAGCGCTTTACGGGAGGCAACCCGGTTGTTTTTATTTGGATTTTCTTTGTGTCCTCTTGCTGTAACAAGAGATTGTTTTCTTAGCTTAGTTTCTGGAATTTTTAATAAAGTGCCAAGTTTTACCTATTTTGGTTTGAAAAAGTTGCTACTTCTATTCGGAGATTTTATTCCTGCACGAAGTCTGTGCACGGTTTGATTTTTCATTGCTATTCTGTAACTCCGATTGAGCTGAGATTTTAACTGTAACTGCAACTTTTCATCCTCTGTATGCCTGAATTTTTTCAGAATTTTTAGATGAGTTTAAGTAGGACAGAAAAATACGTTTTGCTGCTGCTGTTTTTCTGGACAGATTCTGTCCCATATTGTTTTATGCATAGTTTGAACTTTTGAGTTGAATCTTTTTGATCCAATTGAGTTTATGAGTGGGCATACAAAATTATACACTCTCTGATCATTCATATGAATTTTAGTCCATGGATTATATGCAGCAAGAAGCCTATTTGTTTATCTCTACTAATATCACCCCACAGAAAAGAAATGGGAGAAACAGTGTTTTGAAGTTTTTTCACAGGGATTGGAGGAGATGCACCATGAGTTATCCAAGGATGGTGAAAACCATAAGCTTGGGGATGTGGAGAACATCCCCACTGAACCAACATACTCTCGGTTTGCACACGTCTAACTTCTGTTTTTCATTTGAAACACTTTATCGCATAAACTTGGAGCGTCTTTTTGTTTGTTTTTGCCTTGATTTTTATTTTGTGAGACCACCACACTATCATTTATATATGAGAAAGCTACTGGAAATATGGGTTGAAATATCTTGCATGCTTTTGTTGTATTGGGAAAAGGGATGTCTAAGTTGATTTTTAATGACACATATAGTTGCATGATTCATGAGCTTCTTTATGAGTAATAATTTGCAAATGCTTTATCATGAGCTATCTTTTATTCATGTTTTGATGCTGTATGTTATTTCACCTTGTTTGACATGAATTAGTTAGTTCTATGGACACTCATGCATGCATCTAGATGGTCATCTTTCTCCCTTTTGCTAGCCCAAAAATTCCAACAAGTAAAAACTTGTTTCCAACACCCTCAACCCAAGTTTTTCCAGTGAGTCCACCATATCTACCTATTAGCTTTATGCTATTCCAAGTATGTTTACCATGTTATTTGTGTTATCTATACCTCTAAATGAAAATGATTATGTTATTTATTGTAATGGGAAAAGTTGGTTAAAAAGCTCTCGCGAACTTGATGCACACTTTATTTTTATTGCATTTAATAAACATGAACCATTGTGATTAATATTATGATGATAGTGGCTTGATAAATGTTTAAGGTTGGGAGTTAGCCCATATGTGCTGTCACATGCAAAGCTTTCAACATGTTCCATCATTTATTTAGTTGATATCATGTACTTTTGTTTATGGATGCCTATCATGGTGAAATAATGTGGAAATAGAGTAAGTTTAAATGAGTTTGTATAAATGGTTAGAGAGAAACCTGGGCCGCTAATCTAAGCCATGCATCATTCATGGTGGAAATTTACTTACATGCTATTTTGAACTTTCTGTGATACACCCTACAATAAAAAGCTATATCAAGTGGTAAATAAAAAGGGTGTTGAGGTTGTTCATTATGTTTGTTTGTCTTGTTGTTTTGATGTGGGCTTGATCCATATCATGGGACAAGAGGTACCCCAGTTGAGGCTCTTGATAATACCATTATTACTTACAATGATAGATAACTTAAACTTGCTTTGTTTCCCAAGATGAGTAATCATGGTGTAGGTACTTGTATTCAAGGGGCATGAGACATCTAACCTTTACTTTATCAAGGCCACTACTCATATTTGCTTTCACATTTAACTTTAATCATTCAAGATGCTATGATAGGGGAATGAGAGCTTGACACCAAGTATTACCATTGCAATCAATAACTCAAGTAGAATAGTTTGGAGGATAGATGAAACTTATGCATGTTTTACCTCTACTCATTTATATATCCTTTCCAAAGTGTCCACCTTTTACTTTCAGATTTTCATCTTCACTCTATGACCAATGTAGGATGTTCTTACTTATCATATTGCATACTTGTGGTCCATATTACTATCTTTTATGTTACACTTTGTGAACTATCATTGAACATCCTTGCATTGAATACTTGATATCACTTTATAAACTGTTTGCATATTGCTACTTCTTTGAATTAATGAATCATTTGACTTTATGTAGCAGTAGCAATCATCTTTTATATCCATGTTGTTATTATATTGCAAAGTTCATGTTAGTTTTATCACTTTCATACTCGAGGACGAGCATGAGTTAAGCTTGGGGATGTTGATGCATGTAAAATGCATACATGAACTTTGCACTATAATACTTGTATTCCATTCATATTTGCATCATATAAGGGGTATATTACTGTTATTTAATGATTTTTGGTAATTAATAATGATTTCCCCTTTTTATGGAATTAATCCTGCGCAGGCAGAAAACCCCTATTTCTTTCCTTATTTATTTCAGGGCCTTAACGACGTCATAATGAGCTGCAAATTTACGGGGATCATTATTTTGGAAGGAGGAAGACCTAGGAGCGAAGGAAGCAAGCAAACGGAGGCCGGAGGGGCGAAAGAGGGTGCCCCACGGCCAGGTACAGGGGCCGCGTGGGCCCACCTCTTTTGGCCCTCGTGGCCCCGTTTGCGACGATCCTTCTTCCTGAAGCTTCCTCGTGACCTAAAAACGCCTATATAAAGAGCCCCCCGACGTTCTTCGAAGAGAGAGCCGCCACACGAGAGAAACAAGAAACAGAGACCAGGAGGCTGCAGATTGGAGGGGGAAACTCCGGCGGAGCGCTGCCGGAGAGGTCTCCTTCTTCTCCATCGACATCTCCACCGTCTCCATGATGAAGAGGGAGTAGTCCACCTCTGGACTATGGGTTTGTGGCAGTAGCATATGTATCTCTCTCTCTCTCTCTTGAGCTTCACTAATTAGCACCGTATGAGCTGCTGAACATGATTACGGTCATCGTTGTATTACCTTTGTGGTGGATCTTTTTATGAGTTAATATATGTTGAGATTGCAATGTTTATTTCAGTTATGAAAGTAGATGCATATTATGTACCCCGTTCTTGTATCCTTGTTTTGATCAAGCATGTTTATGAGAGCGTGTGAGGGGGAACGTGTGCATTAGTTGGAGTAACGGGGGTGGTGATGTGATAAGCTGACAACTTAATATCGCGATCCATTGGGTGTTTACCTTACTTTGTTGCCTCACTAGGGATAAACCAAAATACCATGTTGCAAGGTATGAGGAGTGACAAGCCTCTACCTATGACTAGATCCAGCATGTTCTTATTTTCACTTCATGTCATTAATCTTAAGGCTATACTCTGAGTCATCTTAATTACTGAGGTGTTATGATTTAGTTCGCATCTTGGTGGAGTATAAGTGAGACTAATAATCAAAAGGTCTCTATGTTAGGACGTGATGCCCATATAATTAGTAACATGTCATTAAACTTGTTTGCAATCTCATATGTTAATCCTATGTCTACTTATTTGCCACACTATATTAAAGAGAGAGTGCATGTGTGAAACCATGAACCCCGGTCCATTTTTAATCATAAGAAACAACTTTCCAACCACTTTTAAGCATTTTCTACATTCAGCCATTTTAAAATCAGAAAATACAAAAACACTTTTATTCATTGCATACACATATAAAAACCCCAAAAATATCATCCATCATCATTACTATCATCCTTGCATTACTACTTACCACCATTGCATATTTATTTACTGTTTTGCATTCATTATTATCTTAATATCATTCTCACACCTTGTGCTTGACAACCACTTGGTGAGGTTGAGGGCACAAAGCAATCTACTTTGTTTGCAGGAAATCTAGAGAAGGACAAGGAGATAAAATCCCCACTACTGATTCCCCGAGAGTTCGATATTAAACCCTCGAGTCACCCTCGTGGGGAAAAAACTTCCACTTCTACATACTCTGCACTTAGAGGCTCAACCTAACCCTTATATTATCTTCCTTTCAGGATATCAAGAGTGCTTGTTGGCATAGTTGAGGGAGAGGGGAACACACTAAGGATACATAAGAAGATTCTCCCCCTTCAACTCCGACATCAGCATGGCACGAGTCCGTTAGTGCTCGGGGCGATCATTGATTTGAGGGCTGTGGGTCCGCACGGCGTGATTGGGTCGTTTTTTTATAATTTTTTTAGCTATTTTTACTTATTTTGAGCCGTATTAATGCATGTAGGCCGTGCCTAAATCCGGTCCGTCGGGACTTATCTGTGCTGTTGGGCCGTTCCGCGGACTGGAGGCATAGTATCATCATAAACAAGGGTCTTTCCAAACATATATATTTGTAAACATGTCATTATCATTTTCAATGGCACAAGAGGATTCAAAAATATGATCATTGATAGCAAAAGGATTTTCAAACCCCTCATCCCCAAGCTTAGAGCTTTCCATATCATCATTAGAAACAACATGGATAGTACCAATAGTATAGCAATTACTAATGTCATCATTTTCAAATTGGTACCAAAAGATTTTCAAGATCATAAGTAGTGTTATTTTCCCAATCATGATCATTACAATAAGTAATATGCATATAATGATCTTCAATAGGGGAAACAGATTTAGTTTCAAGATAATAATGAACACAATCAAGTGAATCATCTTCAATAAATTTTGATTTAGACTCACTAGGAACAACCATGAAAGGAGCAACATGCTTGGGGGGATACCGTTTCCCTCTCTTTTTCGACATTTTCTTCTTCTTCTTTGCCACTTTAGGAGGGAGAGGTTTGAAAGGAAGCTTTACCAAATAACCTGGTTTATCATTAGAAACAATAGGGGAAACTTGGGAAAATTTCTCTCTTTCGTTAGTGGCAACATAAGAAATATTTTTCCTTTCATACTTTGGTAAAGTTCCATTCTTTATGTAAGCATTTTCATGGCAATAACAATAAAGACGACATTCCTGCAGAGTGTTATTTATCCCAAAAGCACTCATATCTAACAAAGAAGTTTTATCTGATAACTCTTCACACCCCCAAAAATAATGCAAGTTCATCATAAAGATCAGAAGTGATTGTTTCATCGCAAAAGGGACTTACTATTATATCACCAAAATGCCAGCATTGGAAATTAAAATGACCCTCTTGATTGCAAAGATCACAAATAAAAGGATAAAGGTCACAAACTTTTTTAGCAAAATCATATAAATTCTTATTCCAAGTGCCAGTTCTTTCATGCTTATGTTGCTTACAATATTTCTCTTCTTCAATCTGAGTCTTTTCACAAGGTCTAAGAGTTCCACAAAAATTAACATGCTTATAAGAAATAGGGTCATTTACTTTCGTGCCCCGCTTCGCTTAGCTTTGCTCGTTTTTTGCCCCACTCGCTTAGCTTTCCTCATTTTTGCCCTACTTCGCTCTATCGAGTCTCGGCCGGCCAAGCGGCCATTTTCGTCGGGTCAACCTCGTTTGACCGTTACTTGGCCTGACTAGTGGGGTCGGCCTAGGGCACCTTGTTTTGAATCGCGCTCACGAGTTGGGCCGTTGTAGGGCCGGACTGGAGCAGGAGTGCATGCACCTAGGCGCACCCATGCTGCTCGCCGTCCCCACTACATAAATGCCTGACGGGGATTCAATGACTTGAAAGCCTGTAAATGCTCGACGTGCAACTAAAAAATAAAAATTTAGAAAAAAATTGAAAAAAAATCAATAACTCGTATATAGCCCGATTTATGTTCTGGGAAAGTTTTTGTTTCATTTGAATAATTAGTTTATCAGTAAATAGTTTTTTTTTGCTTTGAAAAGCTATTAAATCATAAACGATTGGTAATGCTCCATGGGGAACTGAAAAATGAAGCATTTTAGAAAAAATTGAAAAAAAATCAGTAAGTCGTATATAGCCCGATTTGTATTTTGGGAAAGTTTTGTTCCATTTGGATAATTGGTTTATTAGTAAATAGCTTTCTTTGCTTTGATCTTAAAAATCTAATTAAATCATAAACGATTGGTCATAATGACACAAATTTTCCAAGAATACAAAACGAAACAAATAGTGCTTACTAGAATTTTTTCATTTTTTCTATAATATTTAATTTCGATAACATATTTTTGGGTTCAATGGATGGTGGATAGATGGGTGCCAGATACAACGTGAGTAAAAAAGCTAAAAAAATCATTTTAGAAAAAATTGAAATAAAATCAGTAAGACGTATATAGCTCGATTTGAAATCTGAGAAAGTTTTGTTTCATTTGGATAATTGGTTTAACAGTAAATAGCTTTTTTTGCTTTGATCTGAAACTAGCGAGGTGGGACTAAACATGCTAACCAGTCCGCACGGGGAGAAGAAGAAGAATGATTGCTCTGTTTGTTGCGGCCAATCACGTTGCAGAACCAGTCTCTCGCGGACCGCCTTACAAAATCTGATCGGAACTGTCTATGCGATCCATATCGGACGGCGCGGAGCCTGCCAATGGCTAGAAATCGCCGCTAGGGTTACTATAGATCATGCGAGGTTTCGGCTGGGTCAACGGGGTTTTGTGAGGGTTGACCAAATTAGGGCATGGCATAACTAATTCAAAAAAATCAAAAAAATATGAAACTTGTGCACATGGTCTTCTAATGTTGTATACTAATGACAAAAAAAATGGTTTATATACATTTTTACGAAAAATCTTTAAATCAAGTGAGAGACCTCGAACACTTTGAAATGAGCATAACTAGTTCAAAAAAATTAAAAATAAATGAAACCTTCGCACATAGTCATCTTATGTTATATAGTAACGAGACAAAAATATAAATATGATTTACATACATTTGCACGAAAAAGGCTTCACTCAAATGTGATATCTTGAACAGAGTAGTAGGGATTTTGAGGGAGATGACCAAATTAGGGTATGGCATAACTAATTCAAAAAAAAATCGAAAAAATACAAAACCTGCACACATTGTCGTCTTATGTGATATAGTAACCATGAAAAATAATAAACTACCACTAATGAAGTTGTTCAAAGTTCAAGGAAAGTGATGAAGGGTTTAGGGTTTCTAAAAAATGCAAAATACCAAACATTTCACCAAGCACTTCATATTGGGGTGAATATCCATAGCTAGGTGACCATGGGTGTGGCACCCCGATCCGAGGGATCGAGTTACCCCATATATCAGTCCCAGGAGCACTGAATATATGACAACTTGATAACAGAACATAACCACTTTATTAAAGGGGTCGGGGACCGGCGATGGATTACATGGGTCTCATTACAAGGCTGCGCCCTAGCGCACACAACAGTTTGTACATTATTTATCGAACATGACTTCATCAGAGGGCGTCAGCGGAATGGCGGAAGCGTGCGACGAAGAGGGCCTAACTCCACAGGGCTCTGCCTGGATACCGGATCTAGTTCTCGTACAAGGGGAACTCGGCGACGGGGGTAGGAGGATCTGGCCACATGAAAAGCCAGGTGAGTACATGGAATGTACTCGCAAGACATCAATCCACAATCAACCGTAACCTACGATCCTATATGGCATGGCATGAGTGCAGTAGGGTGAGGTGCGAGTCCAAACTTAACGGTTGGACTTAACTTACCTACTTACCTGTGACGAAAACTGTGGCTTATGAGAATGAGTCTCACTTCCACACAACCATATTCATAACATTTCCGATCTCAAGCCTTGACCAACTCTGGCCTAACTCGAGACTCAGCCTCTGACCAACTATGGTCCACTTTTCAGCTCATCCAACTTTGGCCAACTCTGACCACTTGGTGAATTTATTTCTCCGTGTTCAACTGGACTGACTCTAGTGTGACTGGACCAACACCGTCCCTCATTTAGGAACAACACTAGATTCTAGATTTGACACTCTCGAGAGGTTGCAACGTTTATCCATACGTTGGGGTCTAAGCTTGTACAGCCGGTACCTGCCGCACAAACCTATTCCCCCGTAGCCATCCACTCTACCAAGGCACTCCTTATGTAGCTACCGACTTACCACTCGGGCTAAGTCTTATGACGAAGTGAATCCGGCACGTCCCCAACTCATGAGCAACGCCTAGCTCCGGAACCTTCACAAGACTAGCCCCGACCACAACTATGCAGTAACCGACTAGACTTGCCAAGTGGGTAGCATCAAAAGAGGCTTGATAGGCTACTAAGCTACGGTCTGCCCATTTCAACGAGGCATGGTTGTGCGGTGGTGTTTGGCGAGTGGCACTATAAGACTCATTCTAGTCAACGGAGGTGATTATCTTTTAGTCAAATTTTATTTTCAACCGTAAGACAGCAACAAACGTTAGTCCACAAGATATACATGAGCGTAGAATAATCACATAGTAGTTCAACAAGGTAAGGTAAAGTCAACCGGGCGAGGGTGGAGTTTCCTCCGACCAGTGACAGCCACAGGTTGAGTAAAAATAAATAACAAAATCAACCGGGCGAGGACGGAGATGTCTCCGGCCAGTAGCAGCCAACGGGTCGAGTAAGAAGATAAAATAAAATAACAAAATCAACCGGGCGAGGACGGAGATGTCTCCGGCCAGTAGCAGCCACGGGTCGAGTAAGAAGATAAAATAAAATAACACAATCGGTTAGCGTCAACCGGGCGAGGGCGGAGGTGTCTCCGGCCAGTGGCAGCCACAGGTCAACTACATAAGTTAGTGGAGGTGTCCACGTGATCCCGTTCCTCCATTCCATTGACTGCGGCGGTTCTCCCAGTCCATCGTCGCCGGAATGGGGAGTGGTGCATGGTACCATCCAATGCAACGCCACAACTCTACAGAAAAGTAGACGCTTCAATCCACTTGGGCAGGACCCAACGTGTATTTAGACGGGGTACCGGAACTCAACTCATGGAACATGAGTTTATCGTATTGCAGAATATAAAAGTGGCATTGATAGATCACATAAAATGATAGACATGAAATATGGCATGTGAGATGCAACTATCGCTCAAAGAATCAACAAACAAGTCAAACAAGGCATTTACGACTTGGGAACAGATGGTTGGGGGCTGATGGCTTGCCTTCTGTTGTGGGATCAACTTCTCCTTCGATAAAATGGTCGGAATCTATTAAAGAAATTTAAATAGGCATTATAAATCCTCCAAAAGCTACTCAACAACTTCCAAAGCAAATGAACTTCAAATCCTTCAAAACCAGTGCCATTGGATAGAGAATTTCAAAACAAAGCTACTGCAAGAAGATTCATATTTTTCTGAATTTTTTTGCGAGAGTTATAACCTTCCAAAGTTAACCCTAGAATCTGCCCTTTTCAAAAACAGAAACAAATAAAGAAAATATGTTCAGAAAAGTTTAAAAGGCTGACGGCCGGGGCCCACTGGTCAGTGGCTGAGGGCCGAACCGGTACGCGCGCCAGCGAAAGAAAAAGAAAAAAAAGAAAAGGAAACAGAGGGGGAGGACGAGGTCGCCGGCACGGCGAACTCACCGGCGGCGTTCCCCGGTGACTGCGGCTAAGGGGAGAAGAGTAAGAGGAAGCAGGGGTTCTCGGGGAGGTTTGGGGAAGTTCGTCTTCGTGCTCACGGGCGGCGGAGTGGTCTGGGGTGGTGGCGGCCGCATCGGCCGAGATGTGGTCGAGGACGGAGACGGCGATGCCGGCCGCTATTTTCCCCAGCGAGGGTGGCTACGGGTTCACGACATCGTGGGAAGGCTAGGGGTAGGTTTAATTTGGTGGAGTGGGTTTGCAGGTGACAAAATCAGTCGGAGCCCGAGCAGCTAGGGCNACCGGACGGAAGCGCGCGGCGAGGTGGCGGGCGAGGAGGCCGTGGCAGGGGGGAGACGACGGAGATGGCGTCGTCGGTGTGGCTCCCAGGCCGTGCTATCGACGGAAATCCCGGGCTTGTGGATAGGGACGGGGTGGCGAGGCACTGGTGCGGGATAGCGAGGTGTCCGGCCGCGGAGGCGGGACGGCGGCCATTCCTTCGATGGTGTAGCGGGCGGCGCGTCGCGGAGCGAGGAGGGCAGAGGCTGGTCGACGGGTTTCACTGCTAGTGGATAGGATCGACGAGCACGGGGGAGCAGTGCCGGCTATAGGCGAGGGGAGGGACCCGCGGCTCTTGTGCGTGCGGCGCGTCGTCTTGCGGCCGACGGCGCACAGGGAGGTGGCGGCGACGCGTGGCTGCTGGAGGGTCGAGGGGTTGGAGGGGCAGCAGGGGGCACGCGGGAGTGCAGCGGGGAGGCCAACGGCG
The DNA here is from genome assembly GCA_012064385.1 of Puccinellia tenuiflora. NCBI lineage: Eukaryota > Viridiplantae > Streptophyta > Magnoliopsida > Poales > Poaceae > Puccinellia > Puccinellia tenuiflora. The sequence continues at coordinate 111,940 of QRDG01001104.1, read as the reverse complement.
ATGACCAGAAACCGGCGGCGCCCATCTGGCATGGTCATACCAGCGGTGGCCACGCCACTGGCCATGCCGAGATCGGCATGAGGATGCCATTTGCAATACAGGGCTCAAAATGGAAAACCAACCGTGTCACTTGGTGCCAAATTCAAAATCCTACAACTTTGTAGTTATTAGGTTTGGCTGGTTTGCAACTTGGAAGAAGAGAAAATTTCATCGAACACCTTCGGCTGAAAAGAGAAAAAGGGTTTTGGGCATTTAAATAAAAGATATTTTGCCAGGAAAAATACAGTAGGTAGATATTGGTTAGGAGCATCTACCTTGGGGTTTTTATAATTTTTGGAAAAGGTTTAGCAGGGTTTCCAAAAATGTTAATGTTTTGGGCAGAAAGTAAAACAGGGAAAAACTCAAATATTTCCTTAACAAGGTATGGAATATTTTTGTATATTTGGCTTACATACTGGTTAGGGATCCTCCCGGAATTTTTGTATAATTTTTGAGGATGGTTTTGACCTACTTCCTTTGGAAAGCTAGGGTTTTGGGGTTTTAGGCAGGAAATAGATCAGGGAAAAAGTCAAATATTTTCTGAACAAGTCACCCAATATTTTTGCATAAATGGGTTCTATCCTAGCTGGGAATCACGCTGGAATTTTTGGGGAATTTTTTAAGTCACCCTTGATATAGCTCCTTTGGGAGGCTAGGGTTTAGGCCCCTTTGGTATTAAAGAAATGACAAATATTGGGGGAATCTTGGGGGTTTTGGAAATGCAGAATAAAATGGAGGTGCCAAGATCAGAAGGTCCAAATCCAAATCCAAATTTTGGTTTTGTCAAAGAAAATTTTATAGGGCCAAAATTCGGGATGTGACAAACCTTCCCCCCTTAAAATGAATCTCGTCCCCGAGATTCGAGTTGCTCATGGAATAGGTATGGTTATTCTTCTCTCAAAGAATCCTCTCATTTCCAGGGGGCTTCCTCTTTGGTGGGTTTATCCTCTATTTAACCTTGTGACTCTGCTGTGGGTGTGGCGTTCTGGCTTGCCCAAACTTTGAAGGGACATTCCTCACGCGTGAACTCGTGGCTTAGGTCCAAGTCTAGGGAAAACATAAAACGGTGCCTTGCAACGAAACATTCTGACGAGAGAGTGGGGAGTTCCAGGGTCAACAAAAATTATCGCAAGTTTAGCGTTGGTGGTTCACATACCAAGCATCACATCTGAAGCTTCGTAGGTCTCTTCGGCGGACATGTGGTGGACACGAGCGACCTGAGGCGGCATGATTGTTCCGGCGGGAGGGTTGTTGAGGTTGCGATTGTTGTTACTGCCATTGTTGCTCTTGGTCAACGGGCAATCAGCGATGTAGTGCCCTTTCTTGCCGCACTTAAAGCAGGAATTTTCCCTCTTGCAGTCATCCACGAGAGGGCACTTGTGGTAGAATTCGCTTCGGTGGTATCCTTCCTTTCTGGGTGGGGTCCAGGTAGTTGGAGGTGCAGGGGCCTGTGAGTTGGGTGGCCAGGTGCGTTGTTCCTTGCGAGCTTCTTCTGGCTGGTGCTTGCGAGACTCAAACTTGTTATTGTGGGAATCATAGATGGTGCGGTGTTCCTTCTCTGAAATCAGTGCGGCGTTTACCATGGCTTGAAAATCTAGAAACTGTAGGACGCTGAGCTGGGTCTTGATGGCCTGGTGCATTCCGTGGAGAAATCTGTCCTTCTTCTTTTCATCTGTGTTGACGTCATCAGGGGCATAGCGGGCAAGGTCGTTGAACTTGGTCAGGTACTCGCTTACAGTTGAGTTGCCTTGAGTGAGTGCTAGGAGTTCTTGCTGCTTCATCTTCATAAGACTTGAGGGTATGTAGGCTTTGCGAAATATTTCTTGGAATTCAGTCAAGGTGATAGGGGTTCCATTTCCTCTCATCTCTTTCTGATTGTCCCACCATACATCGGCTGGTCCTTCAAGATAGTGGGTGACGAAAGGTACCTTGTCTTGCTCATCAACGCGAGCGATCTCTAACTTCTTCTCCATGGTACGGAGCCAATCATCTGCTTCGAGTGGGTTGGTGGCCTGCGAAAACTGGGGTGGCCGAGTACGCTGAAAGTCTTGCAGCTTGGACCGGGTCGGGCGAGGGACGTTCTGTCCTTGCATGTAGGTGCCAATTTCTCTCATAATTTGTGTCATGTAAAGCTGGTGGCGTTCATCCATCATCAACAATAGCTGGCTTGGGGTTGGTTCCTGTGGGGGCATTAGGTCCATGCCGGCTTGTCGGGCTGAACGGCGGATTGGGGTTCCTTGGCTGCCACTTGTACCTGTGTTGGGCCTCATCCTGGTTGGTTGAAGGTGGGGTTGACGGGTGCCATGAGCTTCCATAAGGGGAGAGAGAAATGCAACATCCAAGAAGATCCAAATAAAAGCAAGTGATAAAACCAAGACGTTTTTATACAATGGAGAGTTGGGTTACATGACACATGGTACACAATATTATGCGAGGGACAAGCCATTACTCCTACATTATTCACGTGCGCGTCGGACTACGCGATCGTCGACTACGATACATAACTAGGATGCAAGCGCCACTGCTCCAGAGGCTAGCGTCTAGAGCTACATCTCGAGGGGAGTAGCAGGTGCGATGATGTCGATGCCGTTGATGCTCCTTCCCAGCGTTCTGGGGGCGTACGAGGGGAAGGGTGTGCCGATGTCAACGCAGAGACACTGGGCCTGAGGTTCCTGAGTGTATCCAGTGAAGAAGCGAGGAGGGGCGCTAGAACTACGGATCGCGGTGGCTCGAGCGGGAGTAGAAGCGAGTTTTGCTCTAAGCTGGTCAAGAGTACGGGGAAGGTGGGCTGGGTACGGAGGGATCTTGTGGGAAGGACCGAGTCCTGGTGCTCTTGTTGCTTCAACCGCAGCCATGCTAGCGTGAAATGTAGATAGTTGAGAAGGAGTGTCGTGCAGGTACTGGTGGAGGTGGGATGTGTACTGGAGAAGGGCGGTGAGCTTTGAAGAGGGATTCCTCGGGTTGGGAAAGAGGACATCTCCGTTGCCCCAATCCAACCTTGGGAAGTATGCATAGCAGGGGCACCTCCTCATGATAGGGTCGTGGGTGCGGAGAAGAACGATGGCATCTGCGACGACTTCCTGGATGGCTTGGGTCTCCTGGTGGTGGACGCCGGAGGAGAGGGAGTATGTGTGCCCACGGCCCACGGGCGAGGCGCACAAGTAGATGGTGGCGACGAACTCAGGGTGGGTCCCACCAGAACGGGAGGCGAGTATGCGGTATGTCGGGGGAGGAGAGGTTGGGTAGAGGTGTGCCCAAATCTCCCGGAGGAATTGCGGCATGCCGGGAACGTTCAAGGCGGGGGTTTCTACGGGTAGCTCGAACTTCATCTGTACCAGAGGCAGAAGCCAAAATGTGAGTTGCAAGGTTAGAAAAACACAAACAGATAGAGAAACAATTAAAAGCAAGCAAAGCAACGTTCGCTATCTAAGGCTCCGTCTAGAACTAGGGTATCCTACAGGCAGTTAGGCTCTGATACCAAGCTCTGTGGCACCCCGATCCGTAGATCGAGTTACCCCATATATCAGTCCCAGGAGCACTGAATATATGACAACTTGATAACAGAACATAACCACTTTATTAATGCGTCGGGAACCGACGATGGATTACAAGGGTCTCATTACAAGGCTGCGCCCTAGCGCACACAACAGTTTGTACATTATTTATCGAACATGACTTCATCAGAGGGCGTCAGCGGATTGGCGGAAGCGTGCGATGAAGAGGGCCTAACTCCACAGGGTTCTGCCTGGATACCGGATCTAGTTCTCGTACAAGGGGTACTCTGCGACGGGGGTAGGAGGATCTGGCCACATGAAAAGCCAGGTGAGTACATGGAATGTACTCGCAAGACATCAATCCACAATCAACCGTAACCAACGATCCTATATGGCATGGCATGGGTGCAGTAGGGTAATGTGCGAGTCCAAGCTAAACGGTTGGACTTAACTTACCTACTTACCTGTGACGAAAAAACCGTGGCTTATGAGAACGAGCCTCATTTCCACACAACCATATCCATAACTCTTATGTTCTCAAGCTTGACCAACTCTGGTCCACTTCGGGGCTTAGCTTTGACCAACTATGGTCCACTTTTCTGCTCATTCATCTTTGGCCAACTCTGAATGCTTGGTGAATTTATTTCTCCGTGTTCGATTGGACTGATTCTAGTGTGACTGGACCCAACACCGTTCCTTAGGTAGGAACAATACTAGATTCTAGATTTGACACTCTCGAGAGGTTGCAACTTTTATCCACACGTTGGGGTCTAAGCTTGTACAGCCGGTACCTGCCGCACAAACCTATTCCCCCGTAGCCGTCCGCTCTACCAAGACACTCCTTGTATAGCTACCGACTTACCACTCGGGCTAAGTCTTATGACGAAGTGAATCCAGCACGTCCCCAACTCATGAGCAATGCCTAGCTCCGGAACCTTCACAAGACTAGCCCCGACCACAACTATGCAGTATCCGACTAGACTTGCCAAGTGGGTAGCATCAAAAGAGGCTCGATAGGCTACTAAGCTACGGTCTTCCCATTTCAACGACGCATGGTTGTGCGGGTGTGTTTGGCTAGTGGCACTATAAGACTCAATCTAGTCGACGGAGGTGGTTATCTTTTTAATCAATTTTTATTCTCGGCCATAAGACAGCAACAAACGTTAGTCCACAAGATATACATGAGCATAAAATAATGACATAGTCGTTCACCAAGGTAAAATAAGGTCAACCGGGCGATGGTGGAGTTTTCTCCGACCAGTGACAGCCATAGGTTGAGTAAAGATAAAATAACAAAATCAACCGGGCGAGGACGAAGATGTCTCCGGCCAGTAGCAGCCACGGGTTGAGTAAAGAAAATAAGTAGCACAATTGGTTAGCGTCAACCGGGCGATGGCGGAGATACCTCCGGCCAGTGACAGCCACAGATCGACTACAAAGTTAGGGGAGGCGTCCACGCGATCCCGTTCCACCATTCCATTAACTGCGGCGGTTCCCCCAGTCCATCGTCGCCGGAATGGGGAGTGGTGCATGGTACCATCCAACGCAACACCACAACTCTACGGAAAAGTAGCCGCTTCAATCCACTTGGGTAGGACCCAATGTGTATTTAGACGGGGTACCGGAACTCAACCCACTCTTGATGGGTTTATCGTACTGCAGGAAAGTAAAGGTACATGAAATCTTAATACTGAAAGTAGGCGAGATTCAATCCACGCGGGCGATGCCCAACATATATTTAGTCGCTGACCGGAACTCAACTCACGGAACATGAGTTTATCGTATTGCAGAAAGTAAAAGTAGCATTAGGTCACATGAAATAATAGGCATGAAATAAGACATGTGGGATGCAACTATCGCGCAAACAAGCAACAAACAAGTCAAATAAGGCATCGACGACTTGGGAACGGATGGTTGGGGGCTGATGGCTTGCCTTCTGGTGTGGGGTCAACTTCTCCTTCAATAGAATGGTTGGAATCTATTAAAGAAATCAAAACTAGGCATTAAAAACCCTTCAAAAGCTACTCAACAACTTCCCAAGCAAATTAGCTTCAAATATTTCAAAACCAGTGCCATTGGATTAAGAATTTCAAAACCAAGCTACTGCAAAAGGTTTCATAATTTTCTGAATTTTTTTGATAGAGATATGGCCTTTCAAAGTCCGCCCTAAAATCTGCCTTTTCAAAAAAACTAGAGAAAATAGAAAAAGAAAACGGTTCGGTATTGTTTAAAAACCTGACTGGTGGGGCCCAATGGTTAGCGGCCCATTAGCCGAACCGGTACGCGCGAAGGAAAAAAAAGAAAGAACCCGAGGGGGGAAGAACGGGGTCGCCGGCACGGTGAACTCAACGGCGGCGTTTCCTGGCGGCCGAGGCGACGGAGAGGGGAGGGAGTGTTAACAGGGCGGCTCAGGGAGGTGCGGAGCTTCCCGTCGGCGTGCTCACGGATGGCGGGGAGATCTTGAGCAGTGGCGGCGTCGGTGACCACGGAGGCCGAGCTGCGGTCGAGGACGCAGACGACGACTCCGGCCACCAATCACTCTGGCGAGGGCGTCATCGGCTTCTTGGGGTCCTGGATTTGAGGAGGGGGTGGCGAATTGGTGGCGGGGTGGCTCTGGAGAGGGGAATCGGCCAGAGACCAAGCGGCGGAGGGGGTGCTCGCCGCTGGCGTTCTGGGGCTTCTGCGAGGCGGATACTAGGTGGGGAGGGGGCTCAGGGTTAGAGGAAAGTGGTGTGGTGCTTAGCGGTTGCAGGGGCGCTCTTTTATAGCCTCACGAGGTGGGGGTCCGGACGGAAGCGTGCGGCGAGGTGGCGGGCGAGGAGGCCGTGGCAGGGGGGAGACGACGGAGATGGCGTCGTCGGTGTGGCTCCCAGGCCGTGCTATCGATGGAAATCCCGAGCTTGTGGATAGGGACGGGGTGGCGAGGCACTGGTGCGGGACAGCGAGGTGTCCGGCCGCGGAGGCGGGACGGCGGCCATTCCGTCGATTGTGTAGCGGGCGGCGCGTCGCGGAGCGAGGAGGGCAGAGGCTGGTCGACGGGTTTCACGGCTGGTGGATAGGATCGACGAGCATGGGGGAGCAGTGCCGGCTAAAGGCGAGGGGAGGGACCCGCGGCTCCTGTGCGTGCGGCGCGTCGTCTTGCGGCCGATGGCGCACAGGGAGGTGGCGGCGACGCGTGGCTGCTGGAGGGTCGAGGGGTTGGAGGGGCAGCAGGGGGGCACGCGGGAGTGCAGCGGGGAGGCCAACGGCGATGACCAGAAACCGGCGGCGCCCATCTGGCATGGTCATGCCAGCGGTGGCCACGCCACTGGCCATGCCGAGATCGGCATGAGGATGCCATTTGCAATACAGGGCTCAAAATGGAAAACCAACCATGTCACTTGGTGCCAAATTCAAAATCCTACAACTTTGTAGTTATTAGGTTTGGCTAGTTTGCAACTTGGAAGAAGAGAAAATTTCATCGAACACCTTCGGCTGAAAAGAGAAAAAGGGTTTTGGGCATTTAAAATAAAAGATATTTTGCCAGGAAAAATACAGTAGGTAGATATTGGTTAGGAGCATCTACCTTGGGGTTTTTATAATTTTTGGAAAAGGTTTAGCAGGGTTTCCAAAAATGTTAATGTTTTGGGCAGAAAGTAAAACAGGGAAAAACTCAAATATTTCCTTAACAAGGTATGGAATATTTTTGTATATTTGGCTTACATACTGGTTAGGGATCCTCCCGGAATTTTTGTATAATTTTTGAGGATGGTTTTGACCTACTTCCTTTGGAAAGCTAGGGTTTTGGGGTTTTAGGCAGGAAATAGATCAGGGAAAAAGTCAAATATTTTCTGAACAAGTCACCCAATATTTTTGCATAAATGGGTTCTATCCTAGCTGGGAATCACTCTGGAATTTTTGGGGAATTTTTGAAGTCACCCTTGATATAGCTCCTTTGGGAGGCTAGGGTTTAGGCCCCTTTGGTATTAAAGAAATGACAAATATTGGGGGAATCTTGGGGGTTTTGGAAATGTAGAATAAAATGGAGGTGCCAAGATCAGAAGGTCCAAATCCAAATCCAAATTTTGGTTTTGTCAAAGAAAATTTTATAGGGCCAAAATTCGGTATGTGACAAGGACAATTGGTTTTGCCAAATTGAGTAATGTATTTTGGTTTGAAATTTTGGGAAGGGTTTGCTTCCCTTTTTATTGTTTTCCAATTGTTGCTTTATTAACTTAGCAATTTAATTATGTATGCCATGATGCAATGCAAGGAAAAAGTGAAAATTTGGCCCATATTTTAGGGTACCAAACTGGGGCTGTTACAATTCTACGCCCCTTACAGGAATCTCGTCCCGAGATTCTAGAGTAGAAGTTGAGAGGAGGAAAACATGACAACACGTATCTTCCATGGTTTTCTCGATCTCACGATGATCTTCCTTGGTGCCTAACTTGGAGCTAAGAAGCATCACGGGCCGAGGGGGCGGAAAGGACAGAAGATAGTTAAAGGTGTTAGGCAAAAATGAACTTGCCCAAAACCATAAGCTATTGAGGAAACTAGGAACGACTTGACCAAACAAAGGTCGAGCCGAGGATAGGACGACTGATCACTTGTTCAAGGACATGACAATACTTCAAACCACCCCGATGCATAGAACCTAGAGATTTGAAGCACCGAGAGGAGAAAGGACATCTTTTGGACTCCACGATTTTGACATACAAAACGTTTCTATAAGGTTGGAAGGTCGGCCCTAACGGGACTGATGAATTGACCCAAGGTCCATGTGAGTGGGCAAAACCTTGGGTTCACCGAGGTGGGAAGATATGGCATTGATCCACATTTGATAGAGAGGTAAAACCTCATAAACAAGCTATTGCCACGAGATAGATGGAGTCGGGGGATTGACTGAGGAACAATTAGTAACTCCGTTGTGATGTTCTCCTTGAGGTTCTAGATATCACACTCCGGCTTCGGAATAGCCTTCAATCGATCCTCAAGCGAAGGTCGTACTTGAAGATGGAGAAAGGACCATAAGGGAAACTCTTAGATTAAGTTACACATGATCCTCATGGTTAGTGGTCGATTTTACAGATTTAGGAGGTTTCGTCAAAATACCTTCCGGTGAGGTGCGTGAGCCACAACATCGGACTTGTCGGAATTGCAAGTAGGCCTAGCTCATACTCTTGATAAACTCCAAGCATCATTTATGCTTGAGGTTCTGAGTTAGTTAGGTGCGGAGACACTTCAGGCTTCGCAGATCTGAAGAGGAGTGTGCGAAAGTTAACGAAAAGTAGGGTCACTAGATTCTCAAGACATAGGCTATAGTGTCAAGCTCCAGAGCAAGAGCTAGATTGGGAGTTCCAGGCGGTCACGACTACACAGAGGAAATTGAACCAGCATGAACTTCACAATGAAGCACAACTGATTCCTGATTGGGAGACTCTGGTAAGATGATGAGATTTGACTACTTCTTATTCGAGAACCAACCGGCCAGTGGCATACATGACGGATTTAGAGAACTGGAGGCAACAACCTACCATCTCAACAACAATCCACACATGCATAACCAACTTGTGATTAAATCCGAGGAGACAAAGGGAACTTCACTCGGACCCCTGGCGACATATGTCAACCATTGCCCATGGACCAGAGAAGAGCACTTCCATCATACAGAACACATACTACGTGCTGACACGAAGATGGTTATGACAAGGTCCCGATATTACTCGACAACTAGGTCAGGGGACAACACGGCAGTACTTCTGGAAAGACATCCAGGATATCACGAACCACCGCATTTCACTGGTTGCGAGAGGAAACTTGCTTTCAAGGCAAAGGATGGGGTCTTGAGAGTTTCGACATGAATCTAACTCGCTGACTGAAGGTGTGCACCTAAATGAATGGACTTGGCAGCACAGACAACTTAGCTCGATGATATGATTACCAGTCATGCTAAGGTGCCACCAAGGTCCTGGGATTTCATAACAATATCAATTGCTAAGAATATCCGATTACCACATCAATATGCATCCTCAACATTCTCAAACCCGAGTAGCTCGGAGGTAGATGGATAAGGAAGGGTCAGAGCATCACTTCATCAAGTACGTCATGAGACTAAGCATGACCTCTTGATATGAAAGAGTGTGACACTCCAAGGTGGAATGGAACAAAAGCTAGAAAAGCTCTTACTCCGCGAATCACAAAACTTTGACCTAGCCGAGAAAATGGACAAGGTACCAGAGTTTGATTCTCCTGACATCCCGGAGTGGAATATCTTGATGAACCACAAGAATAACATGCATCAGAACATCCCAATGCACGATAAAACTTGACTGTCAACAGACAGATAGAGGTCGGACAATAGATTTAGAGTAAGAAACAGGCTAACAACAATACCAAGATATTGCAGAAGCCCTTGTTTATCACTCTTCCGACAACTAGTGCCGAAAGGATTTCAGGAACGGTGTTACCGGAGGAATCACAATTATTGATGGATACTCGCTAAGAGCAATATTGTCGGGATCCAGATAGTTCCATAACAGAGAGTTTAGCTAAGGCTAGTGACAGAGAAGAGCATTGCTGAGGACGTGTGGGACAACGCCGAGGCAGCGGCCCCGAAGATGTCCCTGTCCTCCTTCTTGGCGGCCTCGTCGACATACTTCTGGAAGTAGAGCCTTCCGTTGAGCGGCAGTGCTCTCCGTTCGTGTAGGAGCCAACCTTTCCTTGTAAAAAGTAGGTCCTTTTGTAGCTCTTGAGATGACGAATCATATGTATCCTTGTTGTCGCTTGGCCTTCGGGCTGAATTGGTGTGAATGAAAATGGGTTTTTTGCAAAACGCACCCTGATTACTGCACCAGTCGTACCGCCGAGGGGCAAGTGGGGAGTGAAAGGCCTATAAAAGGCTCTCCAGCCCCAGCTCCTCAGCATCTCCTGACTCATTTCTCTTTCTTGCTTCTCGCTCTCTCTGCCCCTCCATAGGTTGCAGAGCAATGTCTGGGGAGGCAGAGATGTCCATTTCAGGGACGTCGACGGTGGCGTCCGCGTGTCTGGGCGCAGCGGAGGCACCCAGGGGTGCTGCGGCCCGTGCCACTGGAGAGGAAGATAATGTGGCGTCCCGTTTTGTCTTCGCCAAGGGCATTTCGCGCTTGGCGACCATTTCTGGTCCTGCAGCCTAGGAGGAGGCCCGGGTGCGCGCCCTTCGGAGGGCTCAGCTTCCGGCGGCCTTGAAAGAGAAGACTGCGGGGATCCCGGGGGCATCCACGCTCTGGACAGAGCTCGAAGCCATTGAGCAGGTAAGCGCTGTGGCTCCTTTGACCCCTTGCACCTCTGGGGCCTAGTCTTGATCCTGACCGAGTTCGTTCCTTGCCACAGGCGGACGACGATGCCATGAGCGAAGTGGCGGCCGAGATGCTCACTCTGTTTGGCTTCTTGCCGCCTGGGCGCGCAGGAAGGCCATAAGGATCCTCAATGTCCTTCCGGGTTCCTTCCCTTTCCCCAGGCGTCCCCGGGAATCTAGAGTTCTCCCGTCAGGCATGAAGAAAACAAGGACGCGCAGCTGGGAGATCTAGCTCCAAGCTGGCATTAGCAGCATAGGCTTAAGTAGTTGCAGAACCGTATGTAAATTCAGATGAATGCAACCCTAGACTGAACTCCCGGGGTCATTTCCCTAATCTCCCTTTGCACTAATGCGTCATCGAGTTTTTAGAGGAAGCCTCTTAGGTGCCAAGCACTCTACCTGCGCGCATCCCAAATGTGTTGCTAAGATACTAACGTGGCAGATGTACTCCTAAGGAGTCCTTCTCCACTGTCCTCGGGTACTAGGCCAGAGGGAAACGGACCGTTCGCCGGGGTGGACGCATACCCTCGCAAAGGCTCTCATCAACTGTCAAGCATGCGCAGGTCGATGGTATATTGACTCCGAGCGAGATATTATGCCTAAGTGCAGGATGCAGATGCAAGGACTTAGCTGATTTTCTGCCGCGTCCTCGATCCATCCTGTCCTTCCCGGGTACCCAACTCCTTAGCCAAGCTCCGCCGCCTGATCTTGTCCCGAGAAGGAGCTGCACACAGCAAACTTTCCGTAGGAAAAGAATGGACCCTCTCTCCTACCATGCTAGCGCGTTATTCTAAGCAAACCGCAAGCACAGTTGATGACCCAAAAGTGTAGGGTATCAATCGTAGTCCTTTATATAAGTAAGAGTGTCGAACCCAACGAGGAGCAGAAGGTGTTGACAAGTAGATCTCAGCAAGGTTTTACGTCAAGCACTAAAAGAGAAATATTTTTGGTGTTTTGATATAAAGAGCAAGTAAATAAAAGAGTGCTACAATAATTGCAGCAAATAGCCCAATCCTTTTAAGCTCAAAGGACAGGCCGGTTGTGTTACTTATGATGATTAAAACTTTCTCGAGGACACATGGGAATTCCCGCCTAGCCATTTTCACTGCACGCCGGTGATTAATCTTCAATGTTTTGATAAAGTGTTGTGTGGGTGAACCTACACTAATGCACCGCCCCTACTTGGACAAATACATACTTGTGATGAAACCCCTTGCAAGCATCCGCAACTACAAGAAAGTAATTAAGATAAAAACCTAACCACAGCCTTAAACTCTGAGATCCTACACTCCCTAGTGCACTAGTTCGCGAATTGGGGTTTAGGTTTCTGTCACTCCTGCAACCCTATCATAGGCAAACTAAATACACCATGCATTCCCCTAGGCCCTTTGAAAGGTCAAGTATCATGTAGTCGACGTTCACACGAAACAACTAGAGGAATAACACCACAACATATATCAAACAATTAAATATTACTCAACATTATGCAATTACTAGCAACGAGGCTTTCCCCATGTCCTCAAGAACCAAACGAACTACTCACAAGACATCATATAGATCATTATCAGAGGTGATATGAACATGGGTAACAATCTGATTCTAATGATAAATCACCGATAAAACTCTCAAGCATCAACTACAAGTGGTAATCAACACCCGGGATACGATTCCGGTGAACTAAAAACAACACAACGATAATTCTCACAACGAGATGAGATGGGATGGCGGTGATGATGATGGTGCTGATGATGGAGATGATGGTGATGATGATCCCGATGATGCCGGGCATGATGGCGATGACGATGGCGGCGATTCCCCCCTCCGGGAGGGAAATTCCCCGGCAGTTTTCTCCCTGCCGGAGCTCTTCTTCTCTCTATCTGGCATCCACCTCATGGAGGTGGCGGAAAAATTATTCGTCGATGCCCCCGATGATTTGAGGTCAAAGGGTAGTAGTACGCCGAAGGCGAGCCGGAGGGGGGGCCACAGGGGCCAGGGGCGGGTCCCACCCACGGCCTGGGGTGGACCCACAGCAGGGGGCCGCCCCTGCTCCCTGGAGCTCGCCTGCATGCGCCCTTTTGACTCTGTGACTTATTTCCCAAAATATTATCCTCCGATTTTTTTTGGAATTTTTGGAGCTTCCGACGTCAGGTATCTTGACAGGTACTTTTCCAGCTGATTCCTGGCTCTGGCTGATGAAACCCAAATAATTGCAAAACATGCAAAATAAGGTAAAATAACATAAGTATTGCATCATAATATGAAATATATCGATGAATAAAGAAAAATTATGATGTAAAATAGTGATGCAACATGGACGTATCAACTCCCCCAAGCTTAGACTCCGCTTGTCCCCAAGCGAAAACTGAGCTCGGTAAACATGACCACATGTTTATGAAGTGAAGTGTCGATAAATAAAGAATACGAACATGAAGCATCAGTATTTACTCAACAAGCACAAATACATTTTAAACAACAACCTTTCTCTCATAAAGCTTCTCAAAGACAAGTAATGTAACTATAACATGTTAAGGTGAAGTGAAACAGAAACTTATTAAGCAATGGGAACTGAGACTTCGCTTAAGAGGCAATTATACTTTTCAGCTCATATTTCAAGAAAGATCCATTTAAATGCTTCAACTATCAAGTCATCTTTCCACAAGTTGCAAATCATCGAGGCTGTATTCTTATGATAGAAGAGTTAGAACTGACATAAGAAAAATGAATAACTATCATGAGACATAAAAGACACAATGTAGATATCATACTTGCTAACATCATAGGTCAACACTGTAAGTTTGCTTGTGGAAGATAGAGGAAAAAGGAAAACTGACTCAACATTAAAAGTAAAAGAAAGAACCTTCGCAGAGGGAAGCAGGGATTAGTCATTTGCTAGAGCTTTTTATATTTTATAAAACAGAAGTAAAACAATATTGAGAGATGCATGCTTTCATCAACGATTTCACAACAGAGAAGCCATCTAGTCCCCCATAACAAGCAAGACTTTTAGACTTGTGAGAGCAGCTGGTTTTTAGAGGAACGAGTACGTTCCTCTTTCTCCTTGGTTTCACCACTGTCCAGTGTTTAGAGTTGATTTCTCAGATTTTCATTGCACAGAGGAGAATGATGAGTTATATTTATATTTTGCTTAAGCTTCTCTTGGGTTGATTCAAGTGAAGACGTAAACCATCGACACCGGGTGAAAGGGGGAAATGACCTTGCTTGTCACAAGTTATATCTAGCTCTCTACTGCTTCCTCATGAGCTTAAAAACAGAGACAAAAATAGCAGTATTTTGAATATTTTAAAGGTAGCACATGACAAATGTTGGGGTTATGCCGAACAGGTGTCCTCACAGAGAAGACTAAAAGCCAGCAGACCAGGGTGGCCCAAAGTGGTGGTAAGCCGAATCCGGCTTACCGGGCGGCCCAGTATGCTGAAGCACGGGAGGCCCATCCGGCTAAGGGAAGACTATAGAAGCTGACCCGCATTGCAGAAGACTTAGCTCACAAGGCAAGGCCCAAGCCGGGTTGGAGTGGGACTCTGTTCTTAGTCGGTTAGGTTTCCTCCTGTAAGCCCAGGGTATGGACGCCTTTATAAGCCGGCCCCTGGGACGCCTTAGGGCACGTACGATCTCAACCTCAATCCACTGTATTTCGGCGATATTGCCTTATAGTGAATTATAGCAGCACGTAGGATCTCACCACCGACGTGAGATCCGAAGCTGGGTAAACTCGCCTCTATGTCGCCGGATCACCCCACGTCTCCAAAACCCCTCTCTCTACCTAGCTCGATGGCACCCCTGCCGCGGCTAGATTCAACAATACCACGACAGTTGGCGCCCACCGTGGGGCAGGAGACCTCCGGGGTTTCGATCTGTCCAGGAGCTACAGGAGGAGTCGGCAACACCATCGCGGTCGGCATGGTGAGCTACTTCGATGAGTCAGGAGCTGGCCACATCTTCAACGATGGCTTCTGGACGTCGGCAAAGGAGGATCCCGCCGGCTGGTCCACTGTCTCCATCGGCGGTTTCGACATCTTCGTCGGCTTCACCGCCCAGGCCTTGGACGATCTTGGCTTCACCTCGAGTTTGCCCACCACCCACCAAGGCAACCTCGACGAGGAGTCGGATCTGGACTCTGACGAGATAGCCGATCTGGATCTGGCTTTCGACGCTGATGACGAAGACTCTGAAGATGACGCAAGTTCCAACAGGGCGGCGCCAGAATTCCACTTCGTCGGCGTTGTAGGAGAATCCGGCTCACACGAGTCGATGACTGAACCTGAGTCTATCCTCCCTGCACTGCAGTCTGGGATTGATTTAGAAGCCGGATCAGGGGACACCGCGCATATGGAGCAGGACCTCGAATCTGAAGGAGAATCTGACGATTTTAGTCGGAAAGTTGCATCCTGCTTAGGACACCCTGCCGAGGTCTTGATGGGAAACGTCTCGGATCCTAATGACGACCCCAACACCTCAAAAGCCGCCAATGGCGAAGAAAAGACTCCGCAAGCCGGAAATCTCAAGGTGGATTTCGTGCCGCCACTGGCTCCATTAATGGGGACAGATAGAGTGCCGGCTGGAGGAGACGACATTGATGCTAGGACCGGCGAGGTGGCAGAGAGGGAGCACGAAAGAAAGATGGCGAGCTACAAGCAACTGTTAACGCCACTCCCTCCGAACGCATCGCTGGACGACATTGAGAAGCGCCGCGCCCTACTTGAGGAGCAAGCCGCCCAGATAGTAGAGCGTGAAGTTGAGCTCACAAACAAGGAAACAGAGTTCATCCGAAAGCAGAGAGAAAAGGGGGCTGACGATGTTTTCCGTCCGGCTCGTGATAAGAACCTGCATAAGAGGTTGGATTTCCATAGCAAGTGGGAAGCCAATCATGTAGATTCAGTCTGGAGGAAGTACCACCACCGACGTGACCCGGTGAAAAATCTGTGTTACTTCAATACCCCAGCCAAAAACATGGAGGCTGCCCAGGAGGTCATGTTCGACAAATCTTTGGATCGTGACGCTCGGCTTAAGTATTCGGCTTATCTACTGGAGGTTGCACAGTAGCAGCAAAACAATTCGCAAGTCAAAACAGGACGGCTTGTTGACGATTCTCGCCTTTGCAAGTCAACCGCCAACAAGCCAATGGCTGCTGCCCCTGCCGACCCAGACGATGACCCGGCCGGCTCAAGCAGTCACAACAAAGGCAGCAAGGACCCGAAGGACAAGCAGCCTAGAGGTGCGGAGTCTCGGCCAGGTTCTTCACGCCATCGTGAAGCTGGTCGGGAAAGACATCGGAGCCGAGAGCGAAAGGAGGACCCTTGCAAGGAAAAGGCGGCACCACCCCGTCAGGAGCGACGACGCGAAGGGGAAAATCAACCCCGAAGGGAGGATAACAGAGGTCATATGCCACCTCCACCGCCGCCTCCACCGAGCAAAGAGGGAGATAACCCTTCCAAATACATACCCCCTCCACGACGGCAAAGGACTCCAAGCCCTCCGCATAACGCGAGCCGGGCGAGCCAAAGCCGTCACAGGGAAGAACCAAGACAAGAAAAGTCGGTTGCTAAACCGCCATCAGCCAATGATGTTCGAAGCCTAATCGAGGAGAGGAAGTCGGCCAGAGATGCCCAATACCTCGGCCCCAAGTGTTTTGGCAGAACAATCAGAGAGCAAATTCTACCTCCCACTTTGTCGAACGTAACAAAGATGGTTGAGAAGTATAGCGGTACGGCTAATCCTGAGACTTGGCTCTCAGATTATGTCAGTGCCTACGACATATATCAAGGCAGCGCCGACTCCGCAGTGCGATTTTTGCCCCTGATGTTGACCGGAACGGCACGCATGTGGATTGAAGGTTTGCCGGAAAGGACAGTTCATACCTGGAGTGACATGAAGCATGTTTTTATCCAGCACTTCCAGGGCACATATAAGCGCCCAACGTCGATTTTCGACTTACAGCGGTGCATGCAGCAAAAGAACGAGTCTAGCCGTGAGTTCGTCTCACGATGGAGTGAAATCAAGAACGCTTGTGAAGGTGTCTCAGAAACTCAGTCGATTCATGCTTTCAAGCAATCTCTGAGGAAGGGGACGACTTTTCGCTTCATGATCTACAGCGACGAGTCGGAGACTTTGGGGGGCTTACTCGCTTGTGCAAACAAATACGCCGCCGCCGATGATGACAACAGGGAGGATGCCGAAAGCCGCCGACGCGAGTCCGGGAAAAAGAAGATTGAAGACCAAGTCGGCCCTTCTCACGAAGTCGCTGCCGCCTTTGGAAAGGGTGGCTCAAGCAATGGCAAGTGGCAAGGCAAGAAGCCGGCAAATAACCAATCATCCCGGCCACCAGTGGTGAAGTATGAAGACATCAAGCACAACCCCTGTGTCCATCATCTGAGGCCAGATGGAACAAGTTCCCACACGCTCCAGCAATGTCACATCAATCGAGACATCGCCAAGGACCCCCAAGCCGGCAAGTCAAGGAACAAGCGCAAGTCTAGGAAAGACGACAAAGAGAAGGAGGAAGCTGCTTCAGATTCGGATGACGCGGCCTCCAAAGAAAAAGGCAGCAAATTCCCTAAGCATGCCGAAAGTCTCATCGTCAACTTGGCAACGGATTCTTCACGCAAAGAAAAGGCGGCCTGGCGAGAACTCAACGCTACGGTGCCAACAGTTCCTCAATATCTGGATTGGTCCGACACACCCATCACATGGGATCACAGCGATCACCCGGATAGAGTTCCTGCAAAGCGCACCTACGCCTTAGTCGTCAGCCCAATAGTCGACAAGTACAAGTTGACAAAGGTGCTAATGGATGGCGGCAGCAGTATCAACATACTTTATGCCGCAACGTTGAAGAGGATGCGTATTTCTGAGTCACAACTCACCCACAGTACTGTGAAGTTTCATGGGATTGTGCCGGGATGACAAGCCTTCTCGATGGGGCAAATTACCCTGAAGGTCACCTTTAGTGAAGCCGATAATTTTCGGACCGAAGACGTCTCTTTTGAGGTGGTTCCCTTCAGAAGTGCATATCATGCAATCTTTGGACGTCCGGCTTTCGCCAAGTTTATGGCTCGGCCCTGCTACATCTACAGCAAGCTGAAAATGCCGGGACCCAATGGCATCATCACAGTAAAGGGGGACTTCAAGAAATCCAAGGAATGCGAGGCCTCCAATGCCGTCCATGCTGAGCAAGAAATCTGCAGGGAAGAGTTGGAGGATCTCAAGAAAACAATTGGTCCCGATGAGATGCCGGCGACTGAAAAGCCGTCCTCTAAGGTCGACTCAAGCTTCAAGCCAAAGGATGACACCAAGAAAATCAAGCTCTCAAAGGATGATCCGTCAAAGGAGGCCATCATCGGTGCCGGCCTCGACGACAAATAGGAAGGCGAGCTCGTCAAGTTTCTCCGTGAGAACCGGGACATATTTGCCTGGTCACCATCTGACATGCCAGGCGTCCCGAGGAAACTTGCCGAGCACTCCCTAAAAGTCAACAAGCATGCAAAGCCGGTCAAGCAAGGCCTCCGCCGGCTCGGAACTGAGAAGCGCAAGGCGGTTGGAAAGGAGATCCTAAGGCTCACAGCCGCCAAATTCATTCGTGAAGTTGTCCACACTGATTGGTTGGCAAATCCCGTGCTAGTCCCAAAGAAGAACACCTCTGAGCTGCGTATGTGCATTGATTTCACCGGCTTAAACAAAGCTTGCCCTAAGGATCCATTCGCCTTACCACGTATCGATCAGGTTATTGATTCAACTGCCGGCTCAGAGATGCTATGTTTTCTGGACGCTTATTCGGGTTACCATCAGATTAAGATGAAAGAGTCAGATCAAATCAAGACGTCCTTCACCACGCCATATGGCAATTACTGCTATGTCACAATGCCTTTCGGCTTAAAGAACGCTGGTGCTACTTACCAAAGGTGTATGCAGCGGTGTTTGGACAAGCAGATTGGCCGCAATGTTCACGTCTACGTCGACGACATAGCGGTCATGTCGAAGAAGCGCGGCGATCTTATCGCCGATCTGTCGGAAACCTTTGCAAATCTAAGGGAGTACCAGATGAAGCTTAATCCGGCAAAATGCGTCTTCGGAGTACCCGCAGGCAAGCTTCTGGGCTTCATTGTTTCCAAAGAGGAATTGAAGTTAACCCGGAAAAGATAAAGGCGATTCAGAACATCGAAAGGCCGTCTTGTCTAAAAGACATACAACGGCTTACGGGTTCCGCCGCGGCTTGTAAGCCGATTCATTAGCCGGCTGGGCGACAAAGCGTTTGCCATTGTATAAACTCCTCAAAAAGTCGGACAGTTTTGTTTGGACAGAGGAAGCAGAGGCAGCTCTAGCTCAGCTGAAGTATACGTTGACACATGCTCCAATCTTAGCAGCTCCAAGGGAAAAAGAGCCGCTTCTCCTCTACTTGTCGGCCACGAATTTCGTCATAAGTGCCGTCATTGTAGTGGAAACGCCTGGAGGAAGGGAAGCAATGGCGGATCAGCGCCCCGCCCTATTTCATTAGCGAGGTGTTCTCAGATTCAAAGCAGCGCTACCCTCACTACCAGAAATTAGCTATGGTGTATTCTTTGCCTCCAGAAAACTACGGCATTACTTCCAGGATCACACGATCATGGTGGTCAGCAAGGCTCCATTAAGGGAAATCATCAACAATGCCGACGCAACGGGTCGAGTCGCCAATGGGGCATCGAGGTTAGCAGCTTTCGAATCCAGTACAAGCCGAGAGGACCGCCATCAAATCTCAGGGTCTTAGCCGACTTGTTGCAGATTGGACAGAGGCGATGGAAAATACACTTTGTCGGATTCTCAGTACTGGATAATGCACTTCGATGGCTCAAAGATGAAGGAAGGCTCGGGGGCTGAAGTAGAGTAGTTCTAAATCGCCCTAAGGGTGATAGCTAAGTTATGTCCTCCGAATCCACTTCAACGCCACCAACAATGTAGCAGAGTATGAGGCTCTCCTTCATGGTCTTCACATGGCTAAGGAATGGGAGTGAGTTCAGCGAATCCTATGCTATGGCGACTCGGATCTGGTTGTGCAGCAACTTGATGGATGCTGGGACACGAAGAGTCCCACAATGGCGGAATACAGAAGAACAGTCGATGAATTCGGCCGATTGTTTTGCCGGCTTAGAGGTCGACGATACCTCCGAGATGACAATGAAGCTGCTGATGCCTTGGCCAGAATAGGATCCAAGAAAAAGGCAGGGCCACCGACGTATTTCTCCATCACCTTCATAAGCCGTCCATCAAAGGCGAGCGATGAAGATTACCCCTTGTCAGCAGAATCAGTTCAGGTGTGCTTGGTAACCCCAGATTGGACCACACCCTACATTGATTTCTTGATTAATAAGAAACTGCCCAAGGACGACGTAGGTGCTAAGCCATCAAAATTGAGCGTCGAGCAAAGGCGTACACGATTATTGACGGACAACTCTACAAGAGGAGCACATCCGGCATCTTCCAAAGATGCGGTCTCTCCAGAAGAAGGACGCAAATCCTGGAAGAAATCCACTCCGGCGAATGTGGGCATCACGTGGCGGCAAAAGGTGTTAGTCGCCAAGGCGTTCGGCACGGCTTATTCTGGCTGACGGCTAAGGAGGATGCTATCAACATCGTCAAGACTTGTGAGGGTGTCAGCGCTACGCAAAGCAGGTTCACTTGCCGGCTCAGGAGCTCCGAACGATCCCTATCACATGGTCGTTGCGGTCTGGGGGACTTGACATGGTGGGACCTTTTAAGACGGCAAGGGGAGGCTTAACCCACCTGCTGGTGGCGGGTCGACAAATTCACGAAGGGGTGGTGGCAAAGCCCATCAAGAAACTCGACGGAAAGCTACAGCTACAAAGTTCATTGTCGAGATTACAACTCTATTCGGCCATTACCGCATAGCATTATCACTGACAATGGCACAAAACTTTGCCGTCGGTTGAGCTAGCGAAGTTCTGCAGCCGATCAAAGATCCGACTCGATGTGGCATCGGTGGCACACCTGCAATCAATGGAAGGTAGAGCGCACTCACGGCATTATTCTGCAAGGTATTAAGCCGAGGCTTGAAACCCTTTGCATCGAGCAGCCGGCGCTTGGGTTGATGAATTGCCGGCGGTCTTATGGAGTATTCGTACTACCACAAATAGATCAACCGGCTTCACCCCTTTCTTCCTTGTCTATGGTGCAGAAGCGGTGCTCCCATCCGACATGATCCACGATTCGCCTAGAGTCGCAGCCTACGTCGAAGAAGACGCAGAAGAAGCACGTCAAGATGGCTTAGATATCCTCGAACAAGAAAGAGAGTTAGCTGTCCAAAGATCCGCCATCTATCAACAAGATCTACGTCGCTACCAGAGCCGTAGAGTGCGGAATCGATCTTTTCGAGAAGGCGACTTAGTGCTTCGGCTTATGCAAGTGTCGTGGTGGTTTCACGGCAGATGCCATATAGGCTTGATGTGGGGCCGATTGGACGCTGGAGGTACCGGGGAGGGCTTGCACGCACGGCGTACAGACACGAACACACACACACTCACACACACACTCACGTGATTTACCCAGGTTCGGGGCTCTCGTGAGGAGATAACACCCCTACTCCTGCTTGCTGCTTGATTTATATGNAAGATCTAAGCCTCTACCGAGTCTGAGAATAGCTCTCTAGCTCTCCTCCAGTTCCCAGGAACTGCTAGGTATTTGCTCAGCGTCTCTGCGTAGCGTCTGAGAATCGTCCCTGTAAGAGGAGCCCCTGGTACCCCTTATATAGGGAAACCCAGGGTTATAGTGTAAAACATTGCTACTGGCGCCATACTCCTTGGTCTCCGGCCGGCACGGGCGCCGCTGCGCCATACCCAGACCGTGGCAGCGCTGGTCGCCACGGTCGCCGCTGCACCCGACAGCACGCCCAAGCCTAGGCCTAGCGCCACTGTGCCGCGCCGCACGCGTCAGAGGCGTGGCCGAGGCTTGGCACGCCGTCCACTTGCAGCACGCCGCCGCCCTTGTTTCGCTCCGTGTCTCAAGGAGCTTGGACCACCGTCCGAGATGACCCCATCCGGCATAGGCATGCCCCATGCTCTTGACCCGGTTTAACCCTTCCTGCACATAAGAACAACAAAGGGGATTCCGACATTTAATAATCATGATCCGACATAGGGATATGTCGGTTAACCTTTACCCGGATGACCCCGGATAAAACCTGTATGGTATGTCGGTTTCCATTGACTCGGTCAACTCCGAGTCAATCTTATTTTACCATATTGACCCCACTCGGGGGGCTTCCCCCCGACACAAAGCCGGCAGCACAAACTATCCCCGCCATGGGAAGGGCCTTTCGTTATCAGCAAAGTTTTGAAAAATGGGTCATATTATCTCCTCGACTTAAGGGATTCAAAGAAAGATCCCAGGAAGAAAGATCGCAAGAGAAAAAGGCATGTAGATGACGACTTAGATGAGACGAAACGTCCGTGGAATATCGCTCAGCTACGTCCTTTTTACACTTAGCAAATTCTATTGTAACCATGTCAATGTGATCATGAAATAAAAATTGGTTTCTCTCATGTCGAATTCGAGAATCTGTACCATCCTTTATTTCCCTATGATCTTATTGTTAGTCTGTTTACCCGAAATTGCCTGTGTTGCTCTCGTTGGTAAACTCTTTCATGTTGAATCTGCCTTAAGGTGATGAAAAATCAACGTTTTGCCAAATTAATGTTTGTCTGAGTCTAAACAGATTGGTCATTGAGTACCCTGTTGCTCAGCGAGTTAGCTTCGCCATAGGTTTGCCGGCGCTTAAAGGCTAAGGTGTCAAGGCCAGATTGAACTGAGGCATAAAATTGCAAGTTTGCAAAATATAAAGCTGATTAACATACAACAAAAGGCTAAGTTAGTTCTAGACATATACATTGTTTGGACGGCTTTACATATTACCCATTACATTTTCAGGATAGCCGGCTCAACGAGCAAATTTGGCTCAGGATGATTTCTCCGCCGCCTCAGTATCATCATCTGATTGAACAGGAGTTGGCGGACACGGCATTTCCTTGAAGATGGTGGTCAAGGAGACCATGTTGGCAATCTTGCTGGCATAACGGGAGACGGACCGAAGGATCTTCTTGCGATCTTGGTCGTCCAGCGGCGTGCCGTCCTCCTTTCAAGAGGGAAGCTGGATGCCACTCGCCACGCTTCTGCCGCCGGGTAATTTGCCATCATCAAGCCCAAGGCCGTCTTGGCACCTCCACGAGCACTGGAACGAAGGCGTTCATCGAAGAATGAAGCCGCTTCGGTCAGTTCAGCTTCTAAGCTGGCAAGGTTCGTCGGGGGCTCGGGGTTGCCGGGAAAAAACTTCTCAGCAAGATCTTTTCCCGAAGAGATAATCTTCGGGATAAGCTCCCCTACTTCCATCCGGTCAAGCCGGTTTTCCGCTGTTAGCTCATGGCCATAACCCGCCGGAGCTGCAAAAGGCGAAGTTCAATTATATTCGGCTAAGACAGAAACCAATGAGTTTAAGTTATTTTAAAACTTACTCAGAAGCTGGCTGTCGATAGCCAGCGATTCATCAAGGCGCCTGTTAAGCCGGTCCTGGATTTCATTGAAGGCATCCTTATGACTTTGCTTCTCTGATTCCAGAAGTTGTTCGGCTTTGGCAAGATTCTTCTTGGTTGTCTCCAGCTCCGCAGTCATCGATTGATTAAGCTTATTCAGCTCAATATTTTCGTTGCGGAGCCGGTCGACAATGTCGGCGTTTTCGGCAAGCTCCTTGGCTTTGATGATGGCGTCTGCAAGACAAAATGTCAGCAGTATAAAAACAAGCCTGGAATTCAAAGCTAAGGATTCGGCATTTGTACCTTGGTATTGAACCAGGTCTGCCTCAAACCCTTCGATGATGGCGTCTTTTGTCGCCAGTTCAGTCTTGAGCCGGCGCATCTCCTGATTTCGCACACCCAAAGAATTGAGGGTTTCAGCGCCAATTTTTTGGTGGATCTGCGTAAGGAATTGCTAAAAGCCTAAAGCTATGTTTACAAGTTAAGGTGGCTACATGGCGACATTTCATGGCTAGGGGGCTAAGTGTATGCATGCGCATTAACTCGGATCACTATGACGGCTAGTTTTAATAACTTAACCCGGCATAGTGCTCGGGGGCTACTGGGTAAGATATTTTACCTGGTAGTGCTCACGGAGAAGCGTCATGCCGGCCTCAAAGCTATCAGCAAAGTAGTTCTGCTAATCTTCAAGGATCTTTATGACATCAAAGGTGTCATAGGCCTTGGTGTGATCCGGCTCGTCGTCCCGGACGGTTGTTCCCTTCTTCCGGGGAAACCAAGGTGCCTTCATGAACCGGTTCATGAATTCCGGCTTGATGCGCCCTTCCTCGTCGAAGGCTTCGGCTTTGATTGGGGGAAAGATTGGGGGCATCATCAGCCGGAGCTTCAGCCCTTGGAGAGGATGTTTCAGTCACTTTCCCCGTCATCTCTGTCCATTGTGTGGGGGGGGGGGGGAGTTACCCCGCTCTCCCAACAGGCGAAGCTGGCACTATCGTGCGAGTGCTCTCTTCTCTTGGGTTCGGCTTTGGAACTGATGGAGTTGATGGAGGGATGGCAGGAGAGGCTTTCTTCCTCGTGGCGACCATCTTTGTTCTCAACGGAGCGCCTTTCTTCAGCCTACAAAAGTAAAAGATGTTCAGCAAATCCAGCATTACTGCAAGGGGAGGAGGAGATGTAGCTAGTCGACTTACTTTTTGCTGGGGATGTTTAGCCCAGTAAGAGCATCATCATCCTCAGACGGCTTAGTGCCGCTGGTAGTCGATTGGCCCTTCCTCTTCCGGCTTTCTGTGGTAGCCGAGGAAAGGGAGATGGGCCGCGTGGGCGCTTTGCTGGATGATGGCTTCCCAGCAGGGTGGACGTCGGTGATTCCAGCAATCTGACATATTACATGTTAGTCCGACAAAAGCAAACCCGAATCTCTCAAAGAATTGAACTTTGTTTAGTCAAAGTACCTTTGTGGGAGGGTTGGTCGCCGTAAACATCGGCAATGATTCTTCATATTGCCGGCCTGCTCCAGGCCGGGCTTTGATGAGCTTGTTGAAGCGAGCCTCAAAGAGGCCCTGCTCCAAGTCTTTCTCGTTGATCCTCATAGGATCAGAATTATCCGTGTACTCGCAGAGAAGGCGAGCACGATATTGGAGGGGCTGAATTTGTCTCTTCATCCAGCAAATAATGGTGTCCTCCCCAGTCAAGGGAGGAGAGCCGGACGTCAGTTGCGCAATCCTCGCTTGGAGGGCGGCATGTTCCGTCGGCATTACACCTGACGGCTTCTCCTTCCAGGAGGGCAGCGGCGTGCCGGCTTCGTCTGTGAAAGGGGCGAGCCCCTGCAGCCGGTTTGGCGTCGCCACATCCTTGCAGTAGAAGAATGTAGACACCCATCCCTTTGCCGAATCCACGATTGGCACTTGAGGGTACCAATCAATGTCTCGGCGGCAATTGAAGCTGATTGTGCCGGCCACCAGCAGCTCTTTGTTGACGGTCTGCCTCTTGACTAGGAAACAGCGTTCGAAGAAGTCTAACCTAGGTTTTATGCCTAAGTATCCTTCGAACAGCGCTACAAAGCCGGAGATGTACAACAGGCTGTTCGGGGTTATGTTGTGGAGCTGGAGGCCGTAGTGATCTAAGAGATCTATCATGAAAGCCGACGGCGGCAAGGAGAATCCCCTGATTACATGGGAAGAAAGTAATACCCGCTCGTCTCTGAAGGGAGTCGGGTAGGGATCGCCGCAAGCAGATCGCCAAGTCGGATTCGACTCAGAAGTTGGAGCAATGGCTCCGTCGGTCTCCATCCCCTTCAGCTCGACCTCGTCCACAGCCGAGCAAGCCCAGTTGCGGGACGGGTTGCTGGCCACGTCTTTGTTGCCTGGCTTCCTTCTCTTCCTCTTCCTCACCGACACTTGCATCGTCGATGGCGGCTTCAGCGGTTGGAGCGGCAGAAGCCATCGTGGCAGCGGCTTCGGCTGCGGCTTTTGCCAACGCCACTGTATCGTGGCCCGAAGCGGTGGAGGAGCTCACCGGAGTTGTAGAGGATGCAGGAGCAGCGGCGGATGGCTCGGTAGCGGCGGCGGTGGCCGCGGATGTGGCACCACCCATCGACGGAGTCGGACCGGCCGCGGTGGCGTCAGCCGCTGGAGAGCTTGAAGCCATGAAGATCAAAGAAGAGATGAAACTCAAGAGAGAGAGGAGATCTGGATGCGATTTCGGGAGCTAGGGCTGCGAATGGTGTGGAGATCGCGGAGGAGACGAGATGGTTGCTACTTATAGTGCTGCGCCGAGATGTGTGCAACGGTTCGTAGCCGGGTTACTCGCCACGTGTCTCGGATCAAACCGTTGGTGACGGTTCCTTCTCTCCGACGCCTCGGTTCCAGCGCGGGAAAAACCGAAACTAGCCCCTGCATTCAAAAGATGCTCCTCCACTCACACTGCCGGGTCTGACGTAACTGTCAAATCCGCGGATGCGTGTCGTTGCACGCTCAAGTGTTTTTTCGGCATACTAAGCCGGCACAGTTAAAATCGACAAAGCTGTTCGACATGATTTCAGGTTTCTGGGAATGCTCCAAGACTGAAGACGGATGATGAATTTCCCGGACAACATATTGCCGGAAGATTGAAGCCAGCCGCTGAAGTGCTTGAAGCTTTCCGGGGGCTACTGTTGGGGTTATGCCGAACATGTGTCCTCACAGAGAAGACTAAAAGCCAGCAGACCAGGGTGGCCCAAAGTGGTGGTAAGCCGAATCCGGCTTACCGGGCGGCCCAGTATGCTGAAGCACGGGAGGCCCATCCGGCTAAGGGAAGACTCTAGAAGCCGACCCGCATTGCAGAAGACTTAGCCCACAAGGCAAGGCCCAAGCCGGGTTGGAGTGGGACTCTGTTCTTAGTCGGTTAGGTTTCCTCCTGTAAGCCCAGGGTCTGGACGCCTTTATAAGCCGGCCCCTGGGACGCCTTAGGGCACGTACGATCTCAACCTCAATCCACTGTAATTCGGCGATATTGCCTTATAGTGAATTATAGCAGCACGTAGGATCTCGCCACCGACGTGAGATCCGAAGCTGGGTAAACTCGCCTCTATGTCGCCGGATCACCCCACGTCTCCAAAACCCCTCTCTCTACCTAGCTCGATGGCACCCCTGCCGCGGCTAGATTCAACAATACCACGACAACAAATTTACTTGGAATGGCAAGAAATACCATTGTAACATCCCAAATTTTGGAATGTTTTAAAAATCACAAAAATTTAAAACTTTTATTATTAAATAGATAAAGTCTCCAAAAATCAAGAAAAACCATCTTTGAAGATTATTTTTATTTTATTCAAAGGGATATTATTTTAAATATTCTTTTGTCTTCTAATTTCAAGATTTAAAGTTTTGGAAATAAAATAGTATTTTGGATTTCTATTAAAAACCTAGAAACATTTTGACAAAGTATTTTAATTATTTTTGCCAAAGCCTATTAATTAAATGGGCATGGTATTTAAAAGGATTTATCAAAATCTTTTTAAATAAAATGTTTTGTCCCAAATTATTTGTTTGAGTTTATTATTTTAAATGATAATACTCAAACAAATTTTCTGGATTTTATTTGAGTTCAAAAAGAATTTATAAAACCCTATTTATTTAAGATGACATACACATGTCAATTATGCATTTATGTAATATTTGTTTTTATTTCAAAATAAAATATTTTGGAAAAGGTTTCCAAATGTCCCAAATGATTATTCCGAATTTTACAAATTCTTACAAATTTAATTCACTTGATTTGGAGCATTATTTCAAAGTTACAAAAGAAAACAGAGAAAAGAAAAAGGAAAAGCTTTGTTAAAAAAAAAAGGGAAACAGGCCGCAGCCACCCGAGCCGGCCCACTCCTCTCCCTCCCGTGCGCGCGCAGCAGCCCAGGACCGGCCCAGCATCCTCCCCGACCGGCCCCTCTCCCTCTCCCCTCCTTCTCTCCAGCTCTCTCTCGCCCGACGCCGTACTCATCCCTGACTCGATCGAATCCTAACCGAATCCGAGCTAATCCATCATCCCGCACCCGCCTATAAGAGCCCCTCCTCGTCCTCTCTCTTTCGCCCCCGAAAACCCTAATTCCACGCCGCCAGGCCGCCCGTGCAGAGCTCGAGCCATCCGCAGCCCGCCGCCGGTAAATCCTCTAGCTCCGGCCAACTCCGGCGACCCCTGCCTCTCTCTCCTCCCCCTCTCGCTTCTCCTCATCGTGGCGCACCTCCCTGACATCGTCTCCAATTTTTCTCGCCTCCAGATCAACGAGAGCGTGCACGCCCGCCCCGAGCCGCCGCCTGTAGCAACTCCGACGAGCAATCACCGGAGAAGGAACGACCACCGGAGACAGCCGCCGCGCCACCGACATCCCCTCGACGAGCTGATCACCGAGGTGAGATCCGAGCATCCTGGAGCACTGTAGATCGCCGAGAACACGTGATGCCGACGCGTCGCCGCCGTCCGCCGCCGCCCGCCGGAACCCTAACTCCGGCCGGCCACCCCCGTTTAGATCTGGACCGTTGGATCTAAATCCAACGGCTTCCTTTTAATGCCTTTACCGAACCGGTACCGTCCAATCAGAGCACACCCAGTCAGCGCACAGTCAGCGCCACGTCAAGTCTAGTCAGCATCCACGTCAGCCCCATTTTCTGTAATTTCGGCCGAATTGATTTAATTTGGCAGTTTTGCAGAAAACCCCCTGAACCTTAAAACCATCATATCTTTTTAATGGCTCGGCCAAATTTAATGAATTTTATATTTTTGAAAACCTCAGGATCTGTAGATTATTTTAGACATATTATTTTTCAGTTTTTCCCTAGTTTAAATTATTCAAATTTCAAATGTGTAAATTGAGTAATTTTGGCATAACTTTAGTTTAAAAATAGATTTTTGGGTAAATCCAATTGGATTAGTTTTGTATAGATGTCCTCTGCCCAGTAAGACCTTTCCCAAAATTGTATAAAATGTTTTGAATCATTGTTTTATATAAAATTGTGGTTATGCTATTTTGGGAGTGTTAAAATGTTTTGTTATTATTTTAATTGTTTTCTTTTGGGAAAATGTTTTAAAACTTAGTTCTCCGTCCAGTATAACCAAAACCGATTTTGGTTGAACCATTTCATCATGAACATGTTGAAAATGGTTTAAAATCTTTTAGTGACTTGTGTTGCAAACTTGACCTAGTTTGCAATTTGACCTTATCCAAATTGTAAACCTTGGACCTTTGACCTACCTAGACCTCATTACAATAATTCCTTTTGTATATTGAATTATGTGATGAACTTGGACCATCAACCTTGTTGTTTTAGTGTTGTCCATGTTTGATGTTGTGCTTGTTTTATTGTTGTTGGATGGTTATTTATTGTTGTTTGTTTATATTGTTTAGATTGAACGGAGAGATACGACTTACGTTGAAAAGAGTGTGTGAGCAACGACAAGTTTCAAAAGGCAAGTGATACTCCAGCATAAATGACCTACTATTTTACTATATTGCATTGTAGACTAATTTTCAGTAGCATGCATGATAGGCTGTTTCCAATAAAGTTATATGCTCTGCAAACCTGTTAGGTTAGCCACATGAATTAGATGACTAGTGACCTATATTAACTTAGTAGATTGGCTTGCTGCAAAAATGATTGTTTTATTGAATATGAGTTAAGGAAAATCTACTAAATTAATCAATCACCTGGGTGGATTTGGAGTTGCTCTATTGGTGGTTCAAAGTTGAGTGGCTGCTCAGGCCCAGTTCTGCGGGTACCTGAGTACGTGCACTTGTGCTCGCCACCTAGGGCCTCGAGATTTCATGTCACTCCGTGTCTAGTTTACTTCCAGTGCAGCCACTTGGTACTATGGCTCTGCCTTGACTAAGTAAGTTCTAGGAACCTGATTCCGGCAGTTCGCAGCGGATGAATGTCTTGTATGGGTCTGCCAGAGGAACAGGGGACTGTTTCCCAAAGGTCTCGTCTTCATCTTCACCTTTCCTTTTCACTTCATGAAGGTCAAGGACAGAATGGGTTGATGAAGTCAAGTGGTGAAAGTGTCACAAACTCTCGAGAGTAATAAAACTAAGATCTTAGCCGTGTCCCCGGTTATGGACAATTTGAGTAACTAAACAAGGTGATCGATGAAGAATCTCATTCATTCCAATTTCAGAATAAAAGTTGATGAGTGAACAAGGGTAGAAGAGATACTGGTTTTCATGCCATGTTTATCTCATTAATAGTTGGTTTTAAAATAAATGTTTTACAAGTATAGGACAAATATTGCTTTGCGCAAGAGCCTTTCAACTCCACCAGCCAGATATGCATGTAGATGTTAGAAGTTTTCCTTTATGAGTCCACAAGTATCATTTGCCAGATCCATTCAAATGGTTCTGACCAATTTTTGGCTGCAACGCTTTTATCGTTGCAGGTTCGTTTGACGATGAGTAAGGAACGCTATAGGTTTCGAGTCTGCAACCAACATGTCTGCCTGTGGCACATGAAGATGATGAGGACTCCATGCTATTATATGATTTCCGCTGCTGAGTTTCGTAATATGCTAGCCTTGTGCTATGCAACTTGTAATGTTTTACTTTTCTGGATCTTCGATGTAATAGATATTTGACGCATTTGCATGATATTACATCTTGAACTGTGGTGCTAGCTATTCGATCCAGGGACTAGCACAGAACACAGGGATCTTGGCCATTTTTAAAAAGGCAAGGTCGCTACAGATGGTATCAGAGCATTGTGTTGCCTGTAGGTTCGAAACCCTAGGATTGGATTAGAAATAAGAAAGACCATAGGCATAAAGTTATTTTCTATTCATCCAAAAACTTTCCTAATATCTTCTTGTAACCTTCTCACCTAATTGCTATCTAAGTTATCTTATCTTATTTATAGATGACCATAACTTAGAAATGTTTCCGGAGGCGTTGAAGATAAACATGACCAGTATGAGAAGCCATCAAGTGCCTTGATAGAAGACTTCAAATTAGAATTCATAACACCAGAAGTACCTCGACGAACTCGAAGAAATAGAAGAGAATGCTAAAGCACTAAAGGAAGAGATAGACTAGACCACCATTTTACCCGAATAGCGTTATCGTAATATTGTATTGACTTACCAAATTGTGGTATGGCAGTACTATCGTGTCTATTTTGAAAAACCTTGTTATGTTTGTTTGTTATCCAAACTATAATTTCGAAAATTAAGTAGGAGGAGTTGTTTTTATCTCTATTGGTTGTTTTACTGTTGATTGATGCTTGCTAGATGTTGCTTGTAAGATGATTTGTCTTGATATGCGGTGTATGGGTATTAGTGCTTCCCTTAGTATCTTTCTATATCTACTCATCTCTGCTAAACCAAACCAGATGTCTCACCCACATGCCAACCATGATGGAAAAGATAGCCACCTCAAGGTGCCCTATGCAGTTCAGTTGCTGGTAGCAGCCCAGACTCAGATGACTCAAGTGATGAAAGAAAGTCAAGCCAACAACCCCAAGAATGAGTTACCCACAGGAATGCAACAAATGTTAGATAACCAGACTCAATTAGTGCAGATGATGGCTCAGTATATGGCAAGAAACAACAACAGGTTACCACAGATGGAAGATGGCCACAAAGAGTCCAAGGAGAATATTATGACAGGACCCAGAGCCTGCAAAATCTGTGGGGAGATTGATCATTCATCCAAAGAGTGTCCTGATGAGTGGCCCCATAATGATGCAAACAATATGGATGAAGGATGCTCCAAAATCCAGGTTACCTGCTTTTTATGTGAAGGAACAAATCACATTCCAGCTCAGTGCCAGCTTTATCCCATAGTGCAAGAAGTCAGTCAACAAGTCAAAGCGGGAATGCAACAAATTCTCAAGAGGTCTGTGGTAGTACAGAAACGGAAGGAGGAACTCAAGCGAGATACTAGCCATATAACATGTTTCATATGTAAGGAAATGGGTCACTATTCATGGGATTGCTCAGAGAAGAAGGATGGTGATGGGATCAAGCCAAAACAGTATAAGAAGGGACTTATTATTCATGACAAGATGGAAGGTGAAGCTATAATTAGTACTCATCCAAACTCATCTATGGTCACCACCAAGTGTTGTTATTCATGTGAAGAGGAAGGTCATTTTTCTCGAGATTGCCCCTTTAAACGAACAACAAGGTTCCCAACCGTTGAGGTAGATTATGATGAGGAAGATTACAAGGATCTATTCTCTGTAGAAACACCAAAGAAGAAGAAGAAGAAGGACCTTAGTCTTGTACTGTGTTATAAGTGTAAGAAGATGGGACACTATTGCAGCGACTGCCTCGAACGGAAGACCGAAGAAGAGAGCAAGTTAAATCCTCTCAAGAAGGGACTTGTAAACCATCACAGAACTAATGATGACCACCGTCATCGCGATATCAGCCATAGTGGTGGATTCAAATTAAGCAATGGAGGAGCCAAAGGAAAAGTACAAAATGGTCACAACAATGGAAATGGCCAGCAATGCCACAACCATGAGGCTAACAGGGACCTCAGTCAGGTGACATGTTACAAGTGCAAGGACAAGGGGCATTATGCGAATAAATGTCCGATGGAAGACAAAAACTATGCGAAATGTTTTAATTGCAAGAAAATGGGCCATTATGAAAGAGAATGCCCAGAAGAGCCCCGAGATATGTCAACACTATTTTGCCATCGCTGCAGAGAGACAGGACACTTCACCGATGATTGCCCAAGTCGAAAGAGACGTCGTGTGAATGCCTTGCTCAACTAAATTTTCATTAGAATTATGTATGAGGAAATGAGCATTATGATCTAAGAGTCATGTAATGTCGAAGTAATAACCATATTATGTGAGGATGAATGAAACTAGTATCGACTACCTTATACCAAAGATTAAACGAAACAATAGCTATTGTTGTGAAGCCTGTTCGTCATATCAGGGATGAAGACATGACGCTAAAATGGACAAGCTAAGATGACAAGGAAAGCGTGCTTCCCACTGAGAAGGATCACCAAAGAAGCTATAGCTTGTGAGCTAGCGAGTGCAGGAGTTTACGCAACCCAATAGTTTTAAAGGATTGATAGTTTAGTTGAGGTTGTCCTGCAGATTGGAAACTTTCTGTTAGACAAGTAAGGATGCCCGAGAGTTAGAATATGTGATTTACCTATCTACATATTGAGGAAATGATACGGGTGCAGGATGGATTGATCACCATTCCTACTACTCATGTTATTTCCCTCACTATTTGGATTGATAATCTGAGTGACATACCTATAAGAGAGACGACGTTGATAAGCCTGATCCGTAGGAGGATAATATATTATAACCCTATGTGAGGCAAAAGTTGCCGAAACGTAAGATTTTCGGTGAGGACAAACCACAGCTCTCGTGAAGAAGAAGAGATCTAACAAAGAAAGTCTTGACCTGCCATGAGAGTTTCGTTAGAATTGACGCTTTGTTTGCACTGAAGGATGCCAACCTAGAGAAGAAAAGATTGCCGAAGACATCACATGGATGGAAGACATAATATGTCAAGCCATATTAAAGAGGTTGGTAACCGAAGTTATCTAAAGAGACACCCACCTATGAGAGATGGAGCACTTCATGAGTGTAAAATATAGTTGACTCCAGTGTGACGACAAGATTCACTGGTTGACCCAACCTCGAAGGAAGGAGTTCAAGTTTACTCACAAAAGTTTCTTTTAAGGGTGGTAGCCCACCCATTTGACTAAACCCAGAGATCCCAAACCCATTTCTTTCTAGCCTCTTCGAATCTCGGGGACGAGATTCCTTTTAAGGGTGGTAGGTTTGTAACATCCCAAATTTTGGAATGTTTAAAAATCACAAAGATTTAAAACTTTTATTATTAAATAGATAAAGTCTCCAAAAATCAAGAAAAACCATCTTTGAAGATTATTTTTATTTTATTCAAAGGGATATTATTTTAAATATTCTTTGTCTTCTAATTTCAAGATTTAAAGTTTTGGAAATAAAATAGTATTTTGGATTTCTATTAAAAACCTAGAAACATTTTGACAAAGTATTTTAATTATTTTTGCCAAAGCCTATTAATTAAATGGGCATGGTATTTAAAAGGATTTATCAAAATCTTTTTAAATAAAATGTTTTGTCCCAAATTATTTGTTTGAGTTTATTATTTTAAATGATAATACTCAAACAAATTTTCTGGATTTTATTTGAGTTCAAAAGAATTTATAAAACCCTATTTATTTAAGTTGACATACACATGTCAATTATGCATTTATGTAATATTTGTTTTTATTTCAAAATAAAATATTTTGGAAAAGGTTTTCAAATGTCCCAAATGATTATTTCGAATTTTACAAATTCTTACAAATTTAATTCACTTGATTTGGAGCATTATTTCAAAAGTTACAAAAGAAAACAGAGAAAAGAAAAAGGAAAAGCTTTGTTAAAAAAAAAGGGAAACAGGCCGCAGCCACCCGAGCCGGCCCACTCCTCTCCCTCCCGTGCGCGCGCAGCAGCCCAGGACCGGCCCAGCATCCTCCTCGACCGGCCCCTCTCCCTCTCCCCTCCTTCTCTCCAGCTCTCTCTCGGACGACGCCGTACTCATCCCGGACACGATCGAATCCTAACCGAATCCGAGCTAATCCATCATCCCGCACCCGCCTATAAGAGCCCCTCCTCATCCTCTCTCTTTCGCCCCCGAAAACCCTAATTCCACGCCGCCAGGCCGCCCGTGCAGAGCTCGAGCCGTCCGCAGCCCGCCGCCGGTAAATCCTCTAGTTCCGGCCAACTCCGGCGACCCCTGCCTCTCTCTCCTCCCCCTCTCGCTTCCCCTCATCGTGGCGCACCTCCCTGACATCGTCTCCAATTTTTCTCGCCTCCAGATCGACGAGAGCGGCACGCCCGCCCCGAGCCGCCGCCTGTAGCAACTCCGGCGAGCAATCACCGGAGAGGAACGACCACCGGAGACCGCCGCCGCGCCACCGACATCCCCTCGACGAGCTGATCACCGAGGTGAGATCCGAGCGTCCTGGAGCACTGTAGATCGCCGAGAACACGTGATGCCGACGCGTCGCCGCCGTCCGCCGCCGCCGCCGGAACCCTAACTCCGGCCGGCCACCCCGTTTAGATCTGGACCGTTGGATCTAAATCCACGGCTTCCTTTTAATGCCTTTACCGAACCGGTACCGTCCAATCAGAGCACACCTAGTCAGCGCACAGTCAGCGCCACGTCAAGTCCAGTCAGCATCCACGTCAGCCCCATTTTCTGTAATTTCGGCCGAATTGATTTAATTTGGCAGTTTTGCAGAAAAGCCCTGAACCTTAAAACCATCATATCTTTTTAATGGCTTGGCCAAATTTAATGAATTTATATTTTGAAAACCTCAGGATCTGTAGATTATTTTAGACATATTAATTTTCAGTTTTGCCCTAGTTTAAATTATTCAAATTTCAAATGTGTAAATTGAGTAATTTTGGCATAACTTTAGTTTAAAAATAGATTTTTGGGTAAATCCAATTGGATAGTTTTGTATAGATGTCCTCTGCCCAGTAAGACCTTTCCCAAAATTGTATAAAATGTTTTGAATCATTGTTTTATATAAAATTGTGGTTATGCTATTTTGGGAGTGTTAAAATGTTTTGTTATTATTTTAATTGTTTTCTTTTGGGAAAATGTTTTAAAACTTAGTTCTCTGTCCAGTATACCAAAACCGATTTTGGTGAACCATTTCATCATGAACATGTTGAAAATGGTTTAAAATCTTTTAGTGACTTGTGTTGCAAACTTGACCTAGTTTGCAATTTGACCTTATCCAAATTGTAAACCTTGGACCTCTGACTACCTAGACCTCATTACAATAATCCTTTGTATATTGAATTATGTGATGAACTTGGACCATCAACCTTGTTGTTTTAGTGTTGTCCATGTTGATGTTGTGCTTGTTTTATTGTTGTTGATGGTTTATTTATTGTTGTTTGTTTATATTGTTTAGATTGAACGGAGAGATACGACTTACGTTGAAAAGAGTGTGTGAGCAACGACAAGTTTTCAAAAGGCAAGTGATACTCCAGCATAAATGACCTACTATTTTACTATATTGCATTGTAGACTAATTTTCAGTAGCATGCATGATAGGCTGTTTCCAATAAAGTTATATGCTATGCAAACCTGTTAGGTTAGCCACATGAATTAGATGACTAGTGACCTATATTAACGTAGTAGATTGGCTTGCTGCAAAAATGATTGTTTTATTGAATATGAGTTAAGGAAATCTACTAAATTAATCAATCACCTGGGTGGATTTGGAGTTGCTCTATTGGTGGTTCAAAGTTGAGTGGCTGCTCAGGCCCAGTTCTGCGGGTACCTGAGTACGTGCACTTGTGCTCGCCACCCCAGGGCCTCGAGATTTCATGTCACTCTCCGTGTCTAGTTTACTTCCAGTGCAAGCCACTTGGTACTATGGCTCTGCTTGACTAAGTAAGTTCTAGGAACCTGATTCCGGCAGTTCGCAGCGGATGATGTCTTGTATGGGTCTGCCAGAGGAACAGGGGACTGTTTCTCCCAAAGGTCTCGTCTTCATCTTCAACCTTTCCTTTTCACTCAAGAAGGTCAAGGACAGAATGGGTTGATGAAGTCAAGTGGTGAAAGTGTCACAAACTCTCGAGAGTAATAAAACTAAGATCTTAGCCGTGTCCCCGGTTATGGACAATTTGAGTAACTAACAAGGTGATCGACGGAAGAATCTCATTCATTCCAATTTCAGAATAAAAGTTGATGAGTGA
The DNA here is from genome assembly GCA_012064385.1 of Puccinellia tenuiflora. Taxonomy (NCBI): domain Eukaryota; kingdom Viridiplantae; phylum Streptophyta; class Magnoliopsida; order Poales; family Poaceae; genus Puccinellia; species Puccinellia tenuiflora. The sequence goes on along the minus strand of QRDG01001104.1, from coordinate 75,315 downwards.
ACAAGGGTAGAAGAGATACTGGTTTTCATGCCAGTTTATCTCATTAATAGTTGGTTTAAAATAAATGTTTTACATGTAGGACAAATATGCTTTGCGCAAGAGCCTTTCAACTCCACCAGCCAGATATGCATGTAGATGTTAGAAGTTTTCCTTTATGAGTCCACAAGTATCATTTGCCAGATCCATTCAAATGGTTCTGACCAATTTTTGGCTGCAACGCTTTATCGTTGCAGGTTCGTTTGACGATGAGTAAGGAACGCTATAGGTTCGAGTCTGCAACCAACATGTCTGCCTGGCACATGAAGATGATGAGGACTCCATGCTATATGATTTCCGCTGCTGAGTTTCGTAATGCTAGCCTTGTGCTATGCAACTTGTAATGTTTTTTTTCTGGATCTTCGATGTAATAGATTTGACGCATTTGCATGATATTACATCTTGAACTGTGGTGCTAGCTATTCGATCCAGGGACTAGCACAGAACACAGGGATCTTGGCCATTTTTAAAGGCAAGGTCGCTACAACCATGCATAGGTAGATNGAAACCCTAGGATTGGATTAGAAATAAGAAAGACCATAGGCATAAAGTTATTTTCTATTCATCCAAAAAAACTTTCCTAATATACTTCTTGTAACCTTCTCACCTAATTGCTATCTAAGTTACCTTATCTTATTTATAGATGACCATAACTTAGAAATGTTTCTGGAGGCGTTGAAGATAAACATGACAAGTATGAGAAGCCATCAAGTGCCTTGATAGAAGACTTCAATTAGAATTCATAACACCAGAATACCTCGACGAACTCGAAGAAATAAAGATAGAAGAGCAGAGAATGTGAAGCACTAAAGGAAGAGATAGACTAGACCACCATTTTACCCGAATAAGCGTTATCGAATATTGTATTGACTACCAAATTGTGGTAGGCAGTACTATCGTGTCTATTTTGAACGTCTATTTTGAAAAACCTTGTTGTGTTTGTTTGTTATCCAAACTATAATTTCGAAAATTAAGTAGGAGGAGTTGTTTTTATCTCTATTGATTGATTTTACAGTTGATTGATGCTTGCTAGATGTTGCTTGTATGATGATTTGTCTTGATATGCGGTGTATGGGTATTAATGCTTCCCTTAGTATCTTTCTATTTCTACTCATCTCTGCTAAACCAAACCAGATGCCTCGCCCACATACCAACCATGATGAAAAAGATAGTCACCTCAAGGTGCCCTATGCAATCCAGTTGCTGGTAGCAGCTCAGACTCAGATGACTCAAGTGATGAAAGAAAGTCAAGCCAACAACCCCAAGAATGAGTTACCCATAGGAATGCAACAAATGTTAGATAACCAGACTCAATTAGTGCAGATGATGGCTCAGTATATGGCAAGAAACAACAACAGGTTACCACAGATGGAAGATGGCCACAAAGAGTCCAAGGAGAATATTATGACAGGACCCAGAGCCTGCAAAATCTGTGGGGAGATTGATCATTCATCCAAAGAGTGTCCTGATGAGTGGCCCCATTTGTATACAAACTATCCTGATGAAGGATGTCCTATGATCCAGGTTACTTGCTTTTTGTGTGAAGGAACAAATCACATTCCGGCTCAATGCCAAATTTATCCCATAATGCAAGAAGTCAGTCAACAAGTCAAAGCGGGAATGCAACAAATTCTCAAGAGGTCTGTGGTAGTACAGAAACGGAAGGAGGAACTCAAGCGAGATACTAGCCATATAACATGTTTCACATGTAGGGAAATGGGTCACTATTCATGGGATTGCCCAGAGAAGAAGGATGGTGATGGGATCAAGCCAAAACAGTATAAGAAGGGACTTATTATTCATGACAAGATGGAAGGTGAAGCTATAATTAGTACTCATCCTAACTCATCTATGGTCACCACCAAGTGTTGTTATTCATGTGAAGAAGAAGGTCATTTTTCACGAGATTGCCCCTTTAAACGAACAACAAGGTTCCCAACCGTTGAGGTAGATTATGATGAGGAAGATTACAAGGATCTATTCTCTGTAGAAACACCAAAGAAGAAGAAGAAGGACCTTAGTCTCGTACAGTGTTATAAGTGTAAGAAGATGGGACACTATTCCAGCGACTGCCTCGAACGGAAGACTGAAGAAGAGAGCAAGTTAAATCCTCTCAAGAAGGGACTTGTAAACCCTCACAGAACTAATGACGACCACCGTCATCACGGTATCAGCCATAGTGGTGGATTCAAATCAAGCAATGGAGGAGCCAAAGGAAAAGTACAAAATGGTCACAACAATGGAAATGGCCAGCAGTGCCACAACCATGAGACTAACAGGGACCTTAGTCAGGTGACATGTTACAAGTTCCAGGACAAGGGGCATTACGCGAATAAATGTCCGATGGAAGACAAAAACTTTGCGAAATGTTTTAATTGCAAAAAAATGGGCCATTATGAAAGAGAATGCCCAGAAGAGCCCCGAGATATGTCAACAGTATTTTGCCATCGCTGCAGAGAGACAGGACACTTCACCGATGATTGCCCAAGTCGGAAGAGACGTCGTGTGAATGCCTTGCTCGACTAATTTTTCATTAGAATTATGTATGAGGAAATGAGCATTATGATGTAAGGGTCATGTAATGTCAAAGTAGTAACCATATTATGTGAGGAGGAATGAAACTAACATCGACTATCTTATACCAAAACTTAAACGAAACAATAGCTATTGTTGTGAAGCCTGTTCGTCATATCAGGGATGAAGACATGACACTAAAATGGACAAGCTAAGATGACATGGAAAGCGTGCTTCCCACTGAGAAGGATCACCAAAGAAGCTATAGCTTGTGAGCTTATGTTGTGTAGGAGCTTACGCAACCCCCATAGGTTTGAAGGATCGATAGTTTAGCTCAGTTATGTCTTACAGATTGGAAACTCTCTGTCGGACAAGTGAGGATGACCGAGTGTTAGCTTACGAGATTCACCAAACCAAGTACAAGGTAATGATTGGGTGCGAAATGGATTGGCCCCCATGGCGACTACCCATATCATTCGCTCTTGCTATGAGGAATGGTAAATCTGAGTGAAAACCCTATTATAGAGCCGACGATGAACCTGAGCCACTAGAATATTATAACCCTATGTGAGGCAAAAGTTGCCGAAACGTAAGATTTTCGGTGAGAACAAACCCCAGCTCTCGTGAAGAAGAAGTGATCCAACATAGAAAGTCTTGACCTACCATGAGAGTTTCGTTAGAATTGACGCTTTGTTTGCACTGAAGGATGCCAACCTAGAGAAGAAAGATTGCCGAAGACATCACATGGATGGAAGACATAATATGTCAATCCATATTAAAGAAAATGGTAACCGAAGTTATCTAAAGAGACACCCACCTATGAGAGATGGAGCACTTCATGAGTGTAAAATTTAGTTGACTCCAGTGTGACGACAAGATTCACCGGTCGACCCAGCCTCGAAGGAAGGAGTTCAAGATTACTCACAAAAGTTTCTTTTAAGGGTGGTAGCCCACCCATTTGCCTAAACCGGAGATTCCAAACCCATCTTTCTTTCTAGCCTCTCCGAATCTCGGGACGAGATTCCTTTTAAGGGTGGTAGTGTGTAACATCCCAAAACTTTGGAATGTTTTAAAAATCACAAAAATTTAAAACTTTTACTATTAGATAAAGAAATGTCTCCAAAAATCAAGAAAAATACTTTGAAAAGATTATTTTGAAATCTTCAAGGGTATTTTATTTTAAATACTCCTTTACATTCTATTCAAGCTTTGGAAATAAAATATAATTTTGAGATTTGTAAAGCCCATGTTTAAATGGGTATTTGTTTTAAATGGTTTTCCCAAACTCTCTTTTATAAAATGATTTTAAACTAAATTATTTTATTATGAAAAATGAGTAATTATTTGAATGATATTACTCATAATATTTTATGGTTTTTATTGGAAACAAAAGGAGTTCATAAAACTTATTCTTATAAAGCTTTCAAATATGACTTTATAATTATTTAATTTCTACAAATAATTTAGAAAAGGGTTTCAAAGTATTTAAAATGATTTTTGTCAATATTTGTTTAAATTATGAAAATTGATTTCATTACTTTCTACCATGAAAAACAATACTATTTGTTCCTGGGTTTTATTTAAACCATTTTGGCAAAATATTTGAACAAGCCCATAATTAATGGGTGTTTGTATTTAAAAGGATTTATCAAATTTCTATTTAAATGAAAAGCTTTGCCACAAATTATTTTATTGAGTTTATAATTGTTGGATAATAATACTCATACTAGTTTTTTCTGGATTTTACTTGAGTTCAAAAAGAATTTATAAAATCCTATTTATTTAAAAAGACATAAACATGTCAATTATGCATTTATGTAAAATTTGTTTTATTTCAAAATAAAATATTTTGGAAAAGGTTGCCAGATGTCCCAAATGATCACTCTGAATTTTACAAATTTATTTCGCTTGATTTGGAGCATTATTTCAAAAGTTATAATAGAAAGCAGAAAAAGAAAAAAAAAAAAGGAAAAAGAAAAATACCTGACGTGTGGGACCCACCTGTCAGTCACCATCCAGCTCAAGCCAGAGACCGAGACGAACACGAGTTCATCCGGCCGATTTCCAATCCGGGAAAATCTCAACGATTTCGTGATCCTTGGCCAAAAAAATCTGGGTATAAGTACCCCACGACCACTTCCTCATTTCCCCTCTTTTGCCTCGCGAAACCCTAGCCGAAAATGACCTCGATTTCGAGATCGAAATCCCGCTGCCGCCGCCATTAGCCGGAGCTCGGGACGAGCTCGCCGCCGTCCACTGGAGCGAGGAGGATCCGGGCCGAGGAGTCGAGGAGGTCCGCCGCGACCGCCTCCGCCGATTGCCGCCATCGCCGAGACCGGGGGAGCAACGGAGCGCCGCCGGCCACCACCGATCGAACCCGCCGCCGCCGTCGTTTGTTCGGTGAGGAACCACCACCGCCCCGCACCGATGCGTCCTGGACCGTCCGATCTGGATCGGACGGCTTAGATTAGATCACCGAACCGGTGCTTGCGCCAGCATTGCGTCATGCTGCCGTCAGCCCTATTTTCTGAATTTTCGGCCGAATTGATTTAATTTGGCAGTTTTGCAGAAAAACCCCTGTAACTTCAAACCTTTATATCTTTTCAACCGTTTGGCCAAATTTAACAAACTTTACCTTTTTGAAAACCTCAGGATCTGTAGATTATTTTAGACATATTAGTTTTCATTTTTGCCCTAGTTTAAATTATTCAATTTTCAAATGTGTAAATTGAGTAATTTTGGCATAACTTTAGTTTAAAAATAGTTTTTTGGGTAAATCCAATTGGATTAGTTTTGTATAGTTGTCCTATGTCCAGTAAGACCTTTCCCAAAATTTTATAAAATGTTTTGAATCATTGTTTTATATAAAATTGTGTTTATGCTATTTTGGGAGTGTTAAAATGTTTTGTTATTGTTTTAATTGTTTTCTTTTGGGAAAATGTTTTAAAACTTAGTTCTCTGTCCAGTATAACCAAAACCCAATTTGGTTGAACCATTTCATCATGAACATGTTGAAAATGGTTTAAAATCTTTTAGTGACTTGTGTTGCAAACTTTGACCTAGTTTGCAATTTGACCATATCCAAATTGTAAACCTTGGACCTTTGACCTACCTAGACCTCATTACAATAATTCTTTTTGTATATTGAATTATGTGATGAACTTGGACCATCAACCTTGTTGTTTTATTGTTGTCCATGTTTGATGTTGTGCTTGTTTTTATTGTTGTTGGGTGGTTATTTATTGTTGTTTGTTTATAATGTTTAGATTGAACGGAGAGATACGACTTACGTTGAAAAGAGTGCGTGAGCAACGACAAGTTTCAAAAGGCAAGTGATACTCCAGCATAAATGACCTACTATTTTACTATATTGCATTGTAGATTATTTTACAGTAGCATGCATGATAGGTTGTTTTTATTAAAATTTATATGCTATGCAAACCTGTTAGGCTAGCCACATGAATTAGCTGACTAGTGACCTATATTAATTTAGTAGATTGGCTTGCTGCAAAAATGACTTGTTTTGTTGTTATATGAGTTAAGGAAAATCTACTAAATTAATGAATCGCCTGGGTGGATTTGGAGTTGCTCTATTGGTGGTTCAAAGTTGAGTGGCTGCTCAGGCCCAGTTCTGCGGGTACCTGAGTACGTGCACTTGTGCTCGCCACCCAGGGCCTCGAGATTTCATGTCACTCCGTGTCTAGCTTACTTCCAGTGCAGCCACTAGTCATATGGGCTCTGTCTTGACTAAGTATGTTGTGTGGACTCGACCCGGCTTGACAAGCTGATGTAGGGGTTGTAGGTGGAACGGGTCAAGCCGTTGGGTTGGGAAAATGCTTCTGAAAGGTCTCGTCTTGGTCTTCTCCTTTCCTTTTCACTAAATGAGGGTTAAGGATGGAATGGGTTGATCGAGTCTAGTGGGGAAAGTGCCACAAACTCTCGAGAGTAAATAAAACTAAGATCTTAGCCGTGTCCCCGGTTATGGACAATTTGAGTAACTAAACAAGGTGGTTGACAGAAGAATCTCATTCATTCCAATTTCAGAATAAAATTTGATGGGTGAACAAGGGTAGAAGAGATATTGGTTTTCATGCCATGTTTATCTCATTAATAGTTGGTTTTAAAATAAATGTTTTACAAGTATAGGACAAATATTGCTTTGCGCAAGAGCCTTTCAACTCCACCAGCCAGATATGCATGTAGATGTTAGAAGTTTTCCTTTATGAGTCCACAAGTATCATTTGCCAGATCCATTCAAATGGTTCTGACCAACTTTTGGCTGCAACGCTTTTATCGTTGCAGGTTCGTTTGACGATGAGTAAGGAACGCTATAGGTTTCGAGTCTGCAACCAACATATCTGCCTGTGGCACATGAAGATGATGAGGACTCCATGCTATTACATGTTTTCCGCTGCTGAGTTCTGTAATATGCTAGCCTTGTGCTATGCAACGTGTAATGTTTTACTTTTCTGGATCTTCGATGTAATAGATATTTGACGCATTTGCATGATATTACATCCTGTTGGTGAATGCTAGCCATACTCGATCCAGGGCCTAGCAATTCACGAGGTATTCTTGCTTTTCAAAGTGAGGGTGCTACAATACTCCACATAAATATGTGCATATAGATATGAAAATGAATTTCATGCACATCTTAGCCATCGGTACTTTGAGTTCGGGATCAACAATTTCGTCGAGCTCCGGAACATCTTCTGTTGCGCCACTCGGTTTTTCGAGTTCGGGGTCAACAATTTCGTCGAGCTCTATCCTCCTTCCACTAACACCTTTGGCAAGAAACTCTTTCTCCAGAAATTAACCATACTTAGCAACAAACGTTTTGCCCTAGGTTCTGTTGTAGAAGGTGTATCCGATAGTTTCCTTCGGATATCCTACAAAGACACATTTTTCCGACTTTGGTTCGAGTTTATCGGGCTGTAGTTTCTTAACATAAGCCTCACACCCCAAACCTTCAGAAACGACAACTTAGGCTTCTTGCCATGCCATATCTCATATGTGTCGTCTCAACGGAGTTGGATGGTGCCCTATTTAATATAAAAGCGGCAGTTTCTAATACGTAACCCAAAAATGACAAGGGTAGATCGGTGAGGGACATCATGGACCGCACGTTGATGTCTACTACACACTTCTATTCTTGTAGACTAGTTGGGCCTCCAAGCGCAGAGGTTTGTAGGACAGCGGCAAATTTCTCTTAAGTGAGTAACCCAAGGTTTATCGAATCCACGAGAGGTAGAGGTCAAAGATATCCCTCTCAAGCAACCCTGCAATTAAGATACAAGAAGTCTCTTGTGTCCCCAACACACCTAATACAATTGTCAGTTGTATAGGTGCACTAGTTCGGCGAAGAGATGGTAAAAGGCAAGTGATATGGATGGTAAAAGGTGATTTTGTAATTCTGTAATAAAACTGGCAGCAAGAAAACAAGTGACAAAAGTGACTAAAAACGGTGTATCAATGCTTGGAAACAATTCCTAGGCTTCATACTTTTACTCGTGACTACTCTCAACATCGTTAACATAATTAAACACATGATAGTTCCCACAAAAATACATACATGGTAGACGTCACTCGGAGATCCTTCTTTTGTGGATCAAATAGGATGAGAATTGCGTAGGGCTACGAAAAGCACACCTTAAAGTTCGTATTCCACATCTATGGACACTTCATGCTGTCACTATCCGCATCCAAAGATAGTACTAACAAACACCACAACATATTTCTTGAATAGTCTCTTTCTTCAATAACACAAGCATCAAGAAACCTTATGATCTATTCAATCCAACAATAATAAAGAAAAAACTCATGATGAAGATCCTTCCAATCTATTATCCATAGAGTCACACACGGCACCCACACTGTCACCGAGATACCGTGATCACCTCGGTGGCTCCCGAAATTGTACTAAATAACATCACTTGAGCAAAATCATATCCATTACACATAGGGAAACATCATGTATTCAACTATACTAACAAATCTCATGATCACAACGAAGATCACATCATGGGAGAGAGAGATAACCACATAGCTACTTGTATAAGCCTCATCCCCGGTGAGGGACTACTCCCTCCTCATCGCGGGAAGCAGCGGTGTCGATGGAGATGGCTCCTGCGGTCGATCCCCCCTCCGGCAGGGTGCCGGAACAGGATCAATCTGACCCCCGAAACTTGTCGGCGATGGCGGCGGAGATCTGTTGCGTATTTGGAAAAATCCTTCGGGGGGGTTACGGTTTTTGCGTCGGGGATGATTTTATAAGCGTCGGAGGAGGCCGAGAGGTGCCCCACAGGGCAGGAGCGACCTGTGGCCACGGCCTCCCCCTGGCCCGTGGGTGGGACCCGCCCCTGGCCTGTGGGTCCCTCTCGGGGTCGCCCTTCTGGCTCCGGTCCTTATTTCCTCAATAAAAAATCTTCGTAAATTTTCGTCCAATTCCGAGAATATTTTCAGAAGTAACTTTCTGCAACAAAATCAGCACAAAAACAGGGAACTGGCACTAGGCATCTTGTCAATAGGTTAGTCCAATAAAATGCCTTAAAATGATATAACAAGATGGCAAAAACATGTGACAATGACATAAAACAAGCATGGATCACTCAAAAATTATAGATACGTTTGAGACGTATCACACGCTATCCAATAAGGTGCGATTACGTCGCTCAGATACACCATTACGCTGTGGTGTTCCAGCCGGCGTAAGTTGTGGTACAATGCCACAAGCTTTAAGATGCGTGTCAAACTCAAAACTCAAATATTCAGCTCCTCGATCTGATCTAAGATGTTTAATTTTCTTGTTGAGTTGATTTTCCACTTCGCTCTGAAATTCCTTGAACTTTTCAAAAGTTTCAGACTTATATTTCATTAAGTAAATATATCCATATCTATTTAAATCATCGGTGAAGGTTACGAAGTAACGATAACCATTGCATGTCGATACACTCATCGGTCCGCACACATCAGTATGTATGACTCCCAATGAATCCGACGCCCGCTCCATAACACCGGAGAACGGGGTCTTGGTCATTTTGCCTAAAAGACATGGCTCGCATGTGTCAAGAGATTCAAAATCTAATGACTCCAAAAGTCCATCAGAATGGAGTTTCTTCATGCGCTTTATACCTATATGACCGAGACGGCAATGCCACATATACATGGTATTATCATCACTAAGTCTACATCTCTTGGCTTCGATGTTATGGATGTGAGTACTACGATCAAGATTCAAAATGAACAAACCATTGTGCACCGGTGCATGACCATAAAATATATTATTCATAGAAATAGTACAACCGTTTGGTACTGACTTAAATGAATAATTGTCTTGTAGCAGGCAAGACCCTAATATAATGTGCATACTCAATGCGGGCACAAAGTAGCATTTATTCAACACTAAAATTAATCCTGATAGTAGATGCAGAGGTAGAGTGCCGATGGCCATGACATCAACTTTGTTGCCGTTGATGACGCGCATTGTCACCTCATCCTTCTCCAAGTGCCACTTATCCCGCAACTCCACCTAAGAGTTACAAATATGAGCAACCGAACCGGTATCAAATACCCAGGTGTCACTCCGAGCACTTGTAAGATAAACATCTATAACATGTATATCGTATATACCTTTGTCCTTATCGGTGATCCTTCCCGCCTTCTTGTCAGCTAGGTACTTGGGGCAGTTGCGCTTCTAGTGGCCGTCCCCTTTGCAGTGGAAGCACTCGACACCTGGCTTGGGGCCAGACTTGGATGCCTTGGAGGTGGAGGCAGCTAACTTTCCATTCCTCTTAGGCTTCCACTTAACGACTTTGTTAACTTTTAATGCCGTGGGCTCCTCCTTGACTTCAATCTTAGTGGTCCTCAGCATTTCAAATAACTCAAGCAGAATTTTAGGAACCTCTTGCGTGAGAAAATCCATGAAAAATTCATGGTAGCTAGGGGGCAGCGAGTGCAGAAACTTATCAATCACCAGCTCGTCAGGAATATCATGTCCCTGAGCGATCAGGCGCTGAATGTAGTCAGACATCTTGGCTACATGCTCAACGATGTTGTCACGCTCTTCCATCATGGTTGTCATAAACATTTTAAGGGTATTGAACCTTGCGACCATGGCTTGTGGTGCAAAATCAGTTTTGAGAGCAGCGATTATCTCATAGGCAATCATATTCACAAAACGTTTCTGTAGTTTAGCCTCCATGTCAAAGAGCATTCCGGCTTGGACCAGAGAGTAGTCACCTGCCCTTGACAGAAAAACATTTTTCTTGTCCTCAGTGGCAGTGTCTGTAGGTTTATCACCTAGGGGTGCCTCAAGCACGTAATCCATATTGAGGGAGATGAGGAGGGTTTCAGAGAGCGGAACCATGAAAGGAAGTTTGATCCATCGGCTTTCAGTTTTTCTTTCTCAACTGTTGGGGCTAGGTTGAAGGTGGGGAGAGACATCTACAATGGTATTTGCAAATTTTATAAGACTGTGTTCATAATATGAGTTCAAGTTTTATCTTAATAAAATATACGAGAACTCCCACTCAAAAATACATCCCTCAATGTCATTTTGGTGATCACATGACCACCATCCACCATACTACCCCCGATCGTCACGGCCGATAGCATAGCTTCAAAGGTAGAATCTCCATGTCAATCACATCTCCATGAGACTCATGCTCGACCTTTCGGTCTCCTGTGTTCCGAGACCATGTATGTACATGCTAGGCTCGCCAATCCAACCTTAGTATATTGTTGTGCATACATGGCCTACACCCACCATATGTGAATGTAGATATGTCTGACACCCGATCGTCACGGCGTGCCTCATAACGGCGAACTTTCTTGGTGGTGCATACAAAGGGAGAACACGACATTGGTATTTCTCCTGAGGTATCACCTATATTGCTACCGCCTTATATCTAATACAAACAATATATGTAGCACACAACAACTATTACCATCTAATGTAATATGTGTGACATGATATGGTCTCCCGTGCCATGATCTCTATCGTGCGCTCCGGCGCTGCAATAGGTCACTGTGCCTCCACGCTAGCAATTAAATATATCGCTAAATACTTACCATTACCATATCATATAATGCGCACCTGCAAAATAAAGTTAGACGCCTCTATTTTATCTTTTGCATATTTTACGTGGCTGAGGGGCTTTCGCAAAAAGAACCGCTTTCTAACTTACGAACCTGCAACTACAACACCGATAAAATAATTGTCTCTGTTACACCCCTTTCGGGGCCCTCCGCTGGAAATGCCATACTACCGTTTCTAGAGAGCCAGACACCCGCCAGCCGCATATATGGTACAAACCATATGTCAATTGTGGAACCAGTCTCGCGTAAGAGTATGCGTAAGGTCGGTCCGGGCTGCTTCATCAAACAATCCAATCGTATAACAAGTGTACATGAAAGGGTAACAATTATATGATCGAGTACCCACATATTTCTTTGTGTTCTAACCGTACTCTATATCTACGCATAGATCGGCTCTGACAACACTGAAGGGGTTCATGTGTAGAAAACAAAAAAATTCCTAGAAACACGAATGATAAACTAGCAAAGATCTATTACTATGCAGATATAAAGTAATAGAGGCAAACGGAATTCATACCCTTGAAGACCAAAAGCATTGACGTTCCGATGAACGTTGTCGATGGAGTCGTATGACGCCGACCTCAAGGTTGTGGAGTCGTACCGGCGACGAGTGCTGCAGCGTGCCACCTCCGTAGCTCTACACACGTATGGTGTAGCGACGATCTCCGGGCTCCGGTCCAGCGGCAGCTGTGGAAAATGAATAGCTCGACCGAAGCACCAATATCATGATGGTGGTATATGGTGGAGAGACCTCTCTACCAAACGCAGCTCCGAAATGTGGAACCACGCTCGAGGTGAGAGAGAGAGAGAATGGAATTTGATGCACAAAGGAGATGGGGGGCACCTCCTTATATAGGTAGAGGGGGAGGCCAACCCCCTTGGCTTAGCCATGTGGGACTATTCCCACATGGTGCGCCGGCCACCCCATGGGCCCCATTCGGATGGGCCCATGTGGGGTGAGGCCGGCCCCTTCCTCCTTTGGGGTGCGGCCCTACTTGGGCCTCCCCTTTCGGGTGATGCCCTTTTAAGTGGGCTGCCCCATTAAATTAAAATAATTATTATTTAATTATTAATTACTCTTAATTAATTTTAAATACATATTATTTAGTTTAACTTGCATCGAAACTCCTTTCGTTGCCCTCCGATCTCCATCGGATACCTCTCTCTTATTCCGACACACCATCGGAACCCCTTCGATCTCCATCGGGAAAATCCCGGAATGATTCCGGAGTTTGTCTCTCTAATTTTTTCGGTACCAAAACTATTCCTAAGCGTCGTCTACACTTAAGCGTGCCACCCTACGGTTTGGGATCACTCCAGACATGATCGAGACCCCTCTCCGATCAACGGAAAAGACTTGCTACCACCATGGGTAGCTACACACCCTAAGTTTGACCGAAACGTATATGCAACGGAAAAATTGAGATTACTCAAGTAGACAAGGGGGATGTCACTAGTAGAGTTGATAGAATTATTAAAAAGTATTTTGAAATTTTTTTCGAATTTTTTTCCATCCGCTGTGATTTTTTTAGTAAAGTTTGACCCAAAAGTCAACTATGAAAAAAAAGCTCAAAATGACGACCAAAAAATATTTTTTTGAAAATTCCGAAACCAGTTTTGTACACCAAATATCCGTGTTTTACTAGGAAAACAAGCTAAACGGATACATACGGCTTGCATCTCCATATAACGCATGGGTGGGTAGCTACCCATGCGGGTAGCAAATTGTCTCTCCTCCGATCAATGACCAATAACGGGATCTGGAAACCCATGATAGCCCCTTTGTGTTCCAAGAAGTTCTTTGTCGCTTGAACCTTATCGGTGTTCACCATTCCTTTTTTCACACGATATTAGGTTTGTCCGAGATCCCCATCTCACTATCCGAAAAAACCATTTACTCATCTCCATGATATTACATCTCCGTGACCTGGTCACATGCTTGCAAGACTTTGATGTAATATCACCGAATGGGTCCAGTGATATCTGTCCGTCACGCGGATGGGTAAATCCCGATCTTGATGCATATGCCTCAACGTATTCCTTTAGGAAACCTGATAGACACCTTTATGATCACCCTGTTATGGTGTGATGTTTGATGCAGTCAAAGCTTCAGTCATTAAATATGATCTCACGGTCTAAGGACTTGCTTACTACTACGTCTCTTTTAAGTTATCGCAATACCGATATTTGTGACAGATCTTATTGCGTTTAACTTACTTTGGGTGGATGTCCGTCATGTCATTCTCCAGGGACATGACTCCATTGTCAATTGAAATAAATGTCCATGATCAGGAACCTTGATCATCCGTTGACCAATGGACTAGTCAAGTAGAGGCTACTAGGGACCTGGTTGTTTTATATCACACGTGTATTAATGTTTCCACTTAATACAGTTATAGCTTGACATAAAACTTATTATGAACACTTTGAGATATAATAATAAAAACTCCTTTATTAATTGCCTCTAGGCCATATCTCCAACAACCATGTATGTGTGCGCGTTAGCCGTGATATAGATTGCCACGGCAACCTCCGGGTTAGGTAGGGTGATGTCTACTACACGCTTCTATTCTTGTAAACTTGTTGGGCCTCCAAGCGCAGAGGTTTGTAGCACAGTGACAAATTTCCCTTAAGTGAGTAACCCAAAGTTTATCGAATCCACGGGAGGAAGACGTTGAACGTATCCTATCTCAAGCAATCCTGCAATTAAGATACAAGAAGTCTCTTGTGTCCCCAACACACCTAATACAATGGCTAATTGTATAGGTGCACTAGTTCGGCGAAGAGATAGTAAAATGCAAGTGATATGGATGGTAAAAGGTGATTTTGTAATTCTGTAATAAAAATGGCAGCAAGCAAACAAGTGACAAAAGTGACTAAAAACGGTGTATCAATGCTTGGAAACAAGGCCTAGGCTTCATACTTTCACAAGTGACTACTCTCAACATCATTAACATAATTAAACACATAATAGTTCCCACAAAAACACATGCATGGTAGACGTTACTCGGAGATCATTCTTTCATGGATCAAATAGGATGAGAATTGCATAGGGCTACGAAAAGCACACCTTAAAGTTCGTATTCCACATCTATGGACACTTCATGTTGTCACTATCCGCATCCAAAGATAGTACTAACAAACACCACAACCTATTTCTTGAATAGTCTCTTTCTTCAATAACACAAGCATCAAGAAACCTCATGATCTATTCAATCCAACAATAATAAAGAACAAACTCATGATGAAGATCCCTCTGAGGTTTTATCATTAGAGTCACACACGGCACCCACACTGTCACTGACATACCGTGATCACAATGGTGACTCCTGAACTTATACTAGATGACACCACTTGAGCAAAATCATATCCATTACACGTAGGGAAACATCATGTACTCAACTATGCTAACAAAGCTCATAATCACAACGAGGATCACATCATGGGAGAGAGAGATAACCACATAGCTACTTGTATAAGCCTCAGCCCCGGTGAGGGACTACTCCCTCCTCATCGCGGGAAGCAGCGGTGTTGATGGAGATGGCTCCGGCGGTCGATGCCCGTCCCAGCAGGGTGCTGGAACAGGACCTTCTGAACCCCCCGAAACTTGTCGGCGATGGCGGTGGAGCTCTGTATCGTCTTTGGAAAAATCCTCCGGGGGTTAGGGTTTTTTCGTCTGGGATGATTTTATAGGCGTCGGAGGCGTCCGAGGGGGTGCCCGAGGGGCAGAGGCGGGCTGTGGCCGCGGCCCCCCTTAGACCTGCGGGTGGGACCCACCCCTAGGCTGTGGGTCCCTCCCGGGGTCGCCCTTCTGGCTCCGGTCCTTATTTTTCAATAAAAAATCTCCGTAAATTTTCGTCCAATTCCGAGAATTTTTCCAGAAGTAACTTTCTGCAACAAAAACATGACAAAAGCAGGGAACTGGCACTGGGCATCTTGTCAATAGGTTAGTTCAATAAAATGCCTCAAAACGATATAATAAGATAGTAGAAACATGTGACAACATCACAAAACTAGCATGAATCAATAAAAAATTATAGATACGTTTGACACGTATCATAGGGCGATTGCACGAGTGCGGTACTGCCACATCAGGGCAGTTACCGCGTCGAACGTGGTGCACGCCGGCATGGAACATGCACGACAGTCTTCCTTGATGCTCTTGATTATCCTGGACGGGACAATGACGTCGAGGATTGGCATCTCCACCGGCTGGACGCTCGTCATTAGCTCCATCAAGCCCTCGATGGACGGAACAGGGATCCCCCTGAGTAAGTCGTCCTGCCTGAGCGGAAGACCGGCGGTGATGCCAGCCCACGAGCAAGCTCGCTGACGGCTTGCAGGAACTGGCCCATCCCAGCAGCATCTGTGATGACCTGGTTCCATATTACCCCGACGGTTAACCCGCCGCATGAGAACTGGGTCACCTGAATCATGACGACTAGATAGGGAATCATTTTAACAATATATGTTTTGAGATGCTGCTTATTTTGTTACCATAAATGAACAGCCCCGACGAGGAACGAACCCCCTCGCCCTTGCGCATGACACGGTGCTCGTCCTGTCTGGACATTTGGAAGGTACTGGACGAGAGATTTGGATAGAGCTATCTTTATGGTTTCGGCGGGCTCGTGGATGGAACGATCAAACACCAGGAAAATTGTGACCGGCATGGACATAGCGTACTTGTCATAAGGCGAGAAATTGATGTCGTCGGTGGTCGTCAAAGGCTCCGGTGGCCTGACAACCTCCAATGAGGACTGCAGCGCCCATTATTAGTCCTAAATTTAAGATCAAGAATAAATTTCTCCCTCTAACCTCATACATACACAGCAAAAATGCAAAATATGCAACTGTTAACTCAATAAACTGCTCTCTGTTAGCTCTATACGGGTGCTCCTCCCTCTTGCCTGCGTGATCCGATGCTACCGTTTCGCTCAAGGATCGCCATATTAGGTCTGATCGAGGCGGCCCATTTATCTTGTTCGTCCGCATGAGCTACATCACCCCATTCTTTCTCTCTTTTCTTTCTAGTCCTGCATGTTACTTGTGCCAGGCGCGTTATTATTTCTTTTCTATTTATATTTCGTTGTATTATTTATTTCCTATTTTTTAATACAAACCATTTTCAAAATATGAACCATTATCAAATCTGAATATTTTTTATGTTTGACAAATTTTCAAATCAAATTTTTTTAGAAAAAATGAATTTTTTTAATTTGAACATTTTTAAATCTAAACATTTTCAAAAATATAAAAAATAAAGGAAAAAATCGGATGAACCAAAATAGTGTAAACCAAAAATACAGGTGAACCGAAAATAACAGTGACTCCAAAATGTCGGTGAATCAAAAATGCTGGTGAACTGAAAATAATAGGGAGCAGAAAAGGAACCAAAATTCGGATGAACCTAGGATAATAGTGAACAAAAATACGTGTGAACCAAAAATATCAGTGAACCAAAAATACCGGCGAAACGATAATAATAATAAATCGAAAAGGAATCAAAATTCGAGTGAATCGAAAAAAAATTGAACCAAAATTGATAGTGAACCAAAAATAGATTTGAAAAATGTTCAAACATTAGAAATATTTAGATTTCATAATGGTTCATATTTTGAAAAATGTTTCAAAATTTGGGTGAACTGAAAATAATAGTGAACCAAAAATACCGACGAACCGATAATAATAATAAATTGAAAAGGAATCAAAATTCGTGTGAATCGAAAAAATTGTGAACCAAAATTGATAGTGAACCAAAAATAGTTTTTTCAAAAAAAATTCTTATTTTAAAATGGTTCATATTTGAAAAAAATTCATTTTAAAATTGGTTCATGCTTTAAAAAGGTTTATATTTGAAAATGATTCATATTTAAAATGTATTCATTTTCGTAAAAGGAACAAAGAAGAAAAAATGAAAAAAGGTAAGAAAAAAGAAAGAAAGAAAAAGAAAAAAGAGAAAAAAGAAAAATAAACAAAAATGAAAAAAAAGGGAAAAGTAAAAACGAAAAAATGAAAAATGAAGAAAGAGTGGAAAAAGTAAGCCGGAGAATAAAAAATGGAAAAGAAAAGGATATAGGAAATAAACGAAGAAAAGAGAAAGAAAAAGAAATAGAAAAACGTACATACAAGGAAGGACCGAATGAACGGAAAAGTAAAACAAAATAAAAATAAGAAAAAGGTAAAAAAGAAAGAAAAGGAAAATATAAAGAAAAAACATACTAAAATAGAATACAAGGAAAAGAAAAAGGAAAGAAACTAGAAAGAAAAAAACCGACACATCATACGTGGAAGGAAGCAAAGCGGAGAGAAGAAAAAATGTTTTCTGTGATTGGCCTAAAAGAAGCACACGATCTTCGTCGTTCGCTCTGATTGGCTGAGCTGAAACCATCGAACGAAGGCACGCGACCGTACTACGAGCGAACGAAATAGGCTGAGCCCACAACGAAAATCCTGGATTGGCGTTAGAATTTCCTCTCCGTAACTTACCCCCATATTTCATGCGTAATTTATACGGACCTAGTGACGTCCGGATTTCCTCCCGACGGTTTTCGGCCGAAAAACGACGAACCAAGCGGGCCCCAGCAAAACGGTGGTACAAATCACCCGGGCGATTATCGGCGATACCGAGCAGAGGGAGCCTCTATATTACAGCCAGAAATCGCGATTTTTTTTTTTTTGACCAGCGTTACTACCCAACTCGCAGGCCAAGCCAGCAGAAAAGCCCACCCCAACAGCGCCGTGCTCACAGGCTTCCAAATTGGCCACCAACCCGGACTGGACCAGGCTGGATGTACCAGGCCGGCCTAAACCAAAGGGGCAGCAAATGGGCCATCGTCCCAGCTATACGGCGGAGCAGCGCCGAACGATTTCTTCTGCTCCGTGCGGGAAGCTGGATCGAAGCTGTTGCCGAAGCCGAACACGCCCTACTCCCAGCCCAGCGCTCGGTGGCAGAGAGACGAGGGAGGGCTTGAGGCTTTGAGCACCCGACGTCGCCGCCGCGAAATCGCCGCTGTCTCCGCCCTGCTGAAAGCGTCGCGGTTCTTTATTCCGCCCGGAGAAAGCAACCCTCTCATCTGGTCCATTACTGGAGACACTCGAGCTTGTGGACTGCCGGGAAATAACTGATGATGGGTTGCGTTTCATTGTGCGTACCCCAAGCTTGATTAATCTCACACTCCGCCTCTGTAAACGTGTGACTGATGTTGGAGTGGCCGAGCTGGTACGTTCGCAGAAGTTAGAGTCTCTGATTATTGAAGGGTGCCGCCGGGTCTCTGAGCAGGCCGTGCAGGGGGCTGGCAGATCAGTTCAGTACTCCGTTGAGTCTGCAAGCCCCGGTGAGCTGAAAAGAATATTCCGTTGAGCCTGCAAGCCCCTGCGAGCTAAAAGAATTTACCCAATATGCAATGGACTAGAAGGAAAAACGTGCGTTGCCGCGTCCGCTCTAGTACAACCAATGATAGATGAACAAATAGTTATTTTAGCGAAACATACCTAAAAAATAGTAAGGACTAGTAATAATGGAAAAAAAAATGTACCCTTGCAACACGATCACTCAGTCGCTCCAATATTTAGGAATACATCACTCAACAGAGAGAAGATAACCCCACATAAAAACTCAACAGAGAGAAGATAACCCCACATAAAAAGATTAAACTCTGCAGATACTTAGTTAGACAATCAGAATTCAATCATAATTATGAAATGTCATGAAAGTTAAATTGTGTAGATGTTGTATGAAGATTTCAACAACAAAAATTGAACAAAGTTTCGACAATCTGTAGACAATGTACAATGTACGATACGATGAACATTACAGACTCAAGAAATAGATTAGCAAGATGTGATTACTCGAGGTCCTACAGTCAAAGTCATTGATTTTATTATAATGAAACTTAGTAGACTTTTCTGACATAAATTCTCTCAAATCAGTAATAGTTGGCGCAATTATGTCTTGACATACTTAAACCAATTGCATCGAGTACAATCAATACTATATAAAAACAAAGAAACATTCCATCGATAAATAGTAAATAATGCAGCAAAAAACTTAGCAAAAGTGAAATTTTAAACGGTTTACATGCCATTTTAATCTGTGCACCAGATTCATATACATAAAATAAAAATATATAAAATGCATGAATACCACTAACAATTTTGAATATATATCTAATTGCAGGAATGGTCATTTCTCAACATATAGTCTATCATGTTCGCTACACGCTCAACACACATTCTATTTTATCATTGTACACTCATCTGTCGTGACTTTTCTGCACTCTAATGACTGACACCGAGGATAGACACACATAGGTCATTTTCAGTGTATGCAACTATCTACAAAATACACATATGCAATTGATTTCATAAACTGGTTTGTTCTCTGAATACAAGTGAGAGATAAGCAAACATAATGCAGAGAAAAGGTTCGCAGATAAATACCCACATGATCTTTCGTTAGTACTTGGGTGGCATCCAACAAACGACGCGTCTACCTCATCCTTCCATTCCCACTCACCATCGACTTGTCGCTCACGGTCTCAATCGTAGCTGTCATCACCAGCGAGTCGAGCACCATTAATTGCACCAGCAACAACGGCTGCCGATGGGAGAGATGACATGGGTGTTCACGTGCAACTACTACGAGGGATGTAGGAAGTCTTTCAGCCACTGGCGTTGGGCGGCCACCAGAATGTGCATCTGTGGGGAGCGCACGTGATGTGCATGTTTACAATGGACTTGAGGCTAGAGACACATAGGTCATTTTTAGTGTATGCATCCAACTATCTACAAAATACACACATGCAATTACTTACATAATATTGCTCATTCTCTGAATACAAGTGAGAGATAAGCAAACATAATGCAGAGAAAAAGGTTTACAGATAAATACCCACATGATCTTTCATTAGTAATTAGGTGGCATCCAACAACGACGCTCCTAACTCATACTTCCATCCCCACTCACCATCGACTTGTCACTCACGGTTTTAACCGTAGCTTCCACCACCAGCGAGTCGAGCACCACTAGCTGCATCAATGACAGCGGCGACCGATGGGAGAGACGACATGGGTGCTCACGTGCAACTACTGCGAGGGATGTAGAAAGTCTTTCAGCTCACTGGCGTTGTGCGGCCACAAAAATATGCATGTGCGGGGAGCGGACATGACGTGCAAGTTGACAGTGGACTTGAGGCGCGACATAGGGAGCGGATGTGCCATGTAGTTCTATGATCTTGACGGCGCCATAGGTGTGTGCGGACAGACGGGGAAAATTTGTTTAAGAACGGATGTTTTTTATGGAATACGGCTCGAGAAAAGCGGAGGGAGATAAATGGTATCGCGTGGCACAGGCTGCACGACGCTATGATGGTTGTTGACGGCAGAGAAACGATAAGTGAGAGAGTTGTCAGAAAGTGCCATTAGCTACTAAATCACCGCATCTTCTTATAAAACCTAAACGACATGTCAAGTTTCCAAAAATAAATAAATAAAGCATATATACAACGGTGTACGTAATCTAGAAAGTTTATATTTTTTTATTTTGAGCTACACAAAAAAGACATTCAAGAGAAAATGGAGTTCTTTTTTCCTTTTTCATAACCATTATTTTTTTTGTGGCTGGGAATATCATTTTTTTACCGAAAATGTGTATATGTCCAACAATTTTTTTTTCAAGCTCAATTTTAATATTCGAGAGGTGTGAACCTGAGTGGGGTCTACCATAGAGTGGTGTTGCTTTTTCATTGGAGAACATGTGGAGCAAGGAGAGGAGAGGAATTCTAGAGAGCTTAGTACTTGGAGGGATGAAACGGCCTGGAGTTTTTTGAGTTTAAAAATCCTCTGCTGGTGTCATCAAGTTGTTGCTTACTGTGCATCCTCACCAGTGCTAGACTTGGGATAGCCTTACACCGCTGGTGTGTTTTAGCTACTTTGTGCAATTTCCTCTATTGTTGCATTTAGCAAGATTCACTTAAATCTGCCCCAACATTCAGCATTTCTGGTGTTGAACTTGCACATCTAGATTGTGTATCTTGATTCTGCATTGTGTTCCTCATACTTTATCTGGCTGTTAACGGTCGTTGCTGTTATAATTCCGCATATTGCTATACTGTGTAAGCAGCTTTGTAGTTGGCTGTACCTGCTATCTCTCTTGGCATTATATACCGTCGAACGTACTAAAGTTTTGAATGTTTGGTTTGTTTTGTTTCAGTTGGCAACAACAGAATTTATCAGCATTGTTGATGATAACAGTGAGGTTCTGAACGGCTAGCTGGGAAGAATTTCATTCCTATTTGTAACTTTGTGTTCATAACGATCAAAGCATGTCATGATACATGCATGCCGATTTAGTGTTTGATTTTTCGCATATTTTCTTGGTATATATGTACACTTGAGGAGCACTGTTTTATAGTAATTGTCTAGTGTATAATTTGTGGTAGTTTTTTTTTTTTGAAACGGGGGCAAAAGCTTTGCCCCCAATCTATTAATTAAGGAGAATTTTTTACACAAAAAGTATCAAAATTTACAAACGGAATTACTCTCCCGGCATTATCTCTCTCAACTTCTTAGCACCCGCAGTTACCCAACGATGGCCTTCTCCTTTTATCTTGCCAAAGATGATAGTTGTTGGGGCGTGCTTGTTTTGGAAAACTCTTGCGTTTCGCTCGTTCCAAATTTCCCAAGAGACTAACAAGGCGAGGGACGCCACGGCTTTGCAATTTGGGTTTGCCCATCCGTCAAAAGAAGCCACCAACTAGGGAGGGAAAGCGTCGGCCAATGAGAGAAGTCGATGGTGGCAAATCCGAGCCAAGTCTTGACAAACCCCCAAAGGCGCATAGTGTAGCGGCAATGGATGAGAAGGTGAACTATGGACTCCGGAGCTCTTTTGCACTGAGGACAAAGGACACAATTAGGCCAACCTCTCTTTTCCAGACGGTTGGACGTCCAAAGCCTATTTTGAAGTGCAAGCCACGTGAAGAATTTGACCTTGGGGGTGGGAGGGGGGGGGCAATTGTTCCAAACCAAGCGCTTCATGTTCGAAGACGTAGACCCCAAGAATTGGGCCTTATATGCTGAGGCCGCCGAGTAGAGTACATTAACGGTGAGGTTCCAAGTGATCTCATCCTCCACGTCGTCATCGAGAGCCACCTCACTAAGATGGTTCCACAGGTCCATGAATTGGGCAAGATGCTCGAAAGAGAAATCCTCCTCTAAGACAATCTTATTAACCTAAGCGTTGCCCTCCAAAGTTTTGTTCACATGCCATTTCTTTGTCTTGGAAGCTTCAAAAATGAGGGGCGCGATATCAATCGGTTTCTTGCCATCAAGCCACGGCGCCTCCCAAAAAGGTGTCAAGTTGCCATCGCCCACCGTGATGGTGGTGGCGGCGTAGAAAAAATTCATGTCCTCCTCGATGCACGGGTTCCCGGTACCCACCCAATTTTTTCCTTTGTCATGCCACTCAAGCCATGGCCATCTCAAGCGAAGGGCTCTAGCGAATTTTGTGATGTCAATTACCCCAAGACCACCAACTTCCTTTGGGCGGCACACAGTCTCCCAATTAACCTTGCACTTGCTTCCGGTGACTTTGTCTTTACCCGCCCAAAGGAAGGCTCTCTCCAACTTGTTGATGTGGCTAATGGTGCCGGGAGGGACCAAAAGAGGCGTCAAGTGGTAGATTGCTTGTGAGGTTAGCACGGACTTGACAAGGGAGGTCCGGCCGTCAGTGGTGATGAGGTTGCCATCCCAAGTTCGGATTTTTCCGGCCACCTTGTCCTCAAGGTGTTGGAAGTCACCACGCCGAAGGGCCCAAACTGAGGGTCGCAAGCCAGGGTATCTCATGGGGAAGGTGGTATGGGTAACCGAGATGCCCTCAAGAATGACATTGAGATCAAAGGTTGTGGCACCTAATAGGAATGACGGTGCTCTTATGGAAGTTGGTGCAAAGGCCGGTCACCTCACCGAAGCCGTCAAGGATTGATGATAGATTTGCGATGTCCTCTTTATTTGGAGCCACGAAAATTGTCGCATCGTCCGCGTATAGAGAGGTTCTCAAGATGTTGCCACGGCCGCGGAGCTTGTGAAGGAGGCCGTGGAGTGTTGCCTTCTCGGGGATTTTTGTGAGGGGGTCTATGGCAAGGACAAAGAGCAGCGGGGAGAGAGGGTCGCCTTGCCGGAGGCCGCGGCCATGCACAATAGGGTGGCCAGCCACACCATTGAGAATGACGCGGGAAGATGAGGTCGAGAGGAGCGCGGCAATCCAATCCCGGAAGCGGCTAGGGAACCCACACGCCGTTGGAGTAGATCAAGAATGTCTCCCACCGAATGGAATCAAAGGCTTTTCTAATTTCGAGCTTGAAGAGGAGCGCAGGTATTGTTACGATCGTAGACGCACAGTCGATCTACCGAGGACGAAGCAATCACAGCACGATGACGACACCGAGATTTGTTAACGCAGTTCGGCGAGTTGCCTACTCTGCGGGGCATGACTACGGGCGCTCCTCCCCATTGATACCGCTGCACCGGCCGCCTTGGTCGTCGGCACAAGTCCGCCGGCTCCCCTTACGCGCCTGCTGCTATCAAGTCGTCATAGGTTACAACGTGTGGTGCCCCCCATTATATAGGAGGCCCAGGATACAAGAGTTCGACTCCAACACTACTCGTACATATCCACACCTAATACAACTCGAAGTCCAAACGTAACCCAACACGTACATAATATTTGACACAAAATACAACAAACTCCACCTTGACGAATATTGTCCGCCACCTTGAGTTAGTTAATGCGTCAAACCTCCATGTACTCTGGACTTGGTTGTCTTCCATGAGCTTCACTGCTACTCCCAGACTCCATGTGACTCCACCTGCAACTGTAGTCCCTTCTTCCCGTTCAACACCATCACACACCGACCGCAGATCTGCGTGAAAATGCTTTCAACTTGAAGGAATTTCACCGTCGCCCTTGAATCATCTTGAGTCAAATTCACAGTTGCCTCATCTTCTTCTGGATAGTCTTTTACATGTCCCACGGCTATAGCACTCCGCCTCCTTCTACATCTCGTCACCTGCACTTTGCCATGTGCAATGAACATCACAGAATATACGGCCATGTGCTCTCCAACCTTCCGACATTTCAGACTTTCCAACACTTTCTCAAATTCCCCATGGCTGACTCCTGTCTATCATCTGACGCGTCAATCTCCATAGACCTAGTCACCAACTTGAACCTGATACTCGCCAACACTGCTTCAGCACCCCTACACTCATGTCCGACCACATGTCTGACCGCCAGTGCCCCGGTCTGCCGCTGTGTCCCGTGCTCCCGCACGCCTCGCCGCTATTACCACGTCGAGCATCCACAATCTTGGCCAAGATCTACCGGGTCGCGCACCCACACCACTTCAGGCCCCACTGTAGATAACCATCAGTCATATCCGACCGATGCCGAGTTCCACACCTCCCTCGAACCCTGACGTCCAGTTCGAAACCACGTGCTTCTCGCCTTCCCGCTGAATAGGCTTCGACTCTCCGTGCACTTACGCCGTAGCCCCTCCATCAGTCGAGTGGAATCTCCCCTCAGACTCCAGCTCCTCCTTCAACATGACACCATGGATGATCAGTCCACCCGCACCCCGTTGACTTCAAGTTCCCGCGTGTGCACCGTCTTGAATCAACCCCGCGCCTTCGCCATGTTGAAACACGCATCCCTCAGGCATGCGTCACGTGCTGTCACGCCACAGAATTCGGACACCATCAGCTCTCACGCTCCTACGTCGTCGTCGTCGATCTTCACCGTCTTCTCTCCCGACCGACATCCATGTCGATCTGTCAGACTGTTTAGTCCAACCCAGCCGAACGTATCCGGCTGCAACCATGCTCCACCTTGCGCCTAGCTCACCCGTCACATTGACGCTGCACTAACCGACGCCGTGTTGTGTGTATGCATGATCCATCACGACGCACTCCAGGCTGCCGTAAGCCTAATGCGCACGCCGTCACCCCAAAACAATATTGCAGCTGCCTTGGTAGTATGACTAGCTCCCTGGTTACAGTCCTTGAGCTATGTCAGCAAACTGTCCAAAAAAAATACTTCCGTGCAAACTCCTGACTATCGTCCAAATCGCACAACTATTTTTCTTATTATTTGCTACACCGCTCCATCTGAACTTGCCTGAGAGCCTGTCCAGCGTGACTACTCTTGCATGCAACGATTAATATTGGGTCAACCTCTTTTTCTTAAACAAATCTCATGTACTCCCTCCGTCCCAAAAGGATGTCATTTCTTTGTCCAAATTTGAATGTATCTAACCACTAAATAGTGTCTAGATACATTCAACTTTAGATAAAGAAATGACATCCTTTTTGGGACGGAGGTAGTACTAGATTGGTCCTAGCAACGCATGCATGTTGTGCTTCTTCTTCCGTGCCTTTCCGATTGATCCAAGCATGCTGACCCAACTTCCCAGCGCTTGCTGCCTGCGACCGGCGCACCTCGCGTACAACGTACGTCATGTGCCGCTGTGGCCGAGCCGAGCCCCGAGACGGCAAAATTGAATTAGCCACGGACTCCTGCTGTTGCACGCCGTGCCGTGCGCCTTGCTCTGCAGCTGCTCCACAGATGAATCTGTCGCTGCCGGCGCCGATGCACACGTCCGCACGCATTGCTGCTGCCCGCCGATTGCTTCAACTTTTCCGACGTATCCCGATTAGATTCTCACCGCATGTTGCGATGACTGCGCGGACATCTTCCAATCACAACGTCAAAGTCTCTCCATTCACTAGATCAACAATCCACGACCTTCAACTTGCTCTGATACCACTTGTTATGATCGTAGACGCACAGTCGATCTACCGAGAACGAAGCAATCACAGCACGATGACGACACCGAGATTTGTTAACGCAGTTCGGCGAGTTGCCTACTCTGTAGGGCATGACTACGAGCGCTCCTCCCCATTGATACCGCTGCACCGGCCGCCTTGGTCGCCGGCACAAGTCCGCCGGCTCCCCTTACGCGCCTGCTGCTATCAAGTCGTCATAGGTTACAACGTGTGGTGCCCCCCATTATATAGGAGGCCCAGGATATAAGAGTTCTACTCATACCTATCCACACCTAATACAACTCGAAGTCCAAACGTAACCCAACACGTACACAATATTTGACACAAAATACAACAGGTATCTTACTCTTGTGAAATCTTTTCGCCAAGTTCTTCACATAAAGGAAATTATCATGAATGCTTCTCTTTTTTATGAATGCACTTCGTCTTGGTTTATAGTATCTTTGTTTTTTGTGGTTATGTATATTTTGGTAGGCATTTACAGTAAGCTGGTGGAGACAAGGAATGGAATATGGAAGACACTCGTGTTGTTTACTAGTTCCTTCTGAAATTTTCCGAAACGATGAAGCAAGGATTCGCAACTTTTGTACCTGAATACTGCACGCCGTGGTGTTGAGATGGACACGAGGTGCACGCTATCTTAGAGCAACTTCAGCCGTGTGTGCTCCCTAGGCGTTCGGCCGACGCTATTTTGGGCTTTGGGGGGCCGTCGACGCTATTTTTGATCCTGGGACGCGTCGGTTCCGCTCGTCAAGATCCCAACATTACGACGATTTTTTAAAAAACAAGAATTCGAACAAACTTAACGATATTCGTACTAGTTGAATTCCATACAAGGTAGGTGAAATACTCAGAGAAATAAAGAAAAAAACTAGAACGGCGGATCCATGCCGAGGCGGCGGTAGAACTCGGTGTAGTCGCTTCCGTCGTCCTTCGGAGCGGCGCTGCTTCAGCCTGCTCCGTAGTCGCCGCCGCGGTACTGGTGACGTCCGGGTCGGCGCGACGTCGACGGCACGCGGCGCGAGCCAGGAGTTGTTCCTGCTCTTCCATAAGGCGGCGCTGGTGCTCCGCCTCCAAACGCTCGTGCTCGCGCGCCGATTAGGTCAGCACGAAGTCGAGGTCTGTCGGCGGCACGTCGTTGAAGCTCGCCTCCGCGGCGGACTTGACGTAGTCCCGCAGCGCCGACAACTCCGGCTCATCCTTTACGCGGGTGAGGGAGCTGCCGCCGATGCCTGGCTCCGTCTTCGGCTTGACGAGGCGCGGGGACCGTGGTGGCGACAACACTCGACGCTCATTGATGACGATGCCGCGCGAGCGCTTGCGCGGTGGCGTGTCCACCAGCTCGTCCTTGACGCGGGCGAGCTGCGTGCGTGGAGTCGTGGGAGGCATCGAGCCGGCGGAGCGGGAGGCACCGGAGGAGGACGACGAGGAAGCGACCATCCTCCTCGGTAACCAGCAAGACCCGCGGCGGCGTGAGATGGTGGGTGTGCGCATGGGGCCTGCAGCCGCGGCTGGCCACCGTTCTCGATGTGCTCAGAGAACGAAAGCCAGCGTGCGCCCGAGCACGGCCCACTACCTCCTCCGGCCGGGGGAGTTGTCGCGCGTAGTCTGCGAGTTCCTTCTCGCGGCGCTGGGCGAAGTACGCGTTCCACGCCACATTGTTCTCCGGGTCCCAGATCCGGTTCTCCCGCTCCTCCGGCGTCATGGCGGCGCGGAGCGCTTCGATCTCCACCATCCGTTCATTGCCGGTGTGCACACGAGGCACCAGCAGCCCCGCCGCGCTAATCCGCTAGTTGCCGCGGACGCGGGTGTCCGGCGGGACAGGGTAGCCCGCTTCGTAGAGAAGGCGGGCCTCCCAATCGTACAGCCAGTGGCGGCCAAAGCCGTTGGCCGCCGCGCCGTCGCCATGGAACCGCTCGGCCATGGATCTCTCGAAGGGTTTAAGGAGAGTGTTGCGCTGGATTGAGGAGGTTTGATGCGAGTGCGGTGAGACCGGCGGCGAGAGAGGGCATAAATAGCGACGTGGAAGGGGCGGGAAGCCAGGAGGTGGCGAAGACGCGGGAAGCCTAGTGGTGGCGCGTAACTCCGCCGTGTGGCCTCGCCGATTGGACGCGACGACAGACTGACCGGCGACAGGCATTAAAACGGGCGTGGGAGACGAGGCGATAAGGACGACGAAGTTGTGTCGCTGCCAGGACGGGCCCACCGGGAGTTTTGCGCGGTTTTCCTTTCGTTCGCGCCGTTTTCTTTCCGCCGACGCCCCTAGATGAACCGCAGTGCGATAGGTTCGGCCTGTGAACGCCGGATACGATTTGGCCTAAATCCGGACGAAATCGACATCCTAAGGAGCGAGTGGGAGAAAAGGGCCACGCCGGCGAAAAAAAGGGTGCCTTGGAGGCGTTCGGGGGCGGCTGGAGTTGCTACTGCTCAGAGGTTTGTGGCGTGCTCTCCTGCTTGAACAAGTTCCAGTTCAGCTTGTTGCTTTAGCGCAGATTTTTGTTCCCCCAAATGCTCACAACTCACAAGATGCACGTCATTGTCCATTGCTCCCCAAGCTGTCACTGCTGCTCCAATGCTCCCCGGCGGCAGAGTTTGCATGTTCAGGATGGATGAGATCGTTCACTAAAAGTGGTGGAGGGGTAGCCATTTGGTTCAGATAGTGATGATCTCCTGGCCTTTGCAGCGGCTGGTCTAATTGGAGTGACGAGACGCCATCTGCATTGCAGGCTGAAGCCGGCGCTGCTGCTGAACACATGGACATCGCCCGAATTGTGATTGTTTGACGCTGAGGCAGACTCCCCAGCTTTGATCATGCATCTCTGGGCTGGGCCTACATACAATTCAGGCAGATGAAGTTCCTTCTCTCAACCTGTTTCACTGAAACTGAAGTTGTGTTTAAAAGAAGAAAAAAATGAAGTTGTGTTTTGTCCATGATCATGTAATAAACTTTTTTTTTTGCGAATTGATCATGTAATAAACATGCCCACCCTCTTGCGTCGTTGGGTGCCGGTGCTGTCTACACACACCACATATAATTATTAAACAAGATTTTTTTCGAGAGTAATTATCTAACAAGATTTTTTTGTCAAGAGTAATTATGTAACAACTTTTATGGAGCACACACCGGAAGGACCACGAGAACCCCAGACATTGCAAAAGAACCCTGCAGGAAAAACTAAATTACACAAGAACACACTCTGTCTGTTCATTCACCCTTGGTGCAAATATCCCCATCCCCTTCCATACGAAGAACAGAGCGAGGCTAGGGTTTCAGGGTTTCTCCTCAGTTTGGAACGTGCCCTTCCAAATAGAGCGGAGGCGGACTGGCGGAGCCCTCCGTCGCTGGCCGAACCACGGTGGGCGGCTACCGTTTCTTCTCAATCGGCACCTCTCCGTTGGATGGTTCCTCATTATCTGGTATGTCTGGCTTCGATTTGATTTTTTTGCGGGTCCATCTGATTAGATTTGATTAACTGAGCGAGGAGGAAGCTAGTACTGTCCAGCTAGGTTAATTCCATCTTCTTATATTACCTAGTTGTTCCCTTAATGTCGTAAATGAACCGAAATGCATGTTAAGTAATCTAGAGCAACTACTGAATTTTTAGCATACTGTCGATGGTGCGTCTTGTAGCTTATTTCTTGTTTGCTAATCATTCTGATGAATCTACCAAACTGAAGAAGGTTCAAAAAGTTCATCGTTACATGAATTATATCTCTGATGTAATCAAATTATCTCATATGCTTAATTCTGATCTCAATTACATTTTAGTCCAGCATTCTGGATGCCCACCGAACCTACCTTGAGGTTCGACTAGCAACCCCCGATGGAGGATCTCCCGGAGGCACTGCTGGTAGAGATCGTCAAGAGGGTGACCAAGAGAAGTGACTTGAATTCTCTGTCCCTCGTCTCAAAGCGTCTCTTCACCATCGAGGCCGAGCAAAAGGAATATATCCGTGTTGGTTGCGGCCTTTGCCTCACGACTGAAGATTTGGTGTCACTCTTCTCCCGCTTCCCCAATTTGTGGAAAGTAGAGATCGATTACGCTGGCTGGACACCTTCCCACGCGGATCAGTTGGACAACCATGACCTCTTTGTGATTTTATCTTGCTGTCCCTCTCTGACTGATCTCACGCTAAGCTTCTGTTCACAAATTGATGACACCGGCCTCGGTTATCTACGTTATAGCGAGAAGTTGATTTCCCTCAGGCTGAACTCCGCAACAGAAATAACTTCTAGTGGGCTTCTCTCTGTCGCACTTGGTTGCAAGGGTCTATCCTCCCTCCACCTTATTAACTGCGAGAGAATACACAGTACAGAGTGGTTGGAGTATCTCTTGAACGGGTCGTTGGAAGAACTTGTAGTGAAGAATTGCAATGGAATCAGACTGTATGACCTCGTAAAGTTTGATCACGGATGGATTAAGCTACGCAAGTTGGAACTTAAGGTAAGGGGATATTGGTTTAATATGGGGTGTTCTCATGAGGGATATAATCATATGGAAATTGATGGTTAGTTATCAAACAGACTATTCAAGTTTCATGCCGCCATGGTTATTGTTTGGCCTGTGAGCAAGAAATTTTGGGAAGTTGCCAGGGAGAAGGATGTGATTCAAGGTTCTTCGAGTTGACTATTTTCCAAACAAGTTAATATCTGTCACCACGGGAGTTGATACAACTGATTATTGGAGCTTTCATGAATCAACATCCTTGACTACATGGTAGTGGACAACAGTACGGAAATGCTGGCCATGCAGTTGCTCTGGCTAGTACATGGCCTGGGGAGCAGGAGGGACATTCAGACAGTAAACCACTTGCCAGTACTTTATCGCTGTATTAACTTATGTTCTTTTTCTGGAACAGAGCTAAGGTCGCATGGTCATTTGTTCCTCTGGTGGAATTCAGGACCCCTTGCCAGAACAGTTTATTAGAGGACTATTGGTCGATGCTTTGCTTGGTCAGCCACAGATTGTTCCAGATGCACAAGTAAATTCAGAAAAAAAAGAAGAATGATAGAGGGGTACCATTTTCAAATGGGATGGGGTGCATGGCCCTCCAAGTATGGACTTAGTATGCACTAGGTGGGTTTTTCCATGTTACTAAGGGCATAGAAGGCTACCATCTTCAATGGAGCAGTCTCAGGCTTGTGTCGTCTGTGGGGAGGTATACCTCATAGGCTGTGTTGTTTTATCATGCTTAAGGGCATGTGTGATCAGGCTTCGCTTCTTTACATGATAGATTCTTCCATTCAATATTCTAGCGCAAAATGGGAGAATCAATTGCACGTTTGGCGTTTATGCGTGGTATCTCTTTTGCATGCAAAATTTTGGTTCAAGTGACAGGTGCTCAGAGTCTTCATCAGCTAGTTGCACATGGGTCAGTGGTATAATGTAGCTCAAGATATCTCTCTGCATTCTGCTATTGGATGAAATCTGCATCTCAGAAAGCAAAACAGAAAGCTATTGAAATGATGCTTGATAAGTCTTTGCAAGTTTTCGCTGCAGTTTGCAGTTGTTATAGAATATAGAGGATATAAGGAGATCAACCGGGGCGGATAAAATCCGCTTTGCTGTAAACCAAGTAATTGCTGTGTTGGTGTACTAATTCATAGTTCAAATTGGATCGTCATCTTGACAGGAATTTTTTAGAGATTTTCTTTTTGTTATTTGGCCATAACTTTCCTATGTCCTATTTTATTATTATTAATACGAGGTTGTACAAAGGAGTGGCTGAGTTTATGAGCTCTTGTCTACTTGTGTTGTTCCTTTTCTGTTGCATGTATACATTTTGTTCCTTGATGGACAATCCACTAGTTAAGTACAGAATTTGCCAGATCCCAAATTTCTATGCCTGCAACTACCTTAGGCCTTACATCCTTGTACTCGATATGCTTTGCTCTACATACGTACGGCAGGTAAACAGGAGCTCTCCCTCGAGACATAGACATAAATAATCAATCATGTTCTGTTCTTCAGCAATAAGAGTCAGGCAAGATAAGAGCGGCAGTACACAGAGTTCTAAAGTTTCAGAAAACGGCACTCTTTTCACAATGTAGATGCTATACAGCCATATCAACTTTGAGACTGATTGCCCCGCTATGTATGTCCATGTGGTCTGTTGGAAACCCATCTAGAACCCCCATCTCGATCAAGCTCAGGAACTATTAGCAGGTTACATGGAAGCATTATAAATCTACAGCTCAGGCTCGATGACATAAAGGAATCTCTCGGGGCAACCTGTCCAGACATTCTATTCTGTCACCGGCTCCATCATAGTGCTAGTTCTTGTTCTTGTTTCCATATTCAGTTTTGCAGTTTTTTCATACTTCTTTCCGGTTTCCTTTGAAGAAAAGCCGGTCTAGTGTCTGCCAGTTTAATTCAACTCCTTGTCGCTTCTCCGTTTTCTTGCTATCATCCATGCATTCGCATTAAGTTGGCATCTTAAAATTTGCTGACAAAATTATAGTGCCGTTTCATTAACTGAAGAAATATCAAGTCTGTTTTAGTCAGTGTGGTTAAAATTTTCCGAATATAACAGTAATCCTTTCACTTTTTTGTTAGAAAATTTCGGATTTTGAGTTAAGAGGCTCGAACCGAAGACGAGCATGTGGTTCGGGAATTTGTTTTGGAACATGGAAGCATATGCTCTCGCCACGTGGAAAAGACATTTCGGAATGTCAAAAAAATCTGAATTTTTTTTTTGGCATGAACGTCTCGACATTCTATGTGCGCACACCAAGGTTTACGCAAAACCAACATTTTTTGTGGACTGTGTAAAAAATACAAAAAATGTATCGTTAAAAGCTTTTTAGCACCAAATTTTGCCTTATTTACACACGATATAAAAAAATATCGGTTTTCGATGAAACAAATTCGTGTGCCCATAAGATATTGAGATGTACGG
This sequence comes from Puccinellia tenuiflora, assembly GCA_012064385.1. Classification (NCBI taxonomy): domain Eukaryota; kingdom Viridiplantae; phylum Streptophyta; class Magnoliopsida; order Poales; family Poaceae; genus Puccinellia; species Puccinellia tenuiflora. Next base: position 41,928 of record QRDG01001104.1, on the reverse strand, counting down.
GTGAAGTTTTTTGTCCGAATTTTTTGACATCTCAAATGCCTTTGAATACAATTTAAACACCATGAGCGTATGCTCCCTGGTGCCAAAACGTCGCACCCCATGTGGTTGTTGAACTGCGGAATCATGTTTCTGGTCTGGGTTTGTTTGGCTTTTCTATTATAGCGGAAAAAAATGAATGTCTTCTTTCGTGTTTCTAAAATGGGATTTTTTAGTAAAGAAAACTAAAGACATTTTATATCTGATATTTATTAAGGGCAAGGGAAATAACTGATACAAAGTATGTACAACTCAACTCAACACGTTAATATAAAACAAAAATGTATTGAAAATCATAATGATCGTCTTCTTAATTTGATTGTTCGACGGCCATTGGAGCTTGGAAGATAAACTGAACAAGCAACATGTCACCTGCAAACGCCCTCGTCAAGCAAGACTTGAAATACTTCAATACCCACTTTCCGCGAATAACGAGATCGAGTAACCACTGAATTCTGTTTCCATAATAGTTAGTGAAGTTGAAAATAATTTTTATTTTTGGATAGAAGATTTTTTGGGAGTTTTCTTTTTTGAGGGGAGATTTTTTGGCAGCTGGTGAGTGAAACTGAAACGTGTAGAGTGCTCGCGTTGGGCCCAGCCCAAAAGCTTAGTACTCTGCTCACATTTTTGTCTCTCTTTTGCCCCAAAGGAAGAAGAGGACGAGAGGAAATGCGAGCAACCCCAGGGTTTTAGCCCCCCTTGGCTTGCAGGCTTGAACTTCAATGGTAAGCGAAAGCGCAACAGGAACAGGAAGCCTAGAAACTCAGACCGAGGGAAAGGCACCGCGAAGCTCAAGTTTGATAAAACTAAGCTTTGCGACAAGTGTGGATGCTACTCGCACCCCACTAACAAGTGCAAGACCCCAAAGCATCTGGCCATTCTGTACCAGCAATCCCAGGGACGCAAAGCACCTCAAGGGAAAAGGTTTGAAGCCAACTTCAACCTTCATCCGGACAGCACCAATGGAGCTGGTTGTTCGCAGGACGTTCCTTCTGAACCTAGCAACACCACGACACTTCAGCAGTCAGAGGACCCTACTGGCACGGAGAACATGATGGTTGAATATGCATCAACCGACATGTTTGGAGACTTCGTCTAGTCCCACTATCTCCATAGTGATCGATTTGTTAATGTCCATTAGTAAAGTTGTAATAAGAACATAAATATTGTTGTCAATTAATATTATATCAGCACTTGATGTAATAATTAAGATTGTATTCTATGTATATAAATAAGATTTTCTTACTGAAAATTCTTCAATTTTTATATATAGTTCTCTACGGGAACAATCCGATGGAAGAGGAATTATGCCTTGTGGATAGTGCAACCACAAACTCCATACTGAGGGAGTTGAAATATTTCCAAACCATGGAAAAGATGAATGGAGATATTTTGACAATCGCTGGACGCGATACGGTAATTGTTGGCTCTGGACGTGCCATATTTACCCTCCCAGGTGGTACACAAGTGACAATTGAGGATGCCTTGTTGTATCCCGATTCTTCACGTACCCTAATCAGTTATCGAGATATCCGTAAGAATGGTTTTCACATCGAAACCCATGAAGACGACAAAGAGGAGTATCTACTCTTCACAATAGATAACGGATATGGCAAGCAAGTACTTGAAAAAATTCCTTCTCTGTCGTCTGGATTGTACTATACGTACATCAAACCCGTAGAACATGTTGCTTACAAGGTAATTTTCCAGAATGTTAACACATTCCAAACTTGGCATGATCGCCTAGGCCATCCCGGTATCGGGATGATGAGGAAGATTACTAGCAATTCCATTGGTCACAATTTGCTTGAGTCCAAATTCCCTCAGTCATCAGACTTTGTGTGCACATCGTGCGCCAAAGGAAAGCTAATTTTGAGGCCTTCGCACCTCAAGATACAAGCTGAACCACTTCAGTTTCTTGAACGCATTCAAGGAGACATTTTTGGTCCAATTCAACCATTGTCTGGACCATTTAGGTATTTCATGGTTCTAATTGATGCATCTACACGATGGTCACATGTGTGTCTTCTTTCCACACGGAATCATGCATTTGCCAAGATAATGAGGGAAGTAATTAAGTTACATGCCCATTATCCAGAAAGTCGAATTAAATCAATTCGCATGGACAATGCTGCAGAATTCTCCTCACGTGCTTTCAATGACTATTGCATGGCCGTGGGGATTGAAGTTCAGCACTCTGTTCCATACGTCCACACTCAAAATGGTTTGGCTGAATCCCTAATTAAGAGGATCAAACTCATTGCAAGACCTTTGTTGATGAATTGCAGCTTGCCAACGTCATGTTGGGGTCATGCAGTTTTACATGCTGCTGACTTAATACAATTGCGACCTACTGCATATCACAGTACTTCCCCTCTGCAATTGGTACGTGGAAATCCTCCTAGCATTTCCCATCTGCGTAAGTTCGGATGTGCTACCTACATCCCGATCTCACCACCCCAGCGGACATCTATGGGCCCACACATAAAATTGGGGATCTATGTGGGGTACAAATCGCCGTCGATTATTAAGTACCTGGAACCCCTTACTGCGGATCTATTCACAGCCCGTCACGCTGATTGTATATTTGACGAGGAACATTTTTCGGCATTAGGGGGAGATTTCAAGTACCAGAAAGAATGCCCGGAAATTGATTGGAATGCTCTCGCCATTTCAACCTCCGATGCATGTACCCAAGAGACCGAACTCCAAGTTCGTAAAATCATAAATTTGCAACATCTTGCAAACAATCTGCCAGATTCATTTACTGATCTGAAAGGTGTTACAAAATCCTTGAATCCAGCCAGAAATGCGCCCGAAAGAGTGGAGGTACCAATTAAAACCACTCAACTCCCTGTTCCCCAAAAGAGGGGGAGTAGTACGGCCTCTGTCCCGGATCCTGCTTCCCGCAAGCAGCCAAGGAGAGAGAGGAGAAAATCCTCAAAGTTAGTAAATGCAAGTCAGCTCAACGTTGACAAACACCTAATGGGTAGTGCACACCCAGTGGAAGGGCAACCTCCACAACCCAGCTCCAGCTTGCACACACTGGCTGGGACATCGAAACACCTAGGCTCACGCGTATTGGGAAATCACGAAGAGCCATCAAGGGTGCATGAGATATCCACCAACTACATCGATTCTGGAGAATCATTCAACTGTAAGTCTATGATTGTCGACACTTATTTTTCTGCTAAAATTGCAAATACCCTTCTCAATGATCATGATCCAAGGACTATCGTTGAGTGCGAAAAACGCTCCGACTGGCCACAATGGAAGGATGCAATACAAGCAGAACTTGCCTCGCTTAACAAAAGGAAGGTATTCACTGAAGCAATACCAACACCTCCCAATGTTTTCCCTGTGGGATTCAAATGGGTTTTCCTCCGGAAACGGAATGAGAACAATGAGGTGGTGAGATACAAAGCAAGGCTCGTAGCACAGGGCTTCACGCAGAGACCCGGCATTGATTTCAATGAGACATACTCTCCAGTAATGAGTGGTATCACTTTCCGATATCTTATATCTTTGGCAGTACAAAATCGTCTATCTATGCAGTTGATGGATGTCGTGACCGCATACCTTTACGGGTCACTAGATTCGGATATATACATGAAGGTTCCTGATGGAATCTCTGTCCCGGATGCAAGCGCAAAATGCAACATGTATTGTGTAAAACTGAACAAGTCTTTGTACGGCTTGAAACAGTCGGGACGGATGTGGTACAACCGACTTAGTGAGTTCCTTCTTCGCAAGGGTTACTCCAACTGTGATGACTGCCCATGTGATTCATCAAGAAATCCTCTTCAGGATTTTGCACCATTTCAGTGTACGTTGATGATCTCAACATTATTGGCAACGCACAAGATATTGATGAAGCACGCAATCATCTAAAGATGGAATTTGAGATGAAGGATTTGGGTAAAACCAAATTTTGCTTGGGTCTCCAACTCGAGCACCTTCCCTCAGGAATAATGGTACACCAAGCTGCCTATATCCAGAAAATATTGGAGAAATTCAATATGGACAAATCCTACCCATCTAAAACTCCCATGGTGGTTCGATCTCTAGACGTAGAGAAAGATCCGTTCAGGCCGAGGGATGATGGAGAAGAGATGTTGGGACCCGAGGTCCCATATCTCAGTGCCATTGGAGCGCTTATGTATCTTGCAAATTGTTCGAGACCTGACCTCGCATTTGCAGTGAATCTACTTGCTAGACACAGCGCAGCTCCTACCAAACGCCATTGGTCGGGGGTCAAGAATGTCTTTCAATATCTCCAAGGCACAAAGGATCTTGGCCTATTCTTTCAATTTCAGAGAAATCTGGACTCTAGTATGATTGGATACACTGATGCTGGCTATTTATCCGATCCCCATAATGCCAGATCGCAAACCGCCTTTGTGTTCCTACATGGTGGAACGGCCATATCATGGAAGTCTTCGAAACAGACTCTGGTTGCAACGTCCACCAATCATTCTGAAATAATTGCATTATATGAGGCATCACGTGAATGTGTGTGGCTTCGCAGAATGATAAACCACATACAACAGTCATGTGGAATTGGTTCTATCGAATCACCTACCATTATCTATGAAGATAATACGGCTTGTGTTGCACAGATGCAAACAGGATACATCAAGAGCAATATCACTAAGCATATTGCCCCTAAGTTGTTTTATCCCCATGAGCTCCAGAAGAGTGGGGAAATAAACATCTTGCAAGTCAAATCATGCGATAACCTCGTCGATCTTTTCACAAAGTCTCTACCAACTTCAACATTCCAGAAATTAGTTCATGGGATTGGTATGCGACGGCTTCGAGACTTGCAGGTGTCAGGGGGAGTATCTTCCTGAACTTTCCTATTCAAAGCATCATATTACACTCTTTTTCCCTTCATGAGTTTACATACGGTTCTCATCAAGGTTTTTAATGAGGTAATATCGACATAAGGTTATATGTCATATTTTCTCTTTTCCCCACCGGGGTTTTTGGGAAGGTATACACGACATAGTTATTGTCCTCTAAATTCTATGATTCATTTCATATTGAGTTAACAGAGACAATAACAATTATATGTTGTATCATTTTGTCCTTATTTTCCCACAGGGTTTGAAGGAGTTTTAACAGCATATCCTACACTAGTCCTCATATTTTTCCCACAGGGTTTTTGGAGGACTACTCATTTTTTCCCACTGGGTTTTTGGAGAAGACTATTTCAAGATGATTAGGGGGAGTGTTAGAATTTAATTAATTAATGTAATTAGTTAATTCAATCTATACTTGTAACCACACGTGGATATGCCCACGATGTGGAACCGACATATCGTTCCTGGAGCGTCGCCTCCAGGAACCGCCTTACGAACCGTCGCATCCCTTGGATGCGTCCGTTCCCCTGTATCTGTATATAAGTGTTCAATCATCAATGGAAAAGTACCCTTCGATTCATTCTCTCGATGGTCTCTCGTTTACTTGTAATAGATCAATCGGCGGCGGAGCTCTCCCCGGCCGCCACCGTTCTTCGCACCCGTTCGTATTAAAGGCGCCGCCACCATCTCCCTCGTCCACGAGGCGCGCGCCTCCCCCACCCCCCAGCGTATTTTTTTACAAATCTGGCCCTTTTGAGCAACTAAACACATATATGGTCTCTTTTCAAAACTATTTTCAAATCTGGCCTCTTGAGGTCGCCGCCAATGAGGATGGAGCCGAACTTGTTCAGTTCGGCGCCATCCAGAAAGTCACATAATTTTCCTAAGGATTTAGAATTTTTAAAACAGGGGGTCGGCGTCAACAAGGATGGAGCCGACATGTACAAGGTCGGCGCCATCCTCATTGGAGCCGACCTCAGGGTCCAGATTTGAAAATAGTTTTGGAGAGAGGCCAGATTTGAGATTAGTTTCGCAAAAAGGCCATATTTGAAAAAAAAAATACCCCCCAGCCCGCCGCGACACGCCTCTGACTCCCTTGCACCCCCCGCTGCCACGCGTGCCCTAAGGGGAAGAAATCGAAGGGGGTCTTGCTGGATTGGGCTCGTCTGGTCGCTGGCCGCCGCGTCTTCTCCATCCGACAGGGAGGGCGAGGGTTTCGCCAGAGGACGCGGCGCGGATTGCTTGGGGGGGGGGGGGGGGGGGGGCAAGCGAGAAGGCGCCAGGCCAGGCCCACGGCGGCGTGGATTTCGGTTTGGTGTCCGATTCTCGGGATGATGCCTCTCAGAGCAAGATCTGCTCCTCCGACGTTCCGGCGATCCCCCCCAACAACAGTTCCGGGACCTCCCATAGCTATCTCAACAAGTACGCCTCTTCTCTCTACTCTTTTGTTCCTGAAGAATTGCCTACCCGCTGCCTGCATGTATAATTTTGTGAAGCGAATCCCCGTGTAGTTTGGCCGACCGAACAATGACTTATTGTTCTGTTAATGCAACTTGCCTAAGACGAGTCATAACACCTCAATACATGCTGTGGTCTTTCATTTCGTTGTGTTCAGCCATGACTCTTGCCTTGCAGACTTGTGTTGGTTCTAATATGGTTTGTTGTATATCCCTTCTTTCGTTCATTATTCCAACAATCTTAGCTTTTGGTGAAGCTTCTTTGTTGTTTACCCAGCGATCCGAAGGCAGATAGGTTACTTTAATTAATTACCAGTCTGAAGATAACACATATTTTTGCACGATAAAGATTCAGATGTTTATTAGTATCTATAAGCGAGCATTAAAAAAGTTCATTAGTAATACATTCTATTGTTAATGAAAATATATAATCTCATTATCTTCATTGTGAATTTCCAGTCCAGCCCTTTGTATATCTGCCGAACCTTCAGCCGACCAAACTACTGAAGCTTCATTTCACGTTGGAGGATCTCCCAGAGGAACTGTTAGCAGAAATCATCAAGAGGATAACACGGACAAGTGATCTGAATTCTTTTTCCCTTGTGTCGAAGCGGTTCTACACCATTGAGGCGGATCAAAGAAGTGCTATCCATGTTGGCTGTGGCCTTTGCCCTGCTACAGAAGCCTTAGCATCACTATGCACCCGGTTCCCCAATTTGTGGAAAATGGAAATTGATTACTCTGGTTGGACGCCCGGACATGGTAATCAGCTGGATAGCCAAGGGTTTCTTGAGTTTTTATCTCGCTGCCCCTCGCTTACTGATCTCACCTTAAGCTTCTGTTTGCACATCCATGACTCTGGACTTAGTTGTCTAGCTTACTGCAAGAAATTGATGTCCCTTAGGCTCAACTCCACACCAAAAATAACTTCCCGTGGGCTTCTCTCGGTGGTAGTTGGTTGCAAGAGTCTATCTGCTATCCATCTTGTTGACTGTCACAAAATAGGCAGCACAGAATGGCTGGAGTACCTTGGCTGGAACGGGATATTGGAAGAACTTGTAGTAAAGAATTGCGAGGGAATTAGCCAGTATGACATCCTAAAGTTTGGTCCAGGATGGATGAAGCTCAAGAAGTTTGAGTTTCTGACTAATGCAGGTTTATGGGATAATTTTTCTGTATCTCATGATTTGTCATATGATGCCCACAACCCGAGTAGATATGACTTCTGCTGTGAAAGTTTGAAGGATTTGAGGTTGACCCGTTTTACAGCTGGGCCAGAAGTAGGACTACGTAATCTCTTGGGCAAGTGCAAAGCATTGGAGAAACTCTGCCTTGAGTATGTTCATGGACTAAATGACAATGACATGATTGCCCTATCAAAGAGCTGCAGCAACCTTAGAAGCATCTCACTTTGGCTCACACCAACATTCTGTGGTGATGATTATAATTGCACGACGTCATTCACTGACAACAGCCTCAAGGCTCTAGCACTCAATTGTCCTATGCTTGAGGCTGTTGAACTCACGTTTGGAGGTTGCGAGCCCTCGTATCCATCAGAAATATCCTTCACACAGAAGGGTCTTGTGGCGCTCATCAAGTCTTGCCCAATTCGTCTGCTCGTGCTAAATGGTGCCAACTTCTTTGATGACGAGGGGATGAAGGCCCTCTCGTTCGCATCATTCCTGGAGACACTTGAGCTTATGGATTGCAAGGAGATAACAGATGTGGGGATGCAGTTCATTGTGGATATCCCGTGCTTGAGTAATCTGGCGCTCCGGTGGTGTGAGCTTGTGACTGATGGTGGAATGGCCGAGCTGGTACATGCACAGAAGTTAGATTCTCTGAGCATTGAACAATGTCCCCACGTCTCACTGGAAGCTGTGCAGGGGGCTGCCAGGTCAGTTCACTACTCCAACAAGTATGTGTCCCGCAGCCTTCGCGGAAAAAGGATGTTCATAAAAGACTGTTCATGAAGGCTTCCAGACTTTTACAGGTTGAAGTCGTTATTTCCGTTGACTGCACATTATCAGTCGAGATTTACACATTGTCATCAAACTCATTGTCTTCTGTGTCATACTTTTCGTCATCTTTATCTTGTACTTTTCCCTCTTGCTGCTATCATTCTGATTCTTTGTTGATGTTGATTCTATGTGAGCAAATGTTAGAATGTATCTTCATGAAGCGGCGAATTTCTGGACCTTTTGCTCACCAGTCTATATATGGTTCTTACTTGTTAGCCTTTGAATGAGTAGCTAGTTGGATGATGAGAAACTCCCGTTGTATGTTCTTTGCAGTAAAGCATCGGAGTTGCTTAATATAACCTCTTATTAATTCTGATGCTTTAATCGGATATGCAATCTACATATAACTTTTGGAGAACATAGATGTATAACCAGATGACCAGCTGCGTATTCTCATACTTGATTAAATACAGCACGATAACTATGCTGCGCAAAATGTCTATGTTAAACTGTAGCAAGTGAGTGCAGAGCAGCTATCTCATTCTAATGGATTTATTTCAACCAGTGTACATTTCTGAAAATTGTTGATACTTCAATGACACAACATCGTGTAAGAGATACACCTCTGTAACGTTACATACATGCCACCCGTGGTATAGCAAACATACACTATCAAGATATGAATGTTGCCTATTTAGGGGATAAGGCAGTATGACCTCCTAATAAAGTTTAAGTATATGATATTCTAAGTGATGCGATTCCTCGTACTGATGCTCACAACCTGACAAGATATGATTTTTGCTGTGAGAGTTTGAAGGGTTTGAGGGTTGGCGTATATTTAAACTGGGCCACAAATAGGACTAGATATAGAGAGCATATGCACTGGGAGTCGAATTCAATTTCCGCTGTGTTGTGACGGGAAGTACAAACCTCATCAGAAACAGAATCAGAATCAAAGGAACGGGAGCTCAAAGAGCAGCTCATGGGGAGGGGCAGCGGAAGCTTTTGGATGCAACAAAGCTGATACCATGTCAGAACCTGAGCGAGGTTTGGAGAAAAGGTTATGCAGAGTGATACACGCACACCACTGCTAACAAAATTATTCTTAATATGACCAACTTTATACAGAAAAGTATCAATACCTATAGCACCAAATAACTATCCTATGAAAGTATATTTCATGAAAATGTAATGGTACTAGCTTGTTATTCCTAAATACTGATATTATTTTATATAAACTTGCTCAAACTTAAGAAAGTTTGAATCGACTTGTTTTGGAATTGTATCTATATGAGGACTCCATCGCGTCCTCCATCTGCACCCCTACCCCACCATCATAGTATGTTAGGAATTTGGCTAAAAAGACAACTTCTTCCCTCTCAAAGAATGGAAGTACCTCAATTCCCTCATTCTGAAGCTATAATTTCGCCTTTCGGCGTGTTTGGTTGCCTGTAAGCACCTCATCCAGACCCGCTGGATGCAAAATCTGTGTGTTTGGTTTCCGGCCCAGTCCGCGTTGTTGGCCCGCACGAACCTCAAAACAGTGCTTAGTCAGGCCCTTGAGGAACGGCCGATTCGGTTGTTTTCGCTCAGCGAGGCCATAGAGAGCCACGCGTGCCTTTCTCGCACGCGTTGGGAAGCGCGGGAGACGCGACGTATCCGCATAACTCCCCACTCCCCTCACCGCCTAGTCCATCGCTCTTCACCAATCGGCTTCTCCGCTCCATGGTTGGTGTTGCCCCTCCCCCGCCTGGCCACACTCGTCATTCCGGCACTCTCGACGCCACCCCTCACCAGAAATGGGTGGAGGTCCTCGTCGGCAAGAGGCTCCCGCCGATTTGGCCCGGATGCTCAAAGCGTCGTCTCCGAGCAACTGCAGGCCATCGCGGCAGGGGGGGGGGGGGGGGGGGAGGCGGGGGAGGGAGCAGCGGCGGCGCCATCGGTAGCAGGGAATGCAGTGATAGCGCCATCGACGGCTACATCTTCGTCCGTCCCCTTTATGGACAGATGCCGCCACCGGCATCTTCTTCCAATCCGGCGGCACGGCCTTCTTCTACGACGCCGGCGGAAGGACCCACATCGTCATTGGCTACTATAAGTTCATAGTTACCCTCCTTTTAGGTCATTAGCCACTAGATTAGTTCCGGATTTAGATTTGGGCTAGGGTTTGAGTGCCATTTGGGTTTTTTTGTGTCACCCTTTCCGGCCGATTTAACTAGCACTGGTAGGCACCATGTACATCTGTATGGTATTGTAGATCTGTACGGCTTGTTCTTGCCGACCAATTTTACCAGAACTGGTAGGCATTTGTGAAATATTGTAACTGCATGTCCTGCCATTGCTAGCATGTCTTGCCATTGTTGGTGTACATGTCGTGCTATTGTAGATCTTGTCATTGCATGTCCTGTCTTTGCTAGACTGTGATCCACTCACAACGGTCACCGTCTTGACAAGGTACCGAAGAAGGTCTGGGAAATTGTCGGGACGACGCTGCTACGAACACCTCCTGGCTTGGAGGGCGTGCTCCTGCGCAACCGCTGGAGATAAGTGAGGCCCATGGTGCCCGATAGGAAAGAACAGGCGTTCTAGCCGTCAAACCGTAGCCACGGCCGGCAGTCAACGATCGGCCACCTCCCCAGGGAACTGACACACCGCCGCTTCTAAGTTCAGCTCAACAACGATGACTTGGCGATGCTTGTCATCCCCAGATCGTTCCAAGCCACGCTGAAGGAATGGCTGTAGATTCCACTCTAAAAGGACATGTATGTCGCCTAGAGGGGGGGGGGGGTGAATAGGCGCTTTAAAATTATTACGGTTAAGGCTTGAATAAGTGCGGAATAAAACTAACGTTTAATTTATCGAGCCAAAACCTAAACTAGCTAGGTTTACCTATGTGCACCAACAACTTATGCTAATGTAACAGCCCCAGTTTGGTACTGAAAAAAATATGAATAATTTTTCCACTTTTCCATCTCATGTTTGCATCATGGCATGCATTGGAAATAACTAATTCCAACAAGCAACATTTGAAAACATTAAAAGGGGAAGCAAAACCTTCCCAAACCTCCAAACCAAATGCATTGCTTAAATTTGGCAACCAAACTAATTTGAACTTCCAAATTGTCCAGGAAGTTCCAATTGAACATTTCATACACTTTTGGCAAAAGTAATTTCTTGCCAAGCAAAGAACAAAATCTGAGAATTAAAAAATGGTGCAAACCATTTCCTATTTTTGAAACCATGTTAAAACTTTCAAATATTCAAAAGAAAAATATGGGGAGCTTCCTTATAATATTATGAGCCTCCATAAATATTTTCACTATTTTTATGAATTGTTTAAGTGCCCAAACAAATTGCTAAGGTAAAATAAAAATCACTTTTGGAAATTATCAAAAATTGCCATATTCAAACACTATGGATAATTGTTGTTCAAAACATTTTATTTGGCAGCACCAATTTTTGTGGAGCTTCTAAATGTTATGGGGAGCCTACATGAATAAATTCAAATTTTTCAGAAATGTTTAAAAGCCTCAATTTAAATCCCTAAAGTGCTGCTGGACCAAATTGCAAATAAACTTTTAAAGGAGGGAGGGGGTTTCTGCAAAAGTGTCTTCTTCCTCCCCTGTAGCGACTGCGCGGTATTGGCGCCATGCCGCACTCCAGCGCGTCGCTGCCGCACCCTCTCTCTCGCTGCCCTGCTGCGGATAAGAGCGCCACGAGGCCATCCTCGCTCACCCCTCTCACCTGCTCCCTCCCCATTCGCCCCAAACCCTAACCCTAATCCTTTCCGAGCTCCTGGCCGCCGCCCGTCGCCGTCACGGACGCCGTCGAATCCGGCCGCCCCGAAGCAGTTTGACGCCGCCATCCTCTCCACCTCGAGCTCCTCTCCCTCCTCGCCGACGGTGCCGTGCCGGGAAGCCTTCCACTCGACGAATCGGGCTCATCCCTTCCACTCCGGCCGCCGGCCTCACCGTCGATTTGGCCACTGCCGTCCTCGCCATGCCTCCCCGATCTCCCCTGCGTGCTCCTGGTGAGCTCCTGGTGCTCAGGCGCCTCTTCCCCCTCTCCCCCTCGCTCTGGTGGCTGCGGTCGACGTGCGCCGCCGCGGAGCTCCGCTCCGGTGACCGCCGCCGCCGTGTCCGATGACCATTTGGTCTCCCCCGCCGCCAGCCGCCTCCCCGCTTGATGCCGCGTCCGATGCGCGCCCTCCCGAGCCTCTCCCGCGTGCGTACGCGTTGCCCCGTGCGACGCCGGGGAGTGGTCGTCGCGTCGGCCACGCCGGTCGTGGCGTTGACCAGCCAGCTAGTACTGCTCGCCCGGCCTGGGGACCGGCCCGGCCGGCTAGGAGGCCGGCAGTCTCGGGTACTTGCCCGGCCCGGGAGCCGGTTTGGGCCGGCCAGGGGGCCGGCTGGCTCGGTTGCTTGCCCGGCCGGTGAGCCGGCCTGGGACGATCTGGAGGCCGGCCCAACAGTAAAAATAAAATAAATTAAAATAAAAATAATAACTAAACAAATATTGTTTCAAATTTAGCAAATAATATACCAAATTGTTCAGAAAAACAAACTCTACTTGTTAGAATCATTGTAATGGTCATTTGAAACTATTATTTTGCTGTTTATTAAAAATTACTAAAATGGCAAAAATAATAACAATCTTGGGAGAAATCATAACTTGATGAATGATTAACCAAATTTTTTGAATAAAATAGTAAATCAATCAGCAATTCACATGCTATTTAACCATGCTATTTTCACATCATAACAACAATTTTTCCTTTGATGTTATTTCAAAATGGTTAAAGATTTAAATTTGAATAATCGTTTAATTCGCCGTTTATTCCTCGTTAATCAGAAAAATGCAAACGAAGTTCCAATTTTGTCAATACCTAATCATGCTAATATCACATCATGACAACAACTTTTATTTGGGTGTGATTCTTTAATTGGTTAAAAGAATTAAATTCAAATAATCATTTAATTCACTATTTATTCATTGGTAATTGGAAAATCACGAACGAGGTACCAAAATGATCATAAGAACAATACCTATCTAATCATGTCATGTTCATTCATATTTAAGTCACATTTTAGTAATGTAATAATTCTTAAGCAATGTGATCATTAAGTTAAATATGTGGTTGCTTTCAAATAATTGCACTAATTATTTGGCACTCCATTTAAATTGTTAGCTAATTTATATGATGATATCATTGCATAAACTTGACATGTCATCATGTTTGTGCATTGCACCTTGTCTTCGTGTTATTTATTTGTTCTTCTGTTATTATTTGGGTATCGATAGATTCAGGAGTCGAGGTTCCACCACCGTACCTCGACGAGCCGTGCTACCAGCCCTGTCAGCAAGGCAAGAGATAACCTAACCTTCTTGGCATATAGCATCCTATTGTTTATACAATTATTTTCTCCACCATAATATTGCATTCGGTTCCAATGTCAACTTTTGGGCAATGCTAGAGTATCCTATGAAATGCATGTTCCCTAAACCAATGCATGTTCCCCACCTATGAACCATAGGTTTGATGTGTTGGCCTGAGATAAAGATATATCTGTTGCTTACTGCTTAGTTATGCTTAGCCATGCTTAGTTAAATGCTTAATTGTCCGGTGATTATTTCCATAAATGTGAAGTTGATGGAATGTTCGGACATGGTGGTTACATTTGGTACTTAATTAAATTGCTTAAAAGTCTTGGATGAGTTTCCATCGGGGATGGTGTTTTGCCTCATTCTTGCCCCTAGGTGCGAGTTCCTGTCTTCGGAACCAAGGTTTGAGCGTGCTGCCATCGGTGGGAGTATGGGCTCCTTACTAACTGAATAACTTGTGCGGGCGTATCCAAGGCTCCTCTAGTTTGCGCTTTCCATTTGCGTGTGCGTTGCAGGTGGAGGATGGCGCGAAGAGGGTGTGGTGGTGTTTAGGATGTGGCGATGGGGGCAGGGGCTGAAATAGGCTGGATAAACTTGTCCTGTCGCCACAGATGATCCTTGGATAGTCTCACACGAGGTAAAGATTTAACCGCGCCCACTTGCCAGCTTTCCCCGGAAGAGAGCTAATCAGGCGAGCCGGATGGTACCAATGGGTAAATTAGTACACCCCTGCAGGGTTTAATCTTTTCGAAAAACCGTGTCCGCGGTTATAGATGCCTTGGGAATGGATTTACGGGATCATAGTAAACATGAAACTTAATTAAAATTTGGCAACTAGAGGTTGCAACTCAACGTGTGTTAAAAGGTTCATTTCCTCGAGGGTGATTCGGGGGAGTGCCTTGGTGGAGATGAGTGATGGTTTCTGGCTACTATGGGTTCAATGTGAACCTAAGATAAAAGTTTACTATCTTACCCCTTTACGAAAAACCTTCTGAGTAGTCGATGCCATGAGTCGGTTAGGTCTTTAAAAAAAATGAAAACTAGCTTTATGCAAAATAACTACTATACAACTTTAGAGCCATGTCATCATTGGGCCTATATCGCCCTACTAAACTTGCGAGTACGTCGTACTCAGTCTCTCTTTGTTGTTTATTAATTGTTTCAGAGGAGGACGACACCGAGCAGACGGGTGGGTTCTTCGTTGACATCGACGAGTAGTCTGGGGTTCCCAGGTGGTAGCTTGGGATGTCGTGGAACAAGCTGGCTGGGATGTTTATCTGTAGGCCTCTTAGGCCATATTTTGGATCTTGTTGTTTAGACAACATATTTGGCTTCCGCTTGTTGTACTGATGGGTCTGTGACCTTTGTGTGTAATTTGTATCTTTCTCGTTATATGAGTTTCTATATGATCTCTTTGTGTCGTAGAGTCTATGATGTGCCAGTTGTTCCACAAGTCTTGATCTCTTTATTATACATTGATAGCTATGCCAGTGTTTATGGCATGATCGAGGTTTTGCGTGGGAGCGGTAACCCCATGCCCTTCGATCGTGTAGCATAGCCTGTGGGTTACATAGCCTCTCTATATAATTCCGGGGTCGGGGCGCTACAGCTAAGCAATATAATCGACTAGGTGATAGCAAGATATATAACTTCAAGCTCGATGGCTATCACAAAGTAAGTAGCATAAGTAAGAAGATCGGGTATAGAAATACCGAGGCACTTGGAGACGATGATTTATCACGAAGTTCACTTCCCAATGGAAGCTAATCTCCGTTGGAGCGGTGCGGTGTTCACCAAACTGAAGCACCGAATAGCCTTCAAATGGCACACTGTATCTCCTTCGTGTCCTACCACTGATGTGGTGAGGCACGAATCACTATGTTGCCGTTGAGGTTGACAACTAGAACCTTCACAAGGATGAAGCACACTCCACAAGTTGGAGGGTCTCCACCAAATGCACCGAGCCGCCAAGACTTTATGCTCCAAGGCCGGGGCACACACTACAACTCAATTGGTGGCTCCCGGCAATGTCTTCTTAGCTACCAAAGCTCCAAGACGAACAAGGTTGAGCCACACTCCACAACTTAATTGGAGGCTCCCAACAAATCCCACGAGTCACCAAAACTCCGAGATATCAACAACCGTCTAGGATACCAACGTGCCCTAGAGGAACAAGCTCTAGGGCACCCAAGAGTAACAAGCTTCTCAACTTCAACTTCCACGGATCACCGTGGAGAACTCAAACCAATGCAACCGATGCAATGGCAAGAACACACTAAGTGGTCAAGTTCTTCTCTCCGAAATCCAACCAAAGCAACTAATGCTAGGGAGGGATTTGAGAGGAAGAACAAAGGAGAAACACAAAGAAACTCCAAGATCAAGATCTATTATGTTCCCCTCACTTAGAGGAGGAATGAATTGGTGGAAATGTAGATCTAGATCTCCTCTTACTTTTTCCCTCAAAGATATGCAAGAATCATGGGAGGGATTGAGAGGTAGGCAAGCTTTTCCAAAGGTCAACAATGGAGGAGAGAGAGGGAAAAAACGTGCTACCTTTCCGAGGTAGGAGAAGGGATATTTATACCCCTCTCCTCTTACTAGCCATTTTGAAGAGTTTTCTTCACTGCGCAGGGAAGCCGGCCTTGCTGGCTTGGAGGCCGGCCCCAAGGCCGGCATGGAATCTTCACGCGCAGGGTGGCCAGCCTTGAGCCCGGCCTGGGCCGGCCAAGCATTTACCAGAGGCCGACATGCAGCCCGAAGCCACCGGCCTTGGGCCCGGCCTTGAGCCCGGCCAGGCTGGACAAACTGCAGAGAGGCCAGCCTTGAGCCCGGCCTTGGGCTGGCCTCGTAGTGGTGGAGGCTGGGCAGGTGCCAGAGGCGGCCGGCCTTGAGCCCGGCCTAGGCTGGCCAAACTGCAGGAACACCCAACACGAAAACAAACATATTTTGATCATCCGGACTCCGTTTTCGATGTTCTTGGGCTCGTTGGAATCACCACAACGAGCACTACAAGATTATGCAGAGAAACATCCTAGTCCAACACGGGAGGATAAAACAAAATGGGGAAAGGTTAGACCTCTCTATAAAATAATAATCGGTGATCCTTCTATATCAAAAACACAAAAGGTTTTTCATACAAAATCCGTTTTTGATGAACTTGAGCTTGTATTGTAGATCATGATAAGCTATAAAACCACATCTAGATAAAAGCCAACTAAGAATAGGCAATGGAGATTTTGGTATGGGTAGGAAGGTGTGAACCTTTCCTCACTAGTGAATCGGCAAAATCTCCACCACCGAAAACGGAATAGAAGATGCAACCAAATATCATTTTCGAAGGACTTAAGCTTGTCATGACTATCACGACAAGCACCGAGACCTCACTACAATAAGAGTCAAATAAGAACCAAGAAAGGATGATGCCAAGGATGCAAAGATTTGAGCTCTCTACGACCGATACTCTAAAGCTCACTTGAGAGCCCCTCTTGATAGTACGGTTAGCTATCCTAAAACCCTATCAATATCATACCTTTGCCTTGCGCATTCCACTTGAGCTAGATGATGACGATCTTGATCTCCTCAAGTGGGAACACCTTTCTTGATTGCACTTTGCTCGGTGAAGACTCATAGATTGCTCCCCCATACGCCACTATGGGAGATCATCTTCACTTGACCATTATCTCCAAAAGGGTGACAAGCTCCAAGCATGTGATCTCTTCAAGATGCTCCTCTTGGACTTGCACTTCTCTCATCATGACCATTCTTCGTATAACACCTTGAACATCTTGGTCATCACTTAATGTTCTTCTTTCAACCTTGAAACTAACATATGGTCTTCAAGCACTCCTATGGACTAACACTACAAGTATAACTCAATGCAACCATTAGTCCATTAGGGATTGTCATTAATTACCAAAATAACACATCGGGGCGCCATGCTCTTTCACACTCCCTCATTGTATGCCGCTCACGATGTGCCACTTTTGCAACAAGTGGGTGCAGGTGAGCACGCATGGCGGCGAGATGGTGCTAGGCCGGAACTGGCCGGATGTGGTGCTCAATTACGAGCTTGAGGAATCAGACTCCATCGTATTTAAGCATACCGCCCACGGCTTTAAGCCAATGATCTTCAAGATCAGCACATCCACGATGAAGGGCTACAACTGCCCTTACCACGGCTAACTCCGGCGTGGTAAGCTCATATATATGCTGCATTTTGATCTGGTGCATGTATTACCCTTGTTATATGTTAATCCAGGGGCATGGGATGATGTTAACTCAGGGTTTATGTATGCCCAAAATTTATTTTGATCAGGGGCATGTGTTGCCCCTTTTAGATGTTAGCCCAGGGGCATGGGATGCCCGAGTTAGATGTTGATCCAGTGCTAATCAACCTCTTTTACAGTATACTAAGACCTATTAGTGCTTATCATGTGTGTTTTATATTACTCCTGTGTGATTGAATGTGCTTAGTGAGTTGCAAAGGGTGTAAGTTCACCATTTTCATAACTAGTGACCATATCATAGTCTGCAGCCAGTTAAGTAGGTCATCAAACACCGGTTTTGTGGCTCTGCTCAGCCTGTAGCCAGTTAAGTAGGTCATCAAACACCGGGTAAGAAAAAAATGAAAAAGGCTAAACCAGGCAACCAAACGGGCTGCACAATGTGGCTCAGTCTTTGTTTTTCGTGGGCCAGTCCTGCGGAGCAATGGATGCAAATGGGCTAAAAGTGTTGTAGGTAACCAAACACGCCCTCAAATCTTCCATACTAGCATGCAATAGAGGAAATTTAAGAGCCAGTTTCCAAAGCACTACCTTTGAGACCGTGGTAACATCTGAAATGCCTTACAATTTTTTTGCATGGAGGTAACTATTTTTAAGACAACACTTTAATTTTTAACTAGAACGACACACCGCGCGTAGTGGGAATGTTTTTAAGAAATGTACTAAACACTGGAATTTTGAAGTTTTCTATAGGAATATGAAAGATTTAGTTGATCATAGCAGTCGAGAGAATAAACTAAATAGACGTGAAATATATGTGTATTTGCAACTTAAAGGTCGTTATGGTCCAGGGTATACCTGATTGATATACATGTTGGAAAAATAGATTATGTGGATAGCTTGCATGAAGATGACATTCACATTGCCACGGAATGTTTTTGGAAACATGTTAAACAGCTACATATAGAAGAACGCCTAATATCGAATAACTGTTATATGATTTTCATAATTTAAAATAATTGGAAATAAATCCATTTGGTTAACGAAACTAATTCCGGTGTTCCACTTGCACATGATTTAACTGAGTAATTACATAGCGGGAAGGTGACCTTATCAATGGAACGACAAAAAAAAGGTGATGTGGGAAATTTGAACGTTAAAAGAAAAAAAGATGACGTAGATGCTTGCATGTAGAGATAGACAATGCATAATAAATGTTAGTGGGATGATGTGGACAATTGGTTGGCTAAAAATGTAGGTGATGTGGATAACTTACACGTTGAGATAGACTAACATTAGTTGCAGTTAGTGGGATTTGTTTTTATAAGAAGTGTAGATATGAACACCGAATGTCTAAAAGAATACGTTAGATCCAGACAAATCCATAATTTAAGTACAATTCTTTTGTTGCAAAAATATTATTAATTAGTGAACAAAAAACTTATGCGTACTTTAAGTATGGATTTTTCCCTCAGTGTTATATACTTATATTGCTTAGTTTAAACACAATTTATTTTCTCATTCAAAATATAACAATAAAAATAAATTTCTATAATCAAGTTCAAACTAAAAAAAAAAATTGTTACTTGCAATCACATCTAGTCTAGCGAATAAGATACCAAAACTACAAAAAATACATACATTTACTTTTTGAATAAAAATGAAGATATACCAGGAAGGGCCAAATGGAGACAATGTTTGGCTCTTTTCCGTGCCAAGCGTGCAAACTAAACATTCCATAAAGTTGCATAAAGGGAGTTTATTAGCTGGCACGTTGCATGGTCAAAAGGTAGCAGCATAGAGCTAGACTTTCATGTGCTAGATGTCTCTACATGTCAAGCATTTGCTAAAGGTTAATCAGATAATCACCGCATGGAATCATTCCTCGAAGCAAAAGCTAATAAGCTTTTATATACTTATAAGTTTCTTTCTGACTGCTCGTGAACGTGCACACATGCACGTACCAAACCGCGACTTACACATCAAAATTGGGTACTGACTGCTTAGTTAATTTGTGATACTGGCCGATATGATGATAGTGCAATGTTTCGTACTCCTTAAATTAAAGGAGGTGGAGCTCTTGGGAATTTCTGGCGCTGCAGCCAACCGGAGCTCGTCTCGCCCAACGAACCCAGGAATCCACGAGCAAATTTGATGCTTCTTGACTACCTCCAAAACTCCAGACCGATCGAGCAGACCAATTTCTTTTCAATTGTTTCGGTGACTTTGAGCGACCATCTTTGAAATCAGGACAATATATGCTGCAGTTTTTTATTTCCATGTTGCGTGCTTGCATTGTTTATGCTGTTCAAATCGAGTCGTAGCTGCATTAGCATGCAGTTCCAGTGTACTACTGTTTATTGTCAAATTCACACACTGCAGTTAAACTTTGCATCAGTACCGTCTGTGCTGTTCAACTTTGATCTCTGCCCGTCGCCGTATTCAAATAACGTGCGCCATTTGACGTTCAGGGCATGGATAGATGATAGATGTCAATTTGGATTGCTTGTTTCAGTGCTCATCTGTACTAATAATATATAGCTAACTGAGGATTAAACAAACGGCGCTGGTTTACACGGCCCGACAAACGAATGGCCGGTCAAAAAGCATCGGAGCCCTAGAAACTAATCATACAAAGCTGCTGCCTAACCAAGCACACGACCTTATCTACCTCCGTCGTACCAAACCTGATTTTTCAAACACTTTCGCGCGCGACCACGGCGCCGGTCCTGTCTACTATAAATAGGACACCATGCATGTCCCCGTGCAACCAATCAGGGAAACATAGATTGCAACAGAACCAAGCTAAGGCTAGTCAGATTTTGCTATGGGGAGAGGGAATAATAGGTCGGCCTTTGCGTCCTTTTTTGGGTTTAGGAGCAACAGGAGGCGGGAGGAGCAGGAAGAGGAGGAGGCCGCGGCGGCGGCGAGGCGGCAGCAGCAACAGCAGGAGAGGTACCGCCGGGGGACGAAGGTGCGGCCAAGCGACGACGACTACTACCATGGCCGCCACTGGTACGCCGACCGCGACATCAACCGGAAGGCCTCCGAGTTCATTGACAGGGTGCACCGTGGGATGCTCGCGAACGAGCAGGACCAGAACGAGTAGTTAAGGTGACCCTGCATGCATACGTACGTTATCGTGCGTGCGTGCTTGCAGGTGAATGCATCCATTTATAGTACATGATTGGTTTTGTGTGTTTAATTGTGTGGTTAGTCAGTTTGTTTGTGCTGCTTCAGTGTTTTGTTTTTCCTTATGTATACTTATAATGTATCTTGATGCAATGAGTGGTGATGGCTTTCTGTCATGGAGGATCAGAATTTTACACTCTTTGTCTCGGAAAATATTTCGGGTTCCAAAATTCAACATCTGAGTTTATTCAAAATAAAGATTTTTGATGGAGACAAGATTTGATACCTAGAATGAAATTATTTACTACTAAATATTATTTTATCCCTTCATTTTGAATTTACCACTTGTAAATTATAGTTAAGTCATTTTTGGGGTTTCCTCCGTTGAGACCCCTCTTGTGCAACAAGGGCGATCTAAGGAGGCAGGACGGTGCCCCCCCCCCCCCCCCCACACCCCCCCGATCGTCCTCTGGTGGCATCGAGCACGGTAGCCATTTGGCGGTGTGGTGCTCGTGGACCGAGAGAATATCTAGTGCCACCATCTATTTAGATGCTCCAAGTGCTATCATTATAAGATCATTTCAAATGTTTCAAAAAAAAATCTACCAAAAAGTGTAATTGTTTACAATATATGTGTCTACAAACTCTAAAATTTTCAGGCCTCGAAATGAGCATTGAGAACAAAAAGAAAAATCTAGTATGAATCACGAAAAGACTAAAGCGAAAAATGAGACTATTCATGAGAGATTTGTCTCTTTTTTTTCCTCAATGCTACTTTTGAATTTGAACCTAAAATCTTTAGAGATTGTAGACATATATCTTGTGAACACTCACACTTTTTCGTACAATTTCTTGAAACATTAAAAAATATTTTTTCTAATGGTACCATTTGTAGCACATAAAGTGGTGGTAGTACTAGATATTCTCTCCTCGTGGACCGTGGGGGAGGTGACGCTTGTGGCGCACTGGCGCGACGACAACGATCTGCCATGGGGCTGCTCGTCTCCGGTGCGGCGCCATGGATTCAGGGGATGTCTCTGGCGACGTGCTTCTGCGTTTGTGTGGGCGTTCAGGTGGTTTGGTTGGCTGCCGTCTTGATCGGGTTGGAATGGTCTAGACAACTCTTGGTGAAAATTGAATTCTCTAGCGTTCCTAAACTTTAGTTCTTAATTCGTATTTATTCTAGACGCATTTTAGTCTATATATTCACTCCATTTTATTATGCATGTAGTTAATATTAAATTAACTAAAAAGTTTTACAATAGTAAATGGAGGGAGTATTTCCGAACTGGAAAACAAAACCTGTGTTCCTTCTACTCTAGCAGCTGCAGGCCTGCAGCTTAGCTCGCATGACAACCTGACAAGTCTTTGGGTGTTTTCGAGTCACAACATGCAATGCAGGAAATTCAGGTGAACCTCAAGTAGGAGAAAAAGTGCAATTCTTTTGAACTTTTTTTTTATCTGAATCCTGCAGCAAGTGCCAGTTTGACATGTTTTATGCGAAACCATTCAGTTATAACGTATGAAAATTTGTGCTAACGTTCAAATGTACAACTATTATATCAACGAGACAAAAATCATTTGTTGCATATATGAAACAAAACCGATGGGAGACATGCAAAGGATCACACATATTTGTACATGTCAAACTTTAACAACTTGGCAATAGGTATATTTGCAAGTACAAACCATTATGAGAAAATACCAGCTAGGTCCGTATTCAGAACCATTTCAACAATACCACAGTTTTGGAACATTTGCTACAATGTAACGGCAAAAATATGACAGATTCTTGATTCATTTAAGAGGCACTGTCAGCTCAAGACCAAAGTGTTGAATCTTGCGGTTGATTTATGATAAACTTTGAAGATGGAAAAAACAGACGAATTTAAGCTACAAGAATACATCAACATAAGTAGCTGCAATACACCAGTAACAGCAAATATTAAGTCTTAGTTAACCACATAGGATCCAAAGTCCACCATTACACACAAGTTTAGAAAGATGGTGAAAAAATGCATCATGGTTAACAAGGGGGACATCCACTGAGGATGCACATTCCGGAAATAACTTTAACTACTAGTGGATTTACGCTGAAAATGCACAGAGGCCACTTCATCAACAGCGCTATGTTTAAATTCTTTTGAGATCGTCCATGCTTGGAAACTCTAGAGAGTAGTGAACTGATCGAGCTGCGCCCTGGGCAACTTGCAGAGAGACCCAAGCACATCCTTCAATGATCAGAGACTCTAATTTCTGTGACCGTACCAGCCCGGTCAATCCAGCATCAGTCACCCGACTACAAACCCGGAGTGTGAGACTGCTCAAGCAAGGGGTGCGTGCAAT
Organism: Puccinellia tenuiflora; assembly: GCA_012064385.1. NCBI lineage: Eukaryota > Viridiplantae > Streptophyta > Magnoliopsida > Poales > Poaceae > Puccinellia > Puccinellia tenuiflora. The sequence goes on along the minus strand of QRDG01001104.1, from coordinate 18,526 downwards.
GTAACGCATCCCGACATCAGTTATCCGATAACTGTCCACAAGCTCGAGTGTTTCCAGGAACGGTGCAGATGAAAGTATTATCATCCCTTCGTCCCCAACGAATTCTGCTCCATTAAGCACAAGAACACGAATCGGACAAGACTGAATGAGAATCTCAAGGCCATGCAGTGTGAAGCCTGTCTCTGGCGCGTACAAGGTGCGCTCAGAATATGTGAGTTCAAAAGTCTGAAGCATAGGACAACTGTGAGCTAAAGCTTTAAGGCTGTCATCAGTAAACGGTGCCCCATAAACAAATTGCAGAGGCATGAGCCACAGTGAGATGCTTCTAAGATTTCTGCAGCTGCGGGATAGCGCAATCATGTCATTGTCATTTAGACCTTCCACATACTCGAGGCATAGCTTCTGCAATGCCCAGCATTTCCCCAAGAGTAGACAAAGTCCAAATCCTGTCCCAGTTTGAATACGTGCCAACCTCAAATCCGTCAAACTCCCGCAGCTGAAATCACATCTACTAGGGTTGTGAGTGTCATACGAGGGATCATGTAACCAATACAGACCATGCTCTCGTCCATTTTGCTCAAACTCAAACTTACGAAGTTTCATCCATCCTAGACCAAACTTTAGTAAGTCACGCTGGCAGATTCCGTCACAATACTTTACTACAAATTCTTCCAGTGATCCGTTACATCCAAGGTACTCCAGCCACTCGATACTAACTATTTTCTTGCAGTTAATAAGGCGGAGAGCAGATAAACTCTTGCAACCAACCACCACTGAGAGAAACCCCCTTGAAGTTATGGTTGGTACCGAATTCAGACTGAGGGACCTCAACTTCTTGCAATTGGCTAGACAGCCGAGACTAGCTTCGTCGATGTATGAAAAGAAGGTTAAGCCGTGATTAGTATAATCAATTTCAATTTTTGACAGATTGGAGAATCAGGAACAGAGTGATGAGAAGCAGGTTTCTGTAGCAGAAAAAGGGTAGCATCCCAAGTGGATAGCAGCCCTTTGATTTGCCTCAACCGTGTACAGACGTTTCGACACAAGGGAAAGAGAATTTAGATCACTTGTCCTGGTAATCCTCTTGATGATGTCTTCCAGTAGTGCCTCCGGAAGATCCTCCATTGAACAATCCAGCTGTAAATTGGTAAACAAAATGCTGGAATGAAATTAGTGAGATAAGAGTGAAGCATATGGGCTATGGCAGTGACATCACATCAATATTAATCACGAAAAACATGTATAGTGATGAATATCCATGTGCTAACCTTAGGAATGGAGATTAATTAAGGCAGCTACCGCCATCGATGTCTCTGGATCTTATATGATAGAAATCATCGAACTTCCCGAAATTGCTGGAATAATGAACTTAACAAACTAGAACTCTCACATGTTTGCAAGAGAAAACCCTAGCAGTAATCCTAAATATTCAGAGGCACGAGAATGGGGTGTTCAATGAGATAGTGCTGATCCCAGATCTACTTAATTAACTACTGACATGAAAATCGAAGCAATATGAGGTCTCATTACTATTTGATTCAACTTCGCGCATGAGATGACGTTGATCCCAGATATTTCTAGATCAAGAACGCAACGAGAGTGACAAAAAAAAGGAGCGCACGCAAGCCTGTACAGCTAGGGAACCCAATCGACGTACAGAGAATGATGGGTTTGTTCCTTAGTACCTGGATAAAAAGAACTCTCGTCCTTTCCCGCAGCGCGGCGACAGGAGCTGCAGGCCCAGCGTCCATGTCCAAGGTGATTTTGGCTCGGACCCGAGCTAATTTTGCGTTAACTTGTTCCTGACCGTTAGATGCGGAATGAAGGGCAGATGTTGGGCCTCGAGGCACCGCGTGCCTTGCCTCAGGCGGGGCAGGGGATCTCAGTCCCTCCTACGGGACGGTGGTTTGCGTCTGTGAGCGAAACGTCACCTATAGTTACCAGCAAGTAATTTAACACGACTCTTTATAACTAGAAAACTCTGGTTTACACTACATCCAACATTAACAGCTACACAAAACAATTTTACACTAACCAAATCTAGGTGATTTAACACGGATCACCTAGATGAGTAGCTGCCTAGCTGCGTGTCACCGCGTCAGCCGTCAGGAGGCAGCCAGGAAGGTCCCGCAGGTCAGCAGCGGCAGGCGGCAGCCTTGCGGCGTGCGCCTCAGATCGCTTGACGCTGCCGCGGTGAACTGAGATTGATCTATTCTATTCGCTGGACAGAGAGCATAGATCGATCCATTGCGAGGACGCTATGTACGCGCTGCTACGCTGGGTTAATCCCCGTTCATTTTTCTATATCGATCGCTAGAACTACAACACGGGCGTGATGTGACCTTTTCATGCTAATAGATATACGTACATGTGCTGGGCTGCAGGGTATGCCATGGCATATCGGGGCATACCCTTGTAAGGTACCCTAAAATATGGGTTAAAATTTCACTTTTTTGCTTTGCAACATTGCATCATGGCATCCATTTAAATTGCTAAATTTAAATAAAGCAACACTTGTAAATTAAAACAAAGGAAGCAAAACCCTTCCCAAAATCTCAAACTAAATACATTGCCCAAAATGGCAAAACCAAATTATTTTTGAATTTCAAATTTATCCAGGAAGTTCCAAGAATACATTTTATAAATATTTGTCAAAGGCAATTTCTTGCCGAGCAAATCAATAAATTTGAGATTTCAAAATGGGTACAAATCATTTCCTAATTTTAATCCAAGTTCAACTTTCCAAAAATTCAAAGTAAAATTATGGGGAGCTTCATTAATATATTGGGAGCCTCCATGAATATTTTTCATTATTTTTGAAGATGCTTAAGAACTCCAAGTAAATGCATTTTGGAATTTGATCAAAAATGCCATTTGTAAACCCTATGAACAAATGTTGCTCAAAACAATTTATTTTGCAACACCAATTTTTGTGGAGCTTCTTCATGTCATGGGGAGACTATATAAATTTTTGCAGAATTTTAGAAAATGGTTTAGTGCCTCATTTTAAATCACTAAAAAGCTGCTGGATCTAAAGGGAAAAACAGAAAATAGAAAAGGGAGGGGGTTTTCGCAAAATTCCATCTCCACTGTGGCGGCAGCGGCGGCACTGTGCCGCCATGCCGCCGTGCCACCCCGGTGGACAAGGGCACATGACGCCCACCTGCCCCCTCTCTCACCCTCGCTCGCTCACCTGCTTCCTTCCCTCTCTTCCGCCCCCCCCCCCCCCCCCCGTGTCCGGAACCTTGCCGCCGTTGCCGAGCTCGCCGCCGTCTTCGAGGGAGTGCAAGGTAGATCGAAGCGCACCATCTCCTCCGCCGCGTCCCCCTCTCCCTCCCCGTGCAAGGAATCGAGCCGGGGTCGCTCGAATCGGCGCCTCCGTCCTCGACTCCGTCCGCTTCCTGCCGAGCTCCGCCGGGACGATTGCCGCCGTCCTCCACTACCTCCGGCGCCGCCGAGCTGTTTCCCGCGCTCAGGGAGAGCCCCGCCTCCCTCTAAGCCTCCTCCCGCTTCCCCTCCCTCTCCCCCTCGTCTCACCGTGCCGTCGGTCGCCGCCGTCACCGTCCCCGTGTAGCCGGCCTGGCACCGGCCCGGGCCGGCCAGAAGGCCGGCTGGTTCGGGTGGTGGCCCGGCCTGGGAACCGGCCCGGCCGGCCAGGAGGCCGGCAGCCTCGGGTCCCTGCCCGGCCTGGTGCCCGGTCTGGGCCGGCCACAAGGCCGACCGCCTCGGGTTCCTGCCCGGCCTGTGGGCCGGCCTGTCCGGTCTGGAGGCCGGCCTGCCAGGGTTTTTCTTTTTCCTTTTGGAAATAAAATAAAATAAAAGATTTGATAACTAATTAAATATTGCTCCAAATTTAACAAATGATATATCAAATTGTTCAGAAAAACAATACCTACCTGTTGGTAACCTTGCCATGCTCTTTTGAGAAAAATATTTTTCTGTTTATTAAGAATTACTAAAATGGCATAAATAATACCTAATTTGGGAAAAATCATAACTTGATAAATAATTAACCAAAAATTGTGAATAAAATATCAAAGTGATCAGCATGACAAATGCTATCAAACCATGCTAATATCACATCATGATCACAAATTTTCCTTTGATGTTATTTCTTTAATTGGTTAAAAGAATTAAATCCAAATAATTATTTAATTCGCTTTTTATTCATCGATAATTGGAAAATTACAAATAAGGTACCAAAATGATCAGAAGAACAATAACTATCCATTCATGTCATGTTCATGCATATTTAAGCCACTGTTTAGTGTTATAATAAATTATAAGAAATTTGGACATTAAGTTAAATATGGGGTTGCTTCCAAATAATTGCACCAATTATTTGGCACTCCATTTAATATTGTTGGTTAAGTCATATGGGTATATCCTTGCATAAATTTGACATGTCATCATGATTGTGCATTGCACCTTGTCTTCGTGTTATTTATTTGTTCTTCTGTTATTGTTTGGGTATCGATAGATTCAGGAGTCGAGGGTTCCCCTACCTATCTCGACGAGCAGTACTACACGCCCCGTCAACAAGGCAAGAGATAACCTAACCTTCTTGGCATCTAGCATCCTACTGTTTTATAAAACTATTTTATCCACCATAATATTGCATTCGATTCCAATGTCAATTTTTGGACAAGATATAGAGTATCCTATGATATGCATGGTCCCCTGAACCATCACATGTTTTCCCCTCCTATGAACCATAGGTTTGAGGTGTTGGCCAGAGTTAAAGATATAATTGTTGTATATATATGCTTAGCCATGCTTAGTCAATTGCTATATTGTCCGGTGATTAAATTCCATAATTATGATGTTGATGGAATGTTCGGACAAGTTGGTTACTTGTGGTACATAATTAAATTGCTTAAAAGGCTTGGATGAGTTGCCATCGGGGATGGTGTTTTGCCTCATTCTTGCCCCTAGGTGCGAGTTCTTGTCTCTAGAACCAAGACTGAGCGTGCTACCAATGGTGGGGACATATGGAATCCTCTGTAACTAAATAACTTGTGCGGGCGTATCCAAGGGTCCTCTAGTTTGCTTTTTCCATTTGCGTGTGAGTGTGTGGGTGGAAAAAGAAACGCTGAGGATGATGGTGTTTAGGACGTGGCGATGGGGGCAGGGGCTGAAATAGGCTGGATAAACATGTCATGTCGCCACAGATGACTCTTGGTAGTCTCATGCGAGGTAAAGGTTTAACCGCGCCCACTTGCCAGCTTTCCTCGGAAGAGAGCTAATCAGGCGAGCCGGACGGTACCAATGGGTAAATTAGTACACCCCTGCAGGGTTTAATCTTTTCGAAAAGCCGTGTCCGCGGTTATGGACGACTTGGGAACGGATATACGAGACCATAGAGAATCTGAACATAATTACTAAAATCTGGCAACTAGAGGTTGCAACTCAACGTGTGATAAAAGGTTCATTTCCTCGAGGGTGATTCGAGGGAGTGCCTTGGTGGAGATGAGTGGGTTCTGGCTACAAGTTGGTTCAAGGTGAACCGAAGATGAAAGTTTACTATCTTATCCCCTTTATGAAAAACATTCTGAGTAGTCGATGCCATGGGTCGTTTATATCTTTATAAATGAAAACTAGCTTTATGCAAAACAACCACTATACAACTTTAGAGCCTTGTCATCATTGGGCCTATATCGCCCTACTAAACTTGCGAGTACGTCGTACTCAGTCTCTCCTTGTTGATTATTACTTGTTTAAGAGGAGGACGACACCGAGTAGACTGGTGGGATCTACTTGGACATCGACGAGTAGTCTGGGGTTCCCAGGTGGCAGCTTGGGACGTCTCGGAACAAGCTGGCTGGGATTATGTTATCTGTAGGCCTCTTAGGCCATATTTTGGATCTTGTTGTATTAGAAAACTACCTCGCTTCCGCATGATGTACTGTTGGGTCTGTGACCCCTGTTGTGTAATTTGTATCTTTCTCGCTATATGAGTTGCTATATGAACTTTTGTGTCGTAGAGTCTGTGATGAGCCAGTTATTCCACAAGTCTTGATCTCTTTATTATACATTGATAGCTATGCCAGTGTTTATGGCACGATCGATGTGTTGCGTGGGAGCGGTAATTCCATGCCCTTCGATTGTGTAGCATAGCCTGTGGGTTACATAGCCTCTCTGTATAATTACGGGGTCTCTCATGCTCCAGTGCCTGCCACATATAGCCAAACATGAAGTGCGGCAAAAAGTCTTACTCACGCGCACTCGACCCCTCGCGCGGTTCCTGTCAACGCAACGCGTGGGTGGGTCCCACCCACATTCTCCTTCCTTTTCTTTTCTTCCTCACGGTTTCTTTCCTCTCGTCCCATCCCGACTAAGGCGAAGTCATGAGCCAGAACCGCGGCCATGGCGGAGGAGGTGGAGGCGAGTAACAAACCATAACTTGGGGGGTGCGGGGGTGCGGGTCGCCGTCACCAAAGAAGAAGGGTGGGGGCTTAGAGGGATGGTCCGGGGCGGCGGCGGATCGGCGGAGGAGGAGGTTTGAGTAGGACGGGGCGGCGAGGAGGGCGCGGGAACGCCGCCGGCCGCGGGCGGCGGAGGCAGACGGTTCGGTCGGCGGCGGCGGCGCTCATCATCTTCTTCTTCCCGTCCTTCTCGTTTTGCAGTCGGAATTTCCGACTGTCGCGGTCGGAAACCGCGTGAGCGCTCGCGCGCTCATAAGCTAGCCCTGCCCGAAGTGCGGCAGTGTACCGTGGTGAGTGTACATTTCTCTCCGAATAAAACATCAAACGATTATTTACTTCATTTTCTCTGCCAACCCATAATCTGAGCTCTTGCTTCTCATCTAGGCATATGCAGCTGAAACCCAAATTTAACATCAAGCACGGATCAAAAAACAACATAATTCAAAACAAAAGGCATCATAGTTCAAGATACGTAGTTTGAAAATGACATTGAAACTACATATAGTTCAAACTTGTCCGAATCGACCACAACAGGTTGGTTGTACGCCCACCTCATCATAGTATCTTAGAGTGAAAACGTATTGAGTATCCCCTTCTCCTTCCCCGGGGGACAGCAGCCTCCCGCTCCTCCTAAAAAATCCGGCGCCCCGCCTCACCTAATCGAGCATCAAGTGATCCTACTTTAGCAAGAAATTCTATCATCGATGCTCCTCTATCGCGATGGTGTCTACTGAGCAGTGCTCGGCAAGTGCAAGGGGTTCTGACAGGTTCAAAGAGCTAATTAAATACGACAAGACTATATTGCCTGTAGCGATGCTTAAGTAGGTTCGTATTTGAAAGTGCATGGTTGCCCCCATGTGTGGTTTTGGTAATTAATGACAATCTCTATGGACTAATGTTTCTATTGAGCTATATTTGTAGGGTGTCCATAAGCATTGCTTGATCTCCATATGTTGGAGTCAAGGCTAAGGGAATAAGAGTATTTGTCGATCAAGGCTAAGTGCGGGTGATCAACACTCAAGTCCAAGTGAAGATATGCCGAAGAGGTGCTTCTCCCATATTGGTGTATGGGGGAGAAACATGTGAATCTTCACCCAAGCGCAATCGAGAAAGGTGGTGCGTCTTGAGGAGATGAAGATCGTCTTCATCGACCTCAAGTGGATTAATGCGCAAGGCAAACGTATAATCTTGATAGAGTTTATATTTTACCGGTCTCATGATGTTTGTTGAGAGACCTGGTTATAGGATAGATAGCCGTACTATCAAGAGGGGCTCTCGACCGAATATCATGATCGTATCATCGTAGAGAGCACAAACCTTTGCATCCATGTAATCATCTTTATTGGTTCTTATTTGGCTCTTATCGTGGTGTGGTCTTGGTGCTTGTCGTGCTTGTCATGACAAGGCTAAGTTCACCGAAAGCGGTTTTCATATGCGTCTTCTATTGCGGGTTCGGTATTGGAGATTTTGCCGGTTCATCCGTGCGGAAAGTTTCTCTCTTCCATTTTTGCAAAATCTAATTTACTTGTTTTAATCATTTCCAAGGGTAGCTTTTGTCGTCCTCTTTTCAACAAAATTGGTTTCACTTCATTCGGACTTCAATTGCAAAAGATACGGCTTTTTTCGGTTTGCGAAAAGGAGCTTTTAAACTTCCCCATTTGTTTTTATAATATCTTGTTGTACTATGATGTTTCTCTGCATATTCTTGTTGTGCTCATTGTGACAAGTCCAACGAGCCCAAGATCATCGAAAACGGAGTCCGGATGCGAAAGATATGCCCGCTTTCATTTTTGCTCTTCTGCTGTTTTTCTGTGACCGGTAGTACCGGGGTTCTAGCCGGTAGTACCGGCCAGCCCATGGCCGGTTGTACCGGGCCTAGTACCAAGGCTACTTACGCTTAAGTTTTTGAGCTTCTGTCTTCTTTCGGAAGTAGCCCGGAAGTTCTTCCGGTAGTACCGGGTCAATCGGTACTACCGGGCCTTTTTCCGGAAGTACCGACCCTTTTGCCGGAAGTTCCGACCCTTTTCCCGAAAGTTCCAGCCTTGCGGGTTTTCGATGCTAGCCGTCTGCAGGCTGGGCAGAAGTACCGGCCCGGCGGGTTTTTTCTGCAGTGTGCCGCTGGTGTGCTGATTTGTGTGGGGCGGTAGTACCGCCCTTTGGGCCGGTACTACCGACCCTGCGGGAATCTGAGCCCAACGGCCAGATTCTCAGGGCACCTTTTTAAGGGCCCCTTCTTCCCCAATGGTTGGGATTACTTTTTAGAATCTTTTTTTGCTCTCTCTCCTCCATTGCTAAACATTTTGAGAGCTCGATTCCTTCACTTCCCTCCGATGATTCTTGCCCATTTTTAGGGAAACAAGAGAGGAGATCTAGATCCGTTCTTCCACCAAATAAAATCTCCTCTAAGTGAGGGAAACTCGTGGGATCTAGATTTTGGAGTTCTTAGTGTTACTCATTTGTTCTTCCTTCTAAATCCCTCCATAGCATTAGTTTCTTTGGTTGGATTTTGGAGTGAAGGATTTGACCACTTAGTGTGTTCTTGCCTTTTGCATTTGTTGCATCGGGTTGTGCTCTCCACGAAGATTCGTGGGATCAAAGTTGATAAGCTTGTTAGTCTTGGGTGCATTGTGTTCCCAAGAGCTTGTGCCTCTTGGGTGCATTGTGTACCCTAGACGGTTGAGGATTCGCGAAGACTTCGAGTTGTGAAGCTTCGGGAAGATTTGGGAGCCCCCAATTTGGTTGTGGGTGTGTACCCCAATTTCATTGTAAAGGCTCCGGATTCCGCCTTTAAGGATTCCGATAGTGGAAGGTGAACCAAACCCTTGGGTGCGGTTCATCGGAGAATAGGGTGAGGCCTTTGTGGCATCTTGAGTAGGCCTCTTGTGGCAAGCTCACACCCCTCCAACGAGACGTACTCCCTTAACAAGGAGGAACTCGGTAATACATCCTCGTCTCCGCGTGCCTCGATTATTTCTATACCCGAGTTTTTACTTATGCAATTTACATTGTGATAGCCTTCGTGCTTGAAGTTCTATATCTTTCTATCACCTTGTTGCTTGCCTTGCTTAGCATAAGTTGTTGGTGCACATAGGTGAGCCTAGTATTTAGGTTGTTGGCTTGTTAATTTAAACACATAGTTTTATTCCGCAATTATCAAGCCCTAAACCGGAAAAGTTTTAATCGCCTATTCACCCCCCCCCCCTCTAGGCGACATCTCGGCATCGTTTGTTATTTCAGTATTGTACTAGCTATTGTTGCATATTCTGATTATGAGACATGAGAGATGGATGTCAAAACAAATTTACTTAATGTAAGGACGTGTGTATGACGCATCCGATGCTTTTGACAATCCAAATACTGCTTGTAATATATGAAAACTTCAAAAATGTATTTACGAATGCCTGAACTTGTCAAGGACTCATTTTTTATAGTTTTTTTATGAACGACTTGGGAGTTATATACTAGGAATCAAAATCTATAGAGATAGATCAAAGGGACTCATTGCATTGAGTCAGAATACATACATTGATAAGGACTGATGTCTACTACACACTTCTATTCTTGTAGACTTGTTGGGCCTCCAAGCGCAGAGGTTTGTAGGACAGCGGCAAATTTCCCTTAAGTGAGTAACCCAAGGTTTATCGAATCCACAGGAGGTAGAGGTCAAAGATATCCCTCTCAAGCAACCCTGCAATTAAGATATAAGAAGTCTCTTGTGTCCTCAACACACCTAATACAATTGTCAGTTGTATAGGTGCACCAGTTCGGCGAAGAGATGGTAAAATGCAAGTGATATGGATGGTAAAAGGTGATTTTGTAATTCTGTAATAAAATGGCAGCAAGCAAACAAGTGACAAAAGTGACTAAAAATGGTGTATCAATGCTTGGAAACAAGGCCTAGGCTTCATACTTTCACTAGTGACTACTCTCAACATCATTAACATAATTAAACACATGATAGTTCCCACAAAAATACATGTGTGGTAGACGTTACTCGGAGATCATTCTTGTGTAGATCAAATAGGATGAGAATTGCGTAGGGCTACGAAAAGCAGACCTTAAAGTTCGTATTCCACATCTATGGACACTTCATGCTGTCACTATCTGCATCCAAAGATAGTACTAACAAACACCACAACCTATTTCTTGAATAGTCTCTTTCTTCAATAACACAAGTATCAAGAACCCTCATGATCTATTCAATCCAACAAATAAAGAACAAACTCATGATGAAAATCCTTCCAATCTATTATCCATAGAGTCACACACGACACCCATCCTGTCACCGAGGTACCATGATCACAACGGTGGCTCCGGAAATTGTACTAAATAACACCACTTGAGCAACATCATATCCCTTACACATAGGGAAACATCATGTATTCAACTACACTAACAAAGCTCATGATCACAACGAAGATCACATCATGGGAGAGAGAGATAACCACATAGCTACTTGTATAAGCCTCAGCCCTGGTGAGGGACTACTCCCTCCTCATCGCGGGAAGCAGCGGTGTTGATGGAGATGGCTCCGGCGGTCAATCCCCGTCCCGGCAGGGTGCCGGAACAGGACCTTCTGAACCCCCGAAACTTGTCGGCGATGGCGGCGGAGCTCTGTTGCGTATTTGGGAAAATCCTCCCGGGGTTAGGGTTTTTGCNAGCTGCAATTCCGCCTTCGCTTGGGCACCACCCAACTTATTTTAATACAACATCAAGCTCTTTTCTGGCGCCGTTGCCGGGGACTTTGGAGCTACACAAGGGGAGTCTCATACTCTCAATCTCTTTACTTTGTTTTTGTCTTGCTTGCTTTATATCTCGTTTAGTTTATTTTCCTGTTTCAAAATTTTAAGACCCCAAAAATTAGTGTAGTTCTTTATTTTTGTTTTGTTAGTATGCTTAGTTATTTAGTTGTTCTCAATGGTTAACTTCTTTGAAAATAGATCTTATTGGCAAAGCGGGTTCACGGAGGATCAACAAGAATATTATAAGGAATACCGCTTGTCACAAAAAGGGATACACTTATGGAAATAATTAATACTCTGAACAATTATGCTAGAGACTTGTGCTTAAATTATGATATATCTTATTGCTGTGATGAGTCTAGTTGTAGCATGAATTTTAAACACCTTCCTTTTCAATGTGATGGTAATGATAATGAAACCTTAGCATCTTATGCTAAGGGAAACTATGATTTTTATGATGTGGAACCTATTGAAGAATTTATTGCGTGGAAGGGTGTTATGAAATTTCTTCTTTGATTGAAAATAATGATGATGCTCCTTATAAATTTGAAAGTTTTGCTATACTTAATTATTGCATGGATAATTACAAAGATGAAAATTGCTATATTACTGAATATCTTAAGGGTTTATCTCCCCCAGAAGAAGAGACTAATGCCGTGTAGGAGCCTATGGAAGAAGAAATTATTGAAACTGGAAGCTCATTGGATGAAAATGAGGAGAGAGAGTGACGAACAAGAGGAGGAATAATGAGTAGCTACCCATCTCTAACTTCTAATGAGAGTAACTCTCTAGCTCATACATTATTGATTGTCCTCCTTCCTTACAAAATGAGAATGAATGCTATGATCCCATTGATTCTTTTGAAACATCCCTTTTGATAAAAATGATCTTGTTATTTATGATAATCGTGCTATATTGATAAATCCTATGATAATCCTTTATTTTTCCTACCATTGAGATACATGTTAATGAAGAGTTGTGCTTAGAAAGTTTATTGATAATGCTCTTGACGATGGTCCTAAGTTACTTGATGATAAACATTATAATTCTACTGAAAGTGGGTTTGATCCCACTATTTTTGAGATGGACCGAAATTATGTGCTTGTAGATCATGAAAAGCCTGTTTTAAGTGATAGATATATTGTTGAGTTTGTTCATGAGGTTACTAAAAATTATTATGAGAGAGGAAAATATGGTTGTTGGAGTTCTCATGTTACTAAGACCCTCTATTTTTCTTGCAAGTTTTGAAGTTGCACTTGCTTTGTCTTCCTATGCTACTAGCTTTATGCTTCAATGAATTATTTTTGTAAAAGATGCCTAT
>QRDG01001103.1:0-226471 GCA_012064385.1 Puccinellia tenuiflora | reverse complement strand
TCATTGGCTTGTTGCGATCGTCGAGATTCTTCAGCCCGGGTCGCGTCTCTCTGACATGCACCATGCACCCGAACGTGCGCATGTAGTGCACATCGGCTTGCGGCCATGCCAGGCCTCGAACAACGTCATGCAATCCACGCTCTTGGTCGGCGACCTTTTCAAGATGAACACGTGATCGACATCGTCTCACCCCAGAACTCGCCGGGGACTCTCTTGGCCTTCAGCAGACTACGGGCCATGCCCAAATTGTCTGGTTGCATCGCTCCACGACGCCGTTCTGCTGCGGGAGTAAGGAGCCGTCAGGTGACGCTCCACTCCGAGCTCCGCGCAGTATGCTGTGAAGGAGCCGGACGTGAACTCGCCTCCGCGATTCGTCCTCAACGTGCGCAGCTTGCAGCGGGACTCCGACTCAGCTCCCACCTGGAGTCGGATGGTGGTGGTTGCGGCCTCGTCCTTCGTCGCAAGAAGGGCGAGCCACATGTACTGCGTCAGGTCGTCGATAAGCAAGAGGAAGTACCTCTTGCCGCTTGGAGTTGCCGGGGTGATCGGCCCGCAGAGGTCACCATGGACCAGCTCGAGTTGCTCCTTCGCCCGAAACTTCGCCTGCTTGGCGAAGGAGGCTCGCCGATGCTTCCCTGCTAGGCAGGCGTCACAGAGCTGGTTCACGTGCTCCACCAGAGGGAGGCCACGCACCATGCCGCCTTTCGCGAGTCGCGTAGGCTGTAAAAGTTGAGGTGCCCGAACCTCGCATGCCAAGTCCAGGCCAAGTCGGCACCTGCGTGCACTGCCAAGCACATCGGCTGGGTGACTCGCGCTGTCAGCTTGTACATCCGGTTCGCCTCCCGCCTGACTTTCACCAGGAGCTGCCGCTCCCTATCACGCACCCGGAGTAGCCCGTCCTCGATCAGAACCTGGCAGCCATTCTCGTCGAACTGGCCCAGGCTGATGATCTACGTGTTCAACCGGGGTATGTAGTACACCCCGGTGACGGCCCGGTGCTCGTCTGACTTGCAGACGAACAACACTGTTCCTTACCCGCAGATGTCGACTCGCAAGCCGTCGCCGAACTTGACGGTTCTGACGATGTTGGTGTCGAGTTCCACGAATGCGGCGCGGTCACAGTAATGTGACTGGTGGTGCCCGAGTCGAGGTACCAGACGCCCTCCTTGGCGTCCCCTCCTTGCGCTAGGTTGACCTGCGCCTTCTCCTCCAACAGGAAGAGGGCCGACTCCTTGCGAGTCGATAGGGCCGACTCCTCCTGAGTCTCATTCTTCGGCTCCTCCTGAACTGGTATGTCCCACTCCGTGACCCAATGGCTCCGCGAGTGCTCCTTCAGAGGAGTCGATACTCCCTCCGACTCCGCCATCGATATAGTCTTTTACTCTGCCACCGGTCGAGACGAGGGTGCCGCCTCCGATGCGCCTGACTCCCCCTGAGTCGACGCTGGGAGTTGCGGGGCAGACGCCACGATGCACGCCTGCATCATGAGCAGCGCGTCGTCGTTGTCACCTCCGCCACGCACGAGGTGGGCCTCACCCTGCTCGCGCTTCTTCTTGCGGCAGTCTCGCGCCCAGTGGCCGACGACTCCGCAGTACTGACACGAGTCCTTCGTGTCGCGGTTCTCTGTGCCTCTCGCACCTGGGTTGCTTTTGCCGCGACCGCGCGGCTTGCCGCCGCCGCGTCCGGCTTGGCTGGACGATGAGCCTCCATCTCGCAGCTTCATCTGCGCAAACCACTCCTCTTCGGAGAGGAGCAGCTTGCCGGCTTGCTTGACCGCCGGCTCTTCTAGCTCGTAGCGCTCCTCAGCCGCCTTGAGCCGGCCGATGAGCTCTTCGATGGAGAGCGTGTCGAGGTCAAGCAGGGTCTTGATGTCTACTACACATTTCTATTCTTATAGACTTGTTGGGCCTCCAAGCGCAGAGGTTTATAGGACAGCGGCAAATTTCCCTTAAGTGAGTAACCCAAGGTTTATCGAATCCACGGGAGGTAGAGGTCAAAGATATCCCTCTCAAGCAACCCTGCAATTAAGATACAAGAAGTCTCTTGTGTCCCCAACACACCTAATACAATTGTCAGTTGTATAGGTGCACTAGTTCGGCGAAGAGATGATAAAATGCAAGTGATATGGATGGTAAAAGGTGATTTTGTAATTCTGTAATAAAAATGGCAGCAAACAAAAGTGACTAAAAACGGTGTATCAATGCTTGGAAACAAGGCCTAGGCTTCATACATTCACTAGTGACTACTCTCAACATTATTAACATAATTAAACACATAATAGTTCCACCAAAACACATGCACGGTAGACGTTACTCAGAGATCATTCTTTTGTGGATCAAATAGGATGAGAATTGCGTAGGGCTACGACAAGCACACCTTAAAGTTCGTATTCCACACCTATGGACACTTCATGCTGTCACTATCCGCATCCAAAGATAGTACTAACAAACATCACAACATATTTCTTGAATAGTTTGTTTCTTCAATAACACAAGCATCAAGAAACCTCATGATCTATTCAATCCAACAATAATAAAGAACAAACTCATGATGAAGATCCTTCCAATCTATTATCCATAGATTCACACACGGCACCCACACTGTCACCGAGATACCGTGATCACAACGATGACTCCGGAAATTGTACTAAATAACATCACTTGAGCAAATCATATCCATCACACATAGGGAAACATCATGTATTCAACTATACTAGCAAAGCTCATGATCACAACGAAGATCACATCATGGGAGAGAGAGATAACCACATAGCTACTTGTATAAGCCTCAGCCCCGGTGAGGGACTACTCCCTCCTCATCGCGGGAAGCAGCGGTGTCGTGGTGGTGTCACGGCAGATGCCATAGATAGGCTTGAGTTGGGGCCGATGGACGCTGGAGGTACCGGGGAGGGATAGCGCGTAGGAACACGCACACGGAATACACGAACACACACAATCTACCCAGGTTCAGGGCCCTCGTGAGGAGGTAAAACCCCTACTCCTGCTTGTCTGTTTATATGGTGGATCACAACTCGGGCTACAAGATGCTCCTCGAGCTGTATACAAAGAGCTATGAAATATGGTAGTGTGTAGCACTTGGGCGTAGTGGCCAGAATCGTCCCTGTAAGAGGAGCCCCTGGTGCTCCTTATATAATGGAACCCAGGGCACAAGTTAGGGCTGACATACGTGCTGACGTAGCCAACACTGTGGCCACGACCGGACCTCTGACAGCTTCGGTCATCCCTGCGTGGCACGTCCTGGATTGGACGTGTATCCACTCCTGGTGCACTGCTCCCCGTACCGCTTCGGTCAGCGGTATGGAGACCTGACTCTCCATCCCGTGACACCCGGGTCAGAGGTTAGGCAGCGCGTCCCATCGTGCCAGTGGCACGACGCCTGCTCCGTGATTGTAGGGACAAGACGTGAGCCTTGACCGTCCACCGGGATACAACTCCCTCTCCTCTTATCCGGCATAGGCATGCCAGACATATCTTAACTCGGTTTTCCTTCCCTGCACATATGAAGAATAAAGAAGATGATCCGACATCCGATATGTCGGCTTCCGTATGTCGGTATGGTATGTCGGTTAGCTTTGACCCGGTCAACTCCGGGTCTATACATATCTCGTCATCTTGACCCTATCCGGGGGTTGCCCCCCGACATTAGTCCCCGAAGCTGGCGCGGTCCTGCAGCCTCGGATGAAGGGCCACGACAGGTTTACCCAACAACCAGCATTTTTAACTGATCACCGACATAACATATGCCGGCTAAACTTAGATGTCGGAAAGCAATTTGCATCCAAACTTGATATCCAACTTTATGTCGATATTATTCCGACATATGGAAGAACTCCTTGGCTCCTCCGAGTCATCGGTCCCCTTACGTGGCAGAGCATCTCTGCGAGTCGCTTCGGTTTTCGCGCACTGATGGACGTGACGATGGCACGCTTGCCACACGTGTCACGCCGGTCACTCCGGTCTCTGCGCCTGCGCAGGCACTCAAGCACGCTTTGACTGTGCTGCCCGCGCGTCGCCTCGGGTCTTGCGTGATCAGGTGCGCAGCACCGGACCGTTGGCACCCTGTGGCCCAACGTGCGGCAGTTACGCCATCGCGGGAATCGTGGCAAGGATCGTGGGGTGATTAACCTCCGTCGGTTACGGAGATCGTGCATAGTAAATCCCGCGCCCACGATCTCCCCCGGCCGTTAAATAAATAAGGGGGAGGGGGCACATCTTTCTCCCCTCCGCATTCACTTCTCCCTTTGCTCTCTCCTTCTCCTTCTCCAGCGCGCAGAGCACACCGCCGCCGCACGCTCCACGCGCACCGACACCGCCACCGCACGCTCCACGCGCACCGACGCCGTCGTCGCCCTGCACGCCGAGCTCGCCGACGCGCAGGTCTCCGCCGCCGTACGCCGCAGCGCTTCAAGCTCGCCGCCGCGGTAAGATTTTTTCCCCTCTTCTTCCTCTTTACTTTGCCTCTGGTTCTCCGTACCGCCGCCGCAACGCATCTCGCGTCGCCGCCGGCCATCTCTTCGCTGTCTTTTTTCCTCTTTCTTTCCGTCACGGCGAACATTGCTCACCGCCGGTGATCTTCTTTGCAGCCCTCGGCAATCTCTCACCGAGATGTCGGACAACACCGCCCTCGAGGTGATCGAGGTGGTCGAGGAGGGAGTTGTGGAGGGATCCACCCGGGCCGCCTGGGAAGGTTCCGATGTCTCCCGCGCCGAGTTAGACTGGCTGATCCGGACGCGGCGGATTCCGGCCGGGGTGGAATGCCGGCTACCGGGTTCCGAAACTGCGCCGGATCTCAGGGAAGGTGAGTATGTCGTCTTCGTAGCCCATTTCGAGCGCGGATTTGGGCTTCCTGCCAGCGACTTTATGCACAACTTCCTCAAGAAATTCGGCCTCCAACCTCACCATCTTCCGGCTAACGCCATCACTACCCTTTCTGCCTTTGTCTCTTTCGCGGAGGGTTACCTCGGCCTCTGGCCCACCATCAACTTGTGGTCCAAGTACTTCCAATTCCGGAAGCAGGTCATTCCGAATCCTGAAAATCCGGACGCTATCAGAGAGATGACCCAGTGCGGGGCCGCCACCATCATACCTCGGCGCACCTCCATTTTTCCTCGTATCCAAGGCTTAGAGTCATGCCGGAAATGGCTCCGATCCTTCTTCTATGTGAAGAACACGACCGACGCCGACATGATCAACTTGCCGGCATTCGTCATCGATCCCCCCACAGCGCAACTCAACTGGGGATACAACCCGAAGGACAAGGTGCCGGAAGTTAACCACATCCACCAAGTCGTCGAGCAGCTCAAAGGAGAAGGGATGTCGGCCGACGACCTGCTGGCGACATTCATCAGTTGCCGGGTTTCGCCTCTCCAGCGCCGAGTCCACAAGATCTGCCACATGAGTGGCCCGCTTGATCCGACCCGGACAAGCACCTTTGAGCTGGACAAGGCCCAAATCCGGAGACGCGTTAAGGCCATAGCCCGGACGCAGGATGATGGAGGAGTGGGAGTGGGGCAAGGAACCCCATAGCCGGAGCAACCTACCGCCCGCAGTAAGTAACTTCAGCCGACATAAGTTCTCCGCCGACATAAACTCTTATGTCGGTGCATTTTTGTCCTTTGTATTAACCATTCTCCGTTTCCATTATGCAGAGATTCGGACGGCAGAAGAAAGAGGACGGAACAGACCCAGCCGCCAATTGGGGTAAAGATCGCGTTGACCCCGACACGGAAGACCCGGACGACGAGGATAACATGCCGATTCCTGATGTCGGCTCAATTCCCGCCATGGGTAAGACTCGCGTCTCCTCCATCCGAGATTGGTCTGAGGACGAAGATGATGACTGTCAGATTTTAGAGGTATATGACCCTCACCCGGTTGCGTTCTCATATCCGGTGCCCTCGCCCCCAGCTGACTCGGGCGACCAGGTGCTCGAGGTGGCACCCCTCTCCGTGGGACCCAAGGGCGCAGTTCGGAAGCGCCCACTTCCTGTGACCACAGATGTCGGGCCTTCCGGCACTTCGGGTCCCCCGCAGAAGAAGCCGAGGAAAAAGACGATAGTGAAGCGTCGTGAGCGTCCCGTTTCCAAGGGGTAAGATTTCCTTTTGCCGACATAAACTTCATACACTTGATTATACTTGTTTTCCCTGTTTTTATCTCCTTCTGACGATATACTTTGCTGTTTTGCTTTACAGCATGGCTCCTCTAGAGGTCCTCCCGACCTCGTCAACCGACCGGGTCTCGCCCAGGACTCCAACGCCGCCTCGGCCCGACGACACCCGGGTGCCAAGTCCACCACGGACAAGTCCAGCAACAGATCTATCGGCTCCGGGGTCCGGAGCTGGAAACGTGGGTCCGGTCGCGACCGACACTCCGGCGCCCAACCGAGACGAGAGTCTCGGAGCCAACTCTTCGGCTCCCGAGATAGAGAGGACCGGGGTCCCGGATGACTCGGAACGACCGAGTCAGCAGCAGCAAGAACCACCACAACACCCATAGTCTCGGCAGCAAAGGCAGAAACCACCACCGCAACAGCAGCAGCAACCACAACCACAACCGACACCGCCGACACATCAACAGCAGCAGCCACAACAGACACCGCCGCAGCAACGGCCACCGCCACCATCGACACAGCCGCAGCCACAGCAGCAGCAGACGACACAGACCGGGAAATCGCCGGTTAAAGCAGTGCTGGCCAATCCGGATAGGCAGCTGGTCGTGCCACCGAGCCAAGGTGCACCCGCAGCGACATCCACCAGTATCCAGACCACCACATGGGGGTTCGCCCCACTGCGAACCCTCAGCGGGAGAAGCTTGGGCTCACTTGAGCACTACAATATGGACTGGAATGCCGCCTACACGAGCGAGGTGAGCTCGTAATCACCAGTGGGCCAGATCTCGGATCATCCGGCAGGGGCAAGCTTAGTTGCCCAAAAGATGTTCGCAGCAAAAGCTGCCCTTCTTGAAGCCGACCTAGCAGCCGCGGTAAGTGCTGCCGAATAAAGATTTACTGTTTCAACTTTTCAATGCAGATATCATCTATCCCCAGTCCCCGAGATTCGGGTCGAGTAATTGAGACTTGGTTGAGTAAGGATTACTCGGCTCGAATCTTCACCAATAAGACTAACACCTCCTCTTTCTAGACTTGCATGACCAAACGCACTCAGGTGCACCGCAAGCTCCTGCTGGAGCACAAAAAGCTCTCCGACAAATACAAACTACTGCGAGCCAAGCTGAGCATGATAGGTACCATTCCTCCCACCGACATAGCACTTATACTCAACCGGCTTGATCTCATTTCCTTTTCTTTTACCGACATGATTAGTCGAGTCAGAGTCCAAAGCTGAAGGATTGCAGAAACGGATCTCGGACCTTGAGAGTAAGTCATATTCTATGCTTTAATTTGCACCTACATCAATTTTTGCGTGCTGACTCTGCTATCTCGGCACAGCCGAAAAGGAGGAGCGCGAGCACACGCATCAGGCCGAGCTCAAGAAGGAGCGGGACGAGCTGTCCCGGCTGAAGGCCGAGCTTGACAGATCTCGGGGTCATACTGCCGACCTGGAGAAATCCGCCGCCGAGGAGAAACAACTCTGGGATGAAGAGACTCGGAAACTCAAGGAGTCCCTTGAGGAGTCCGAGTCTCGCGCAACCTCGGCCGAGGGTGAGCTCCAGGTCCTAAAGACCAAGATCACGCGATGGTTGGCGGAGTTTTCCACCATCAACGGCGAAATGGACAGTAAGCCCCTTCCTCCTCTGTCATTATCCGACATTCATTATTTTCCTCCATGTGACTTATCTCGGTGTTAGCCATTCTCAATTCAGAACACTTCCCCCACTCCAAAGCTGCTGCGGATAACTGCACTCGGAAGTTCCGGCAGAGGAAGATCCGAGATGGCCCGATCTCGGCCGAGTGGGACATGGACGACCATTTGGTGGCCTTGAAATCGCGCCTATCACCGCTGAGGGCTATCGGAGTGGGACTCCTCTCCTCTGCGATCGGGGTTTACAGAGCTCTCTGGCCCGAGTGCAAGCCCGCGGCATCAGTTTACGAACTGACTGCATGCTTGAATGCTCGCGAGGATCGACTCGACGATTGGCGGTCATCCGCCGCCCGAGTCGGTGCGGACGAGGCCCTGATGTATGTGTTGTCTTGGTACGAGGGGATCGACCTCGACGCGCTCAAGACTTTGCGCGATGTATCAAAGTGGACCACTGTCCCGGATCTCATCCGGCGTCGCCAAGAAGTGGCGTACTCCCTCATCCAATATGCTCCAGTGCGCAGCTTTGTCGCTGGTCAGCGGGTTCCTCAGGCGGAAGAGATCGTGGATGCCGACGAGGACAAAGAAGAAAGCGAAGAACAAGTCGACGAAGAGATTGACGCCGACACACCTCCCGGCACAGCCACTGGCACCGCTCCGGCACCCGCGACCGAGGACATCGCCGAGGCCGCGACCGAGGAACCTGCCAAGACTGATACTGCTCCTTATGCTCCGAACAGCAAAGATCCTGCCGCTTAGATTTAGAAAAAAAAATTCGGATCATCAGATCCCCGGGATGCCGGGTGCAGATGTAATATAAACCTTAAGCTTTTTATGGTTGGCACTTGGTAATTTACTTTGCACATTTTAACAAGATTAACCACATGCCGGATCATCTTGAACCGAGTCCCCGAGTTTATTTTCTTGTTTACCATACTTTGCAACCTTTGCTCTTGTCTACCATTTTTCGGCATTCGACAGTCGAGTCACAAGATTACCGAGATACGGCATACAATACTAAAAACTTTGAGATATGGCTTAAAATCATCCGACACACCAGTAAAGAACTAAACAAGGGATTAATAAACAGCTTATGCCGAATCGCGCTTGGGCCAAGTCCCCGAGTTTACTTTCTTGTGTACTAGGTGTTACAATCCCAGCTCTTGTCTACCATTTTTCGGCGTTCGACAGTCGAGTCACGAGACAGCAAAACATAGCATACAATACTTGAAACTTTGAGACATGAACTAGAGCCATCCGACATAAAACACAAGATTAACAAAAAGAAACCGAATCGCTCCTGGCCGAGTCCCCGAGTTTGCTTTCTTGTATACTGCATCCTGAAACCTTTGCCCTTGCCTACCATTTTGGTGTTTGGCAGTCGGGTCACAAGATCACAAAGACATAGCATACAATACTTGAAACCTTGAGATTCGGTTTACAGCCATTCGACACACAGGAAACAGAGATAAACATGCAGATAAACACAGATTTTACAACAAGGCAGTCCCCGAGTTTCTTTTCGGGGTGCCGACATTTCAATTCCGGGTTTCGAGATACATACATTGGGTCCTTAAGAGTAAAAAGGGCGAAGGAGAGCTACATTCCAAGGTCGTTTGGTCTCCTCTCCAGATCTGTCCATCCTGTTCTTCACCTGCTTCTGAGCATCAATAAGATAATAGGCATCATTGTGCAGAGCTTTGCTCACGATAAACGGCCCTTCCCAAGGAGGTGATAATTTGTGCATGCCAGCTGTGCGTTGCACAAGACTAAGCACCAGGTCTCCTTCGCGGAACTTGCGAGGGTTTACTTTCCGGCTATGATAGCGTCGGAGATTCTGCTGATATATCGATGACTTGGACAATGCCAATTCTCGTGCTTCTTCGAGTAGATCGACATCATTCTCCCGGGCTTCCTTAGCCTCGGACTCGGTATACAATGCGACTCTTGGCGAGTCGTGCTCTATGTCGGTTGGCAGAACTTCCTCTACTCCATAGACCAGGAAGAATGGCGTGTAGCCAGCAGAGCGATTCGGGGTAGTCCTTAGACTCCACAATACTGCTGGGATCTCATCCAGCCAACACCCCGGAGCACGTAGCAGTGGCTCAATTAGCCGGGGTTTTATGCCGGATAAAACCAGAGCGTTTGATCTTTCAACTTGCCCATTGGACTGCGGATGTGCAACCGATGCCAGGTCCATCCGGATTCTCTTTTCTTCGCAGAACCGAGCAAAGGCTTCCTCGGCAAAATTGGTGCCGTTATCCGTGATAATGCTGTGCGGATGACCATACCTTAGGATAATATCCTTTAGGAATGATACGGCTGTGTGGCCATCGCACTTTCTAATTGGTTTTACTTCGATCCATTTGGTGAACTTGTCCACCATCACCAGGATGTGAGTCATGTTACCTCGGGCCGGTTTGAACGGTCCCACCATGTCCAGACACCACACTGCAAATGGCCAGGTGATGGGGATAGTCTTGAGTGCTGATGCCGGCATATGAATCTTGTGGGCGAATCTCTGACACCCTTCGCACTTCCGGACTATGTCCTCTGCCTGCTGCAAAGCACTGGGCCAGTAAAACCCATACCGGAATGCCTTAGCCACAATGGCTCTGGAAGAGGCGTGATGACCACACTCTCCCTGATGAATATCTCGGAGAATCTCTTCTCCCTCTTCTGGTTCGACACAGCGCTGAAGCACGGTGGTCACGCTTCTCTTGTACAGCTCACGGTTGATGATGGTGAAGGATTTGGATCGCCTCTGTATCTGTCTGGCCGAGACCTCATCACACGGTAGACTGCCATCCAACATGAATGTCATGATGGGTTGCGCCCATGCCGGTACTGGACGAGTACCGAGTACAGGCTCGTCAATTTCCATCGCGTCAACCGACATTACCACACCCGGCATAGGCTGACGAGTCCCCGAGTTCCGCCAAGCGGCTTTCCAGTTTTCCAACACAGTCACCGAGTCCTGCTGAATGTATCCGACATCCACCAAAGTCCCCAGGTCCTGCGGAGCAGTCCCCGAGTCCTGCGGCATGCTCCCGACATCCACGTCCATCGGGACGACGTCGAGTTCCGGGTTACCCGGGATAAATATTGATTCGGACTCGGGTGAAGGCTTGATTGATGGCTTGTGAAGACGCTCCAGTGATACTCTGGGTGGGATGGCCTGCCGATATGATCCGATCTTGTATAGCATGTCAGCACTTTCATTTTCTGTTCGCCGTATGTGATTGAACTCGCAACCATCAAAGTACCCCGAGATCTTCTGGACATGGAACCGATATGCCGCCATGTTGGCATCCAAGGCATCCCAGTTGCCTGATGTTTGCTGAATCACAAGATCCCAGTCACCGTAACATATGATCCGGCGAACTCCGAAATCCTTGGCCACCTTGAGTCCATGAATCAACACTTCATACTCAGCTACATTATTGGATGCCGCGAAATGGACTTGCAGCACATACTTCAGCTGGTCTCGCTTTGGCGAGGTGAGAACCACGCCGGCACCCAGGCCTTCTTTCACTTTGGACCCGTCGAAATGCATTTTCCAGTAATTGGAGTCAGGCAGAGATGGTTCATACTGCATCTCGGCCCAATCGACAAATAAATCAGCCACTGCTTGAGATTTGATGGTATCTCTTCTCGCATACTGCGGCACGTAAGCCGCCAGCTCGATAGCCCACTTGGCTACCCGGCCACTCGCATCCTTGTTGCCGATGATCTCCGACACAGGGGCCGCACTTACAACGGTTATAGGATGCTCCTGGAAGTAATGCTTCAATTTCTTAGCCGCCATGTAGACACCATAGGTCATTTTCTGGTAGTGAGGGTAATTTTGTTTTGAGGTGGAGAGCACCTCACTCAAGTAATACACCGGTCTCTGCACCATAGTTCCTTCTTCTTCTCGCTCCACCACCACTACGACACTAACGACTCGGTTAGTGGCCGCAATGTAGAGCAACATGGGCTCTCTCGGTAGTGGCGAAGCCAATATCGGCGCCGTAGCCAACATCTTTTTCAGCTCATGGAACGCCGCATCCGCTTGCGGGGTCCAACTGAACTTGTCCGATTTTTTCATCAGTTGGTACAAAGGCAGGGCCTTTTCTCCCAACCGACCTACGAAACGACTCAAGGAGGCCAGGCAACCCGTGAACTTCTGGACATCCCTGAGACATCTCGGCAATTTCATGTTTTCTATTGCATGGATTTTAGTCGGGTTTTCCTCGATACCTCGGCTTGACACGAGGAAACCGAGTAACTTGCCTGCCGGCACCCCGAATGTACATTTATCCGGGTTAAGCTTTAGCCGGAATTTCCGCAGGTTTGCGAATGTCTCTTTGAGATCATCCAACAAGGTACGTTTTTCCTTGCTCTTGATGACTATGTCGTCGACATATACCTGCACATTTTTGCCTATTTGATCATGTAGACATTTTTGCATACATCGCTGGTAAGTAGCACCGGCATGTCTCAAACCAAAGCACATGACACGATAGCAATAAGCCCCGTACGGGGTCATAAAGGCAGTCTTTATTTGATCCGCATGGTTCAATGGTATCTGGTGAAAACCAGAGTACGCATCTACAAACGACAACAGTTCACACCTGGCCGTGGAGTCGATCACTTGATCGATCTGGGGCAACGGGAATGGATCTTTTGGACATGCCTTGTTCAGGTTTGTGTAGTCAATACACATGAACCAAACAACGGCTATATTTGGGTCATCCTTCTTCTTTTCCACCAGGACCGGGTTAGACAACCAGTCTGGGTGCAGCACATCTTTCTCCTCTCAGCGGCGAGGCGTCGCATCGGTTGTTTCACCGGTCTCGCATCAGACCGGACATGTTAAGAGTGCTTAGCCAACTCCCTCGGAACACCCGGCGGGTCCTAATTCGACCATGCGAAGATGTCCCGATTCTCACGGAGGAAGTTGATGAGCTCTCTTTCCTATTTGCTGTCCAACCCGGCACTGATGATGACGGAGTGGTCCGGGTTAGCCTCGTCGATGCCGATTTTCTTGGACTCCTTCGCCGCCTGGAAGGTCGCAGTCTGCTGCGGGTTAGCCATACTCGGCATACCGAGTTGAGCGGACTGGGCCAGCGCCACCACCTCATGGATTCTCCTCTTCTCCGCAACAATCACCAGTGACTCGGCCAGAAGTGACCCGGCCGAGGCGCACTCCATGGAACGCTTGTAGTCACCCGAGATGGTGATGACACCATTTGGACCCGGAATTTTCATCTTCAGGTAGGCCACATGAGTGGACGCCATGAACTTGGCGAGTGCCGGCCTACCGAGTAAGGCATGGTACGGGCTTTCGAGGTCCACGACCTCAAACAGCAGGCTCTCAGTTCTGCAGTTGCCCTTGTCGCCGAAGGCGACATCGACCCAAACTGTGCCCATGGGTGCATGCGAGACACCCGGCACGATACCATGGAAGGTGGTCCTGCTTGGCTGCATCATGTTCTCGGTTATGCCAAGTTTGACCATGGTATCCCGGTACATGATGTTGATGCTGCTCCCGTTATCAACGAGAACCCGGGTAAACCTGACGTTGATGCTGGGCCCGACGAATGTCGGATCCAACACTAGAGCATAACCCCCTGGGTTGGGCATGACCTTGGGATGGTCATTGATGCTCCAGCTGATCTCATCCTCGGACCAGTACATGAATTTCGGCACGGCCAGCATGACCGCTTTTACCTCCATCGCACACCGGTTCAGGCTCTGCTTGTCGGTTGGCTCGGTCATAAATACCATGTAGCTCTGGTGGGGCTCTCGTTACTCGTTCTGCCGAGTCGGGCCAGCATTGTTGTTGTTGTTGTTGGTGTTGTTGTTGTTGGTCACCTGGTTGACATTCTCCGGCCTCTGCTGGGTGTTCAGAGGCTGAGTGTTTGCACCAGTGAGAGGTGCAGGTCGGGATGCCGGACCGGTACTCACCGGCTTGCGCTGGTACCAACTGCAGTCCCGGGTAGTGTGCTGAGCCGGTCTGCTGGGATGCTTAGTGTGAAAGCTGCAGGGACCATCCAACATCTTCTCGTAGGTATATCTCTCCTTGTCATCCCACTGCTTCTTGTCACCATTCCATGGCTTCCGTTCACCATTCCATGGCCTCTTCTCGCCATTCCACAGCCTCTTTTCGCCATTCCATGGCCTCTTTCCCTCTGAGTTTTGGCCCCATGACGGACCATCGCTCTTCTGACGCTGGCTACTGCCGGCATCCACTTGATCTTGGTCAACAGCAGCGACCTGGTCTGACCCATACTGGTAGTCAGGCCTGTCATCTCTTCTCTTGTTTCGGTTATCCGGGCGATCGCTACGCCTGCCCGATCTGTCCCGGTCCTGAGCGGGATACCTCCTGCCCGAGTTGACCTGGGCCAGTAAGGGCTGAGTCGGATCACCCAGGGCATAGCTGTCAGCTATCTTGATCGTCTCGGCCAAGGTGGCCAGCATCTCTCTCTGGAGTCGCTGCCAAATCATGGAGCCATGTCGGCACCATTGTGCAAACAATGCGATGGCCTGCGACTCGATGACTCCTTCACAGGAGTTGCGGATTGTACTCCACCGGGTCAGATACTCCCGGTCAGTTTCATCTTCCCTCTGCCGACACATGGACAGTTGCTGAGGGCGATTCGGCCTCTTGTACGTGCTGGAGAAGTTGCTGACGAAAGCCTCCGAGAAGTCCAGCCAGCAATCAATGCTGTCCTCCTCCAGGTTGTTCAGCCAGATCCGGGCTGGACCCTCCAACATTTGCGGCACATACCGCACTGCCCATCGGCGGCTGCCACCAGCGATATGCACCGCTGTGACATAATCTTTCAACCAATCCTCCGGCTTAGAACTGCCGTCATACGTCTTGGCACCCCGGGGAAGCTGGAAGTTCGACACTGGTGCCTGCTTTATTATCCGGGGTCCAAAACATGCCGGACCCGGTGGGCCTTACTCCTCCAGGAGTTCAGACAGATAGATTCTGTCAAGCTTATTGCGGACATCATGTGCGGCAGCTGGCGAGTTCCCAGCCGAGCATCGAGTGCACCCTCGGACGCCAGGTCTCTGAATCTTGTGTATCCGGCCCGCTCCATGGCCGAGTAACCATCGTCATATCGATCGGCGGCCTGTTTGGCATACCCGGCACCATGTCGTTGCCGAGGTGGGTTAGGTGCCAGGATACCGAGGTGGCTGGACCTGATTTGCCGAGTGAACCCGGCTGGCTCCTTGTTTGTCCCTGTGCTGGTTCAAGGGCTCCCTGACCAGCATTGCCTTGCCCGGCTATCTGCTTTTCGGCATAGAACGGATCATAAGCCTGCAGCTGCTTATTTTTACCAGAGTTTACATTCCGGTCACGACTTCTGCCGACATATGGCGATGAGGCCTGTCCCTTGGACATTCCACCGGCACCACCATTCGAGTGAATGTACCGGGATCCACCTATATCCGGGTTTGCATTCCGGAAAGCCTCATTCTGACGATTGGCAATAGCTACCAACTCGTTTACCCGGTCCTGCTGCCTACGACGAGCATCACCAGATAAGTTGGGTAACTCGGCTGCAGCTGCCTCTGCAGCCCTAAGGTTCTTGCCAGGAGTGCTATACTTCGGCCTATCTGTCGACACATGACTAGCAGTTCTACTAGATTTGGGTCTACCATCTCTAGCAATCTCGGCATTGAAATCTCTACCTCGGTTGCGCACCTCATTCATGCGACTAACAGGGTTTGCTACTGGGGTAAAACCATGAGCCTTGTTATACTCATGGAGAGAGATGTCAAACTCTTGCCTGACTCGGGCTACCTCTAAAGCCTCCAGGAGTATGTTCTTACGCTGCTCATCCAGCTCAGCCTAAGCCAGTGCAGCATCTGCACTCGGAGCCACTGGGGTGGCCAGCTTCTCGATCACGTCCTGAAGAGGACTCGGCGTCACCGGCACACCTGATGTACCGGCCTGCGCCGTGCGGTTCTCCGGCCTCTCCAACGGCGGGCGCGCCGTCCTGGTAGATCTGGTGCTGACTTCGGTCCCTCCGGTCGTGGCAATGCCAGCACCGACGTTCGGAGCGGTCATCATTACCTCCGCGCAACTAGCGGGGCGAGCGGTACGCCGGCCGCGAGCTACGCAGACTGCGGGTGGATCCGCACCATCCTGCACCCTTTCAGGAAGCCAGCAGGGGACCTCGGTGGCAACGTAGACCGTGAACACGCCGAAGTCGATGAGGCAGCCGTTCCGAGGCAACGGCCTGCTGCCGAAACAGCCCGCGTTGTCGCTGACGACATTGAGCGAGCCGAACCTATGGACAAGGCCACAGAGCACGCGCTCGCCCGAAGCGATGAGGGAACCCGTCCGGATGAACACACCAGCCAGCGCCGCTGCTGGCCCCACGGTGGGCGCCAACTGTCGTGGTGGTGTCACGGCAGATGCCATAGATAGGCTTGAGTTGGGGCCGATGGACGCTGGAGGTACCGGGGAGGGATAGCGCGTAGGAACACGCACACGGAATACACGAACACACACAATCTACCCAGGTTCAGGGCCCTCGTGAGGAGGTAAAACCCCTACTCCTGCTTGTCTGTTTATATGGTGGATCACAACTCGGGCTACAAGATGCTCCTCGAGCTGTATACAAAGAGCTATGAAATATGGTAGTGTGTAGCACTTGGGCGTAGTGGCCAGAATCGTCCCTGTAAGAGGAGCCCCTGGTGCTCCTTATATAATGGAACCTAGGGCACAAGTTAGGGCTGACATACGTGCTGACGTAGCCAACACTGTGGCCACGACCGGACCTCTGATAACTTCGGTCATCCCTGCGTGGCACGTCCTGGATTGGACGTGTATTCACTCCGGGCGCACTGCTCCCCGTACCGCTTCGGTCAGCGGTATGGAGACCTGACTCTCCATCCCGTGACACCCGGGTCAGAGGTTAGGCAACGCGTCCCATCGTGCCAGTGGCACGATGCTTGCTACGTGATTGTAGGGACAAGACGTGAGCCTTGACCGTCCATCGGGATACAACTCCCTCTCCTCTTATCCGGCATAGGCATGCCATACATATCTTAACTCGGTTTTCCTTCCCTCCACATATGAAGAATAAAGAAGATGATCCGATATGTCGGCTTCCGTATGTCGGTATGGTATGTCGGTTAGCTTTGACCCGGTCAACTCTGGGTCTATACATATCTCGTCATCTTGACCCTATCTGGGGGTTGCCCCCCGACAAGCGGTGTTGATGGAGATGGCTTCGGCGGTCGATCCCCCCTCCGGCAGGGTGCCGGAACAGGATCAATCTGACCCCCGAAACTTGTTGGCAATGGCGGCGGAGCTCTGTTTCGTATTTGGGAAAATCCTTCGGGGGTTAGTGTTTTTTCATCGGGGATGATTTTATAGGCGTCGGAGGCGGCCGAGGGGTGCCCCACAGGGCAGGGGCGGGTCCCACCCGTGGGTGGGCCCTAGGCCATGGCAGGGGGCCGCCCCTGGCCTATGTGGGTCTCCTGGAGTCGCCCTTCTGGGTCCCTTCCTCATTTCTTCAATAAAAAATCTCCTTAAATTTTCGTCCAATTCCGAGAATATTTCCAGAAGTAACTTTCTGCAACGAAAACAGCACAAAAACGGGGAACTGGCACTGGGCATCTTGTCAATAGGTTAGTCCGATAAAATGCATAAAAATGATATAATTGATAGTAATAACATGTGACAATATCACAAAACTAGCATGGATCACTCAAAAATTATAGATACGTTTGAGACGTATCAGCATCCCCAAGCTTAACTCCTACTCGTCCTCGAGTAGGTAAGTGATAACAAAATAATTTTTGATGAGACATGCAACCAACATAATCTTGATCAAGATAGTAATGTAAAGCACATGATGTGAATAAGGTGATCCAAAACAATTCTCTATAGTTGACATTAAGCAAACAACGATTAACAAACGCTAGCTAACAAATGCTAGAAACTTTTCATGAATAAGTGCGTTGGAGACATGGAACCATACATAAGGTTTAGAAAGAAGAATTGCGAATTATGTCTCCAATGTAAAGTATCAATCATTCTTCAAAGCATCTAATTAGTCATTCATGAAAATAGCCAAGCTCAAATCAAGTGTCCTAATCCATCTACTTCACAAATCAACTGTTTGAAGTCTACTCAACTAGTGCAAGTAAGAAGTGGCTTTGGCACCATGATGTTATGGCAAAGAGAACAATGATGGAGGTTTGTAAGGTCAAAAAGAAAGGCTCAAACAGTGGAGAAGGTAACCACAAGACAGAAGGAAGTCCCGTAGTTGACACTGTATGAGGAGTAGTGATTGCCATGCAACGGATGCACATAGAGCTATAAGTGTATGAAAGCTCTCCAATGGAACTAGTGGGGGTACATCCAACTTGCTTGCTCATGAAGACCTAGAGCTCACTTGAGGAGGCTCATCCTTGGAATATACAAGCCAAGTTCTATAATGTTAATTCCCCACATAGTTATACAAATGAAACATGAAAACTCTCTATAATGAAGTGTAGGTGCTAACTAGCACAAGTGTGGAATAAAGGATAGTAGTGCTGCCCCCTCTCTCTTTTATATTTCTCTTTTTTTTTACAATTGTGGCCTCCGTGGCTCTTTTATATTTTCTCTCATTGGTCTCTTTTGGACTCTTTTATGTGGCCGCTTTGGACTCTTTTCAATATGCTCATAGGTAGGGCAACACTATATTTTTACAAGATGATCATCACACTTTTGGTACTCATAACTCATAAGACTAATACATGATGTATAAAAGAAAGTATGCATGATTGAGCGTAGTGTGGAAAAAATGTAGAACATGTGGCAGGCCACGCAGCACACTAACTCAATGATCAAGCAAACTATATGGTAATGAAGAATGACATCAAGTCATGTAATGTAATAATGGATGTTGCATGACAATGTATCTCGGAACGGCTATGGAAATGCCGTGATAGGTAGGTATGGTGGCTGTTTTGAGAGAGATAGTTGGCTTATGTGTAGGAGAACAGGATGAAGTTCTCCCACGGAGTTGGATGTACTCGCGAAGTATGCACCAATCTCAATGTGAGAGAGGGCATTGCGCAGCACCAAAGAGGCTAGCAAAATATGGAAGTGGAAGTGCCAAAAACCAAAACTCAACAATGCATTTCGTATATTACAAACAACTAGCAGTTTCAATGTTCCACAAATGGTTAGAGACACCCCGAGAGGGATCGTGGCGGCGACACAAGTGCCCCAGTTGGCTTCCCCGACCGTTGCAGTAACTACCCACTAGGGACTTATTTTCAACTTAGTAGAATTCATAACACATTGGCATTGTTGACTTAGGTTGTTTAGTTCAGAAAAGTATGGCTCCATGCTTTAATAACACATCTCCACTAATCAGCTCTAACACCATTAACCAACACATTTTAACCATTAGTTATTTTAATGCCTCAAAACAATTGAAGAGTATCAAACTATCCACATAGTGATCTACAAGACTATGCAGGTTTTTTTTTCTACTTCATACCACTACCACATGCATAGCATTTTACCGTTCTAACACATCAACCAAACAACCAAAACAACTCTCTAACAAATATAAGTGAAGAACAAGAGAATTTAACATCAACAACTAGCAGCTCTAAACAATATAAAAGCTAAAAGCGAGAGCTTACTAGCAAACAAACAGTAGCTAAGAATACTCAACAAGATATAAGCGAAGCAAAGGAGTATTCAAACGAAAAAGCGGAGCGTGTCTCTCTCCCACACAAATAAAGCTAGGATCCAACAAGGATATGACCAGCAAACAAACAAAACAAAACAAAACTGAAATCAAAAAGACGCTCCAAGCATAGCACATAATATGTAAAGTGATAAAAACTTAGTTCAACGAAGACGACCTCATGATAGTCGATGAAGAGCAGGGGATGCCTTGGGCATCCCCAAGCTTTGACGCTTGATGGTTCTTGATATTCATAGGGGGTGTCATGGGGGCATTGATGTCTACACACGCTTCTATTCTTGTAGACAGTGTTGGGCCTCCAAGAGCAGAGGTTTGTAGAACAGCAGCAAGTTTCCCTTAAGTGAATCACCCAAGGTTTATCGAACTCAGGGATGTAGAGGTCAAAGGTATCCCTCTCAAGCAACCCTGCAATCACAATACAAAAAGTCTCTTGTGTCCCCAACACACCCAATACACTTGTCAGATGTATAGGTGCACTAGTTCGGCGAAGAGATAGTGAAATACAAGTAATATGGATGATTATAAGTAGTAATTGCAATCTGAAATAAAAATGGTAGCAAGCAAACATGTAGCAGAACTTGTTGTAAACGGTGTTTCAATGCTTAGAAACAAGGCCTAGGGATCATACTTTCACCAGTGGTCACTCTCAACAATGCAATCATAATTGAATATAAATATAAGCACTTCAAAATACTACTCCGAAGTATTCTCCGGCTGGATAACGAACACTAATTCATTGTGTAGGAATGCAAAAGCACGCCTCAAACATATATTCCCAAGTACTAATGAATACCCCACACTGGACCATGAGCATTCATAGGAGGTACTAACACACCATAATTTCATAGAGACATCCAACTCAAATAATAAATCAGTGAACAAGTATCTTGTGAAATATAGCCTAAAGACCCACACGGTGCACACACTGTCACCTTTACACACGTGGGACAAGGAGTCTCCGGAGATCACATAAATAAAGCCCACTTGAGTAACATAACAACATCTAGATTGCAAAGCTCATGATCACATATAGATCACATCATGGGAGAGAGAGATATAGACCACATGGCTACCGGTACGGCCCTCAGCCCCGAGGGAGAACTACTCCCTCCTCATCATGGGAGTCAGCAACTGGCGATGAAGATGGTGGTGGAGTCGATGGAGATGGCTCCGGGGGCACTTCCCCGTCCCGGCAGGGTGCCGGAACAGAGACTTCTGTCCCCCGAAACTTGTCGGCGATGGCGGCGGCGCTGCAGATGTTTCTTTGGAATATGACGGGGTCCTTAGGGTTTTCTCGTCGGGGGGATTATATAGGCGAAAGGGCGGCATCGGTGGAGGCCCGAGGGGGCCACACCACCTGGTGGCGCGGCAGACAGGTGGGCCGTGCCACCCTAGGGTGTGGTCGCCCTCTGGTGCGTCTTCGGCTCCCCTTTGGACTCCGTGTGCGTGACGAAATTATAAGATCCTGGGTTTTTGTCCCGTCCGATTCCGAGAAAATTTCCTTAAGTACTTTTCTGAAACTGGAAAAACAGCAGAAAACAGGAACTGGCACTGGGGCATCTTGTTAATATGTTAGTTCCGAAAATGCATAAAAATGCTATAAGATGTAAGCAAAACATGTAGCAAATGGTATGAAAACAAGCATGGATCATAAGAAATTATAGATACGTCGGAGACGTATCAGCATCCCCAAGCTTAGTTCTACTCGTCCTCGAGTAGGTAGAACGATAACAAATCATTTCTTAGGAGACATGCAAACTCACAATCTAGATCAACATAGTAATGCAAAACACATGATGTGAATAAGGTGATCCAAAACAATTGTCTATAGTTGACATTAAGCAAACAATGATTAACAAATGCTAGCTAAAAGAAGCTAGAACTTTTCATGAATCAGCGTGTTGGAGACAAGGAACCATACATAAGGTTTAGAAAGAAGAATAGTAAATTGTGTCTCCAATGTAAAATGTCAATCAATCTTCAAAGCATCAAATTCAGTTAATAATAGAAATAGCCAAGCTCAAGTCAAGTGTCCTTAATCCATCCACTTAACTTATCAACTGTTATGTAGTCCACTGAACTAATACAAGCAAGAAGAAGGCTTGGCACCATGAGGTTATGGCAAAGAGAATAATAATGGGGGTTTAGAAGGCCAAAAAGAAAGGCTCAAACAGTGGAAGAGGTAACCACAAGACAAGAGGAAGTCCCGTAGTAGACACTGAATGAGGAGTAGTGATTGCCATGCAACGGATGCACATAGAGCTATATGAATGGAAGCTCTCCAATGGAACTAGTGGGGGTGCATCCAACTTGCTTGCTCATGAAGACCTAGAGCTCACTTGAGGAGGCTCATCGTTGGAATATACAAGCCAAGTTCTATAACGTTTGGTCCCCACATAGTTATACTAATGAAGCATGAAAACTCACTACAATGATGTAGGTGCTACTAGCACAAGTGTGGAATAAAAGGATAGTAGTGTTGCCCCCTCTCTCATTTTATATTCTTTTTTTACTTTTCTTTTTTTTTTGCTTTTTGCTTTTTGAGGCCTTTGTGGCTCTTTTATATTTTTCTCTCATTGGTCTCTTTTGGACTCTTTTGAATATGCTCACAGGTAGAGGCAACACTCTATTTTACAAGATGATCATCACACTTTTTGGTGTACTCAAAACTCAAAGACTAATACATGGTGTATGGTGGATATGCAAGACCGAGCGTAGTGTGGAAAAGATGTAACACATGTGGAAAACCACGCATCACACTAACTCAAATGGTCAAGCAATACTATATGGTAATGAAGTAAAAATGACATAAAGTCATGTAATGTAAATGATGGATGTTGCATGGCAATGTATCTCGGAACAGCTATGGAAATGCTGTGATAGGTAGATATGGTGACTGTTTTGAGGAAGATAGTTGGCTTATGTGTAGGAGAACAAGATGAAGATCTCCCACGGGGTTGGATGTACTTGCGAAGTATGCACCAATCTCAATGTGAAAAAGGGCAATGCAAAGTACCGAAGAGGCTAGCAAAATATGGAGGTGGAAGTGCCAAAAACCAAAAACTCACATAGCATTTCGTATATTGCAAACAACTAACAGTATCAAGCTTTACAAATGGTTAGAGACACCCCGAGAGGGATCGTGGCGGCGACACAAGTGCCCCGTTGGCTTCACCGACCGTTGCAGTAACTATACCATTAGAAACTTCTTTTCAACTAAGAGGAAATCACGACACTAAAGCACTATTGATTTAAGTTGTTTTTAGTTAGAAAAGTACGGCTCCACGCTCTACTAACACATCTTCACTAATCAGCTCTTAACAACATTAACCAACATATTTTAACCATTAGTTATTTTAATACCTCAAAACAATTGAAGAGGAGCAAGTTATCTACACAATGGTCTACAAGACTATACAGCTTTTCTCTATTTCATACCACTATCACAAGCATAGCATTTTCCAATCTAACACATCAACCAAGCAACTAAAACAACTCTCTAACAAATAAGAGTGAAATACAAGAGAGCTTAACACAAAGAACTAGCAGCTCTAAACAAGATAACATGCTAAAAGCGAGAGCTTACTAGAAAACAAACAGTAGCTAAGAATACTCAACAAATATAAGCGAAGCACATGAGTATTCATATGAAAAGCGGAGCGTGTCTCTCTCCCACACAAGAATGCTAGGATCCAACTTATTAAGAAAACTAAAACACACACTCAAAATAAAAACAGACGCTCCAAGCAAAATACATAAGATGTAGAAGAATAAAAATATAGTATCACTAGAGATGACCTGATAGTTTTGTCGATGAAGAAGGGAATGCCTTGTGCATCCCCAAGCTTAGATGCTTGAGTCTTATTGAATTTGCTGGGGATGACCCACCGGGGCATCCCCAAGCTTAGGCTTTTCACTCTTCTTGATCTCATCATATCGTCCCTTTTGCTTACTTGAAAACTTCCACCACATCAAACTCAAAGTAATTCTCATTAGAGGGTTAGTGCATAAACCAAAAATTCACAAGTTCTACTGTGACACAAGCACACCTTAATGCATTATAACATTAGCTACAGCCACTGATGCTCAAAGAATCAAAAAGATCCAAATAAACATCGCAAAAGAAGCAATGCACAATAAAAGGCAGAATCTGTCAAAATCTGAATAGTCTGTAAAGACGAATTTTTTCGAGGCACTAGAGTTGCTCAAATCTAAAATCACTGAACTAGAAAAAGTTGCATACATATATGAGGATTCAGCGCACAAAATCTCAAACCATTTCGCTGCTTCTGCAATAAATGACGAATTTAACGGTGACAGACAGAAATCTATTTCCTGTGCAGAAATCCAAATCTAGCAAAACTTTCTACTAGAGACCTTATTTGGCACAACATTGCAAGAAAATAAAGATACAAAGAAGTTGCTACAGAAGTAAACAAACTTCTTGACTCAAATAAAAGAAAAGATACTGAAAATAAAATGATGGGTTGTCTCCCATAAGCGCTTTTCTTTAAAGCCTTTTAGCTAGGCATGGTAATTTTGATGATGCTCACATAAAAATGAGAGTTGGAGCACAATAAGGGAGCATCAAGAAGCAACTATAAAACTCATTTAAGTCTAACCCACTTCCTATGCATAGGAATCTTGTAAGTAAATAAATCAATAAGGCACAAAGTGGCTAGCATAGGAAGACAAAATAAGTGGTACTTCAAAAATTTCAACATATAGAGGTGAAACTTAATATTATTGAGATGCATATATCCATGTTTCCCTCTCTCATAATAACTTTCAGTAGCATCATTGATAAATTCTACAATATAACCATCACATGAAAAATTCTTATCATGAGCCATATGCATAAAATTATTACTCCCCACATAAGCATAGTCATTCTTATTAATTGTAGTGGAAGAAAATTCAACAAAATAGCTATCATTATTATTCTCATCACCATAATCATCAAATATAGGAGGCATATTGAAATCATAATTAATTTTCTCCTCAATACTAGGTGGACTGAAAATATCATATTCATCATTGTAATCATCATATATAGGAGGCATTGTATCATCAAAGTAAATTTTCTCCTCAAAGCTTGGGGGACTAAAAAGAACAAGAGAATTTAACATCAACAACTAGCAGCTCTAAACAATATAAAAGCTAAAAGCGAGAGCTTACTAGCAAACAAACAGTAGCTAAGAATACTCAACAAGATATAAGCGAAGCAAAGGAGTATTCAAACGAAAAAGCGGAGCGTGTCTCTCTCCCACACAAATAAAGCTAGGATCCAACAAGGATATGACCAGCAAACAAACAAAACAAAACAAAACTGAAATAAAAAAGACGCTCCAAGCATAGCACATAATATGTAAAGTGATAAAAACTTAGTTCGACAAAGACGACCTCAAGATAGTCGATGAAGAGCAGGGGATGCCTTGGGCATCCCCAAGCTTTGACGTTTGATGGTTCTTGATATTCATAGGGGGTCATGGGGGCATTGATGTCTACACACGCTTCTATTCTTGTAGGCAGTGTTGGGCCTCCAAGAGCAGAGGTTTGTAGAACAGCAGCAAGTTCTATCCCAAGGTTTATCGAACTCAGGGAGGTAGAGGTCAAAGGTATCCCTCTCAAGCAACCCTGCAATCACAATACAAAAAGTCTCTTGTGTCCCCAACACACCCAATACACTTATCAGATGTATAGGTGCACTAGTTCGGCGAATAGATAGTGAAATACAAGTAATATGGATGATTATAAGTAGTAATTGCAATCTGAAATAAAAATGGCAGCAAGCAAACATGTAGCAGAACTTGTTGTAAACGGTGTTTCAATGCTTAGAAACAAGGCATAGGGATCATACTTTCACCAGTGGTCACTCTCAACAATGCAATCATAATTGAATATAAATATAAGCACTTCAAAATACTACTCCGAAGTATTCTCCGGCTGGATAACGAACACTAATTCATTGTGTAGGAATGCAAAAGCACGACTCAAACATATATTCCCAAGTACTAATGAATACCCCACACTGGACCATGAGCATTCATAGGAGGTACTAACACACCACAATTTC
The DNA here is from genome assembly GCA_012064385.1 of Puccinellia tenuiflora. Classification (NCBI taxonomy): domain Eukaryota; kingdom Viridiplantae; phylum Streptophyta; class Magnoliopsida; order Poales; family Poaceae; genus Puccinellia; species Puccinellia tenuiflora. Next base: position 200,895 of record QRDG01001103.1, on the reverse strand, counting down.
ATAGAGTCATCCAACTCAAATAATAAATCAGTGAACAAGTATCTTGTGAAATATAGCCTAAAGACCCACACGGTGCACACACTGTCACCTTTACACACGTGGGACAAGGAGTATCCGGAGATCACATAAATAAAGCCCACTTGAGTAACATAACAACATCTAGATTGCAAAGCTCATGATCACATATAGATCACATCATGGGAGAGAGAGATATAGACCACATGGCTACCGGTACGGCCCTCAGCCCCGAGGGAGAACTACTCCCTCCTCATCATGGGAGTCAGCAACGGCGATGAAGATGGTGGTGGAGTCGATGGAGATGGCTCCGGGGGCACTTCCCCGTCCCGGCAGGGTGCCGGAACAGAGACTTCTGTCCCCCGAAACTTGTCGGCGATGGCGGCGGCGCTGCAGATGTTTCTTTGGAATATGACGGGGTCCTTAGGGTTTTCTCGTCGGGGGGATTATATAGGCGAAAGGGCGGCATCGGTGGAGGCCCGAGGGGGCCACACCACCTGGTGGCGCGGCAGACAGGTGGGCCGCGCCACCCTAGGGTGTGGTCGCCCTCTGGTGCGTATTCGGCTCCCCTTTGGACTCCGTGTGCGTGAAGAAATTATAAGATCCTGGGTTTTTGTCCCGTCCGATTACGAGAAAATTTCCTTAAGTACTTTTCTGAAACGGAAAAACAGCAGAAAACAGGAACTGGCACTGGGGCATCTTGTTAATATGTTAGTTCCAAAAATGCATAAAAATGCTATAAGATGTAAACAAAACATGTAGCAAATGGTATGAAAACAAGCATGGATCATAAGAAATTATAGATACGTCGGAGACGTATCAGGCATCCCCAAGCTTGAGCTCTGATCCATCTTCAATTTCTTCATTATCCTCTCCTTTAGAATTTAAAATCTCACTTCACACAAAACTTCTCATAAACTGATTAGAGGGTTAGTGCTCATAAATTAAAATGCACATGTGTTCAACTCAAGACAAATTGCAAACAAACTTCATTGGGTATTAGCTACTGTTTACTAATCCTCAATGTGACACTCTCCCTCAAGAGTTTCACATTGAACGATGGTAAAAGAGGCGAATACAAAATAAAGGCAGAATCTGTCAAAACTGGACAGTCTGTAAAGATTGAATTTTTCGAGGCACTTCTTCAGCTCAAATCAGAGAACTCAAAACTAATGAAAGATAGATAAAAGTATCAGGCTTGCTGTCAAAAATTATCAGAAAAATGATAAAATCCTTGTGATTTTAGGAATTTCTTGCAACAGGCGCACAGAATCTGTTTCTGGACAGCAAAACAACACCTCGCACTTTCAATGCATTAGAGGCTAAACTTGGCACAAAAACCAAAATAAAAAGATACAATGAAGTTGCTACAGAGGTAATAACTTCATGACTCAAGAAAAGCAAAAATCAAACTGAAAATAAAAGATGGGTTGCCTCCTAACAAGCGCTTTTCTTTATAGCCTTTTAGCTAGGCACAATAATTTTAATGATGCTCTCATAAGAATAAGAGTTGGAACGCAAAAGAGAGCATCATGAAGCAAATATCAAACACATTTAAGTCTAACTCTCTTCCTATGCATATGCATCTTGCAAAAAAATAAATCATTGGAGCATAAAGCATTAAGCATTGGAAGGCAAAGCAAATGCAACATTAAAACTTTCAACATAAAGAGGGGAAACTCCATAAGATGAAAATTTATATAATCACGCTTCCCTCTCTCATAATAACTTTCAGTAGAATCATAAGAAAACTCAATAACATAACTATCACATAAAGTATTTTTCTCCTGATTCACATGCATAAAAGTATTATTATTACTCTCCACATAAGTAAAATCTTTATTATTAGTAGCATTGAGAGTAGGACTATCATATAGAACTTGGACATGGTAGACTAATTGTGTATTAGAAAGATGATGTTCAGTAGGAGAGTAATAATTATGATGAGTCTCGTAGGGATGATTAAAATCATTCTTTATGGCATAGTTATCATCACAATAATCATCAAAATTGGAGGCATAATATCATCATAAGCAAGGGGATAGTCATCTTTCCAATCATAAATTTTTGTAAAAAAATCATCATGACTTCCAATACCAAAAGGATTCTCAAACCCATCATCCCCAAGCTTGGGGATTTCCACATTATGCTTAGAAGAAACATGAATATTCCCAACAGTATAAAAATTATCAATATCATCATTTCAAAATTGGTGCCAAAAAGATTTTCAAGATCATAAGTAGTATTATTTTCCCAATCATGATCATCACAATAAGTAACAGGCATAACATAATCTTCTTCAATAGTGCCTATAGACTTAACATCAAGATAATAATGAATACAATTAAGTGGATCATCTTCAATAATTTTTGATTCATGCTCATTAGGAACAACCATGATGGGAGAAATATGCTTAGGGGATGATACCGTTTCCTCTTTATTTTTACTCCTCCCTCTCTTCTTCTTCTTCTTCTTCACCACCTTAGGAGGGAGTGGTTGGAAAGGAAGCTTCTCCACATAATCTGATTCATTATTAGAAAAGACAGGAGAAACTTGGAAGAATCTCTCCCTTTCATTATTGGCAACATAAGAAACATATGTCCTTTTACACTTTGGTGAAGTGATATTATTTCTAATTTTTGCAATGTAAGCATTGTCACGGCAATTCACAACACAATAATGATAAGCTCCCTTGAGAATGCTATTTTTCCCAAAAGTACTACTATCTAACCAAGAATTTTTTCTGACAACTCTTCACACCCCCAAAAATAAATTAAGTTCATCATAAAGACTAGAGGTGATCATGTTATCACAAAACTGTCTAATAATTCTATCATTAAAGTACGAGCATTGGAAATTAAAATGACCTTCTTCATTGCAAAGTTCACACATAAAAGGATAGAGGTCATTTAATTCTCTAGAAAATGTATATAAATCCTTAAGCCATTTGCTAGTTCTTTCATGCTTATGTTGCTTAAAATATTTATCTTCTTCAACCCGAGTGCTTTCACAAGGTCTATGCACTCCACAAAAATTAACATGCTTATATGGAACATTATTTGTAGAGATTGAATCATGTATATTGCAATCATCATTAACAATTTCATTTTGTTTGCAAATGTCTTTGAAAGGTTCATGATGCTTAGACCATTTCTCTTTAGGAATATTAATATGAGAAGCAAAAGATTTATAGATATCAACAACTATATGAGAGTCAAGTCCAAACTTAGCACTAAGCTTATTAAAACTATCAGTTTCAACAAAAGACTTAATGCAATCATACTCATAATTTATACCTGACTCTTTACCTTTGTCGATCAACCAATCTTCATTGTTGTGTTGAATCTTTTCAATACGATCCCATTTAGCATCAATCTTCTTACTTGTAAAAGAACCCATAGAAGAAGCATCAAGTATTTTCTTGTCATGACGAGATAGCCTTGCATAAAAAATTGTTAACAATAATATCCCTGGAAAGATCATGGTTAGGACATTTAAGCATTAATGATTTCAATCTCCCCCAAACTTGAGCAATGCTCTCTCCATCATGTGGCCAAAAATTGTAGATATAATTTCTATCTCGATGAATTTCATGAAGAGGACAAACTTTAGAATAAAAGAGAGACATAAGCTCCTTCCAATCCAACAAGTGAGAATTGTCTAGCAGCCTATACCACTCCAATGCTTTCTCCTTAAGTGATAAGGAAAATAATTTCCTCATGATTACCTCTCTTGATACACCTGCAATCTCAAACAACTCACATAACTCTTTAATATAAAGCAGATGATAACTAGGATGTATAGCTCCATCTCCTGCATAGCAATTGCTCATAACACGATCAATTATCCCCATCGGTATCTTGAAAGGAATACATTCAGTATGTGGAGTAACCTTATCCACCATGGGAGTGGTGGAGAGGTCACTCTCAAAAAGCAAATTCAAATAACAACGTTCCATAAGCCAAACTAGTGAACTAAAAACAAGAAACAAAAAGATATAACAGTAGAATCTAAAGAAGATACCTTCAAGCGCTCACCTCCCCGGCAACGACGCCAGAAATTAGCTTAGTTGCCGGAGGATGTCAGTGTCGTTTACCTTACCTCCCCGGCAACGACGCCAGAAATTAGCTGGATGTCTACTACACACTTCTATTATTGTAGACTTGTTGGGCCTCCAAGCGCAGAGGTTTGTAGGACAGCGGCAAATTTCCCTTATGAGTAACCCAAGGTTTATCGAATCCACGGGAGGTAGAGGTCAAAGATATCTCTCTCAAGCAACCCTGCAATTAAGATACAAGAAGTCTCTTGTGTCCCCAACACACCTAATACAATTGTCAGTTGTATAGGTGCACTAGTTCGGCGAAGAGATGGTAAAATGCAAGTGATATGGATGGTAAAAGATGATTTTGTAATTCTGTAATAAAAATGGCAGCAAGCAAACAAGTGACAAAAGTGACTAAAACGGTGTATCAATGCTTGGAAACAAGGCCTAGGCTTCATACTTTCACTAGTGACTACTCTCAACATCATTAACATAATTAAACACATAATAGTTCCACCAAAACACATGCATGGTAGACGTTACTCGGAGATCATTCTTTCGTGGATCAAATAGGATGAGAATTGCGTAGAGCTACGAAAAGCACACCTTAAAGTTCGTATTCCACATCTATGGACACTTCATGCTGTCACTATCCGCATCCAAAGATAGTACTAACAAACACCACAACATATTTCTTGAATAGTCTCTTTCTTTAATAACACAAGCATCAAGAAACCTCATGATCTATTCAATCCAACAATAATAAAGAACAAACTCATGATGAAGATCCTTCCAATCTATTATCCATAGAGTCACACACGGCACCCACACTGTCACCGAGATACCGTGATCACAACGATGACTCCGAAAATTGTACTAAATAACATCACTTGAGCAAAATCATATCCATTACACATAGGGAAACATCATGTATTCAACTATACTAGCAAAGCTCATGATCACAACGAAGATCACATCATGGGAGAGAGAGATAACCACATAGCTACTTGTATAAGCCTCAGCCCCGGTGAGGGACTACTCCCTCCTCATCGTGGGAAGCAGCGGTGTCGATGGAGATGGCTCCGGCGGTCGATCCCCCCTCCGGCAGGGTGCCGGAACAGGATCAATCTAACTTGTCGGCAATGGCGGCGGAGCTCTGTTGCATATTTGGGAAAATCCTTCAGGGGTTAGGTTTTTTCGTCGGGGATGATTTTATAGGCGTCGGAGGCGGCCGAGGGGTGCCCCACAGGGGAGGGGCGGGTCCCACCCGTGGGTGGGCCCTAGGCCGTGGCAGGGGACCGCCCCTGGCCTGTGTGGGTCCCCTGGAATCGCCCTTCTGGCTCCCTTCCTCATTTCTTCAATAAAAAATCTCCGTAAATTTTTGTCCAATTCTGAAAATATTTCCAGAAGTAACTTTCTGCAACAAAAACAGCACAAAAACAGAGAACTGGCACTGGGCATCTTGTCAATAGGTTAGTCCAATAAAATGCATAAAAGTAATATAATTGATAGTAAAAACATGTGACAATATCACAAAACTAGCATTGATCACTCAAAAATTATAGATACGTTTCAGACGTATCAGGTCTCGATGAAGCATGCCATCTGCGAGAACTTCTTGGGCACAACGGAGAGAAACTTACGAATGACCTCTGGCTCGCCGATGGTGACCCCGAGCATGCCGAGTTGCGACACGAGGGATGATAGGCGCATGCCGAAGTCCGCGAACTTGATGCACTGGAGCTGCTTCTTCAGCGTCGTTGACTTCGTGTCACGCACCCGGGTCACCCCGAGCCACATCGTCTTCACCGTGTCCCAAGCTTCCTTCGCCGTCTTCTTGGCGGCGAGGGTGGAGATCATCTCCGGCGGGACGGAGCGCAGCAGATACTCCATTGTTGCGCGGTCCGTCTCGCGTTCTGGCGTCCCATCACTGACGACGACCCAGACCTGGCGCGCCTCCAGCATGACCTGCATAAGGAGGGCCCAGTCCACGTAGTTCGACCGCGCGAGCATCGATCATGAACCACCGGAATCATGGACAACTCACTGGAATACCACCGAGCTTCCGCGAGCCTTCTGCTCCTCCGCCGCGAGCTTGTCCACCCTGGGGATGAGCGCGCCCGTCTCTGGTGCCATCTTCGGCGAGCTCTCAAACTCACAAGTCTCTGATACCAATTGTTGGCCCTAATGCGAATCGCAAGAGTGAGAGAGAGAGAGAGAGAGAGAGAGAGAGAGAGAGAGAGAGCGAGAGAGGAGAGCACCGAGAGAAGTGAAGGGGAGGTGTGTTTGTGTGGACTACAATGTTTGCCTCAATTTTCCCTTCTCTATTCTTCCCTTTAAATAGCCGGCCGGGGCAAGCCGCTTACAATAGTCAACTATCCCGTCACATCCGACTTGACGTGGCGGGTCCTACACTACGTCATGCCATACCACCACTATTGACGACGTCATGACACGAGTTCACTGTGGATGACGCCCCAGACTCATCTACACTGTAGGTGACGTCTAGCACGTCCTATCTACCTACTTTGTACCATCTGTACAGTGCACCTGGCGGACCCGAAGACAACTCGAGTCCCGGTAAGTGCTACAGTCGAGTCAGAACAGTCTCCGACTCGACGACTCGACTCGGGACACTCCTCGAGTCGGCACACTTGCCCGGGTCCCTCGGACCCGACAAACCGTCGACTCCTCCGAGTCTTCCCAGAACACAAGCATATTCCAACAGTCTACGCAAATATATACAGAGTTGTCATCGCTAGGGTTTCTCCAATCCCAAATCTGAAACGATTCCTCCGATATCGGCCATGGAGGGAGATCAGGACCACCTCATCGTCCCCGGCGCGAGCGCGAGAGATCGCGCTAGCTGTAGCCTGCCACGACCGCCCCAGTGCAGCATGTGGGACGATGCGACGTGGGCCATACTGGGCGAGGAGTTGCAGCGTCGGGTCACCGAGGTCTATGACACCAAGATCGAGTTTAGCGACGACTCCCGCTGCTTCCTCAACGAATTCGTCATCGGCACTGACGGCGATAATCCAGACCGCCCCGATGCCCCCACCAGTGCGTCCTCTGCTCGAATTCTAGTGGTTGGATTGATGCATTTGCAGACTCCGAGGAAGGCATCCAGTTTATTCGGCCATGGAGGATGTTCGCCGATCCTCGGAGCTTATTGAGATCAGCCTATTTTGGCTTGTTTTTTACTGGGTGACCTAGATGGCCTAGGGCCGGTTTGGATTTGGCCAAAACCTTCCACAGGAATATCCGTCATCTGGCCATTACGAGGTTATTAGTTTTTTTTTGCATACAAATGTTGTTTATGGGTTGAGGCGATGGCGACTGTTCCATAAAATGCTCTTTGTTTGCATTTGGACTGGGAGCCATATAGACTTTTATGCCTGTTCCAAAATGGTTAGTGTATACTGTATACCACGGCCAATCAAGTTAAGCTGTCATGGATGGTGCTGAACATGGCTGTCACCATCTACACATTGTTTCTTCTACCCCCATTATTTCATGATATTATCTAGAATGAGTTCTGAGCGGCACTACAGGAATGAGGCTAGGTGCCGACGGCCGTTTGCTACGCCGACGGCAATTTGTCGGGGCCGTCGGCGTAAACTCCTGGCAGGCCAGCCGGTTGAGCTGGCCGTCGGTACACAAAAGCTGTCGGCGTATGGGGCTACGCTGACGGCTTTGCCGTGGGCACAGCTTCACAGGGCTACGCCGACGGCAAAGCCGTCGGCATAGCTATATTTTTTTTGTTTTTCATTGAATATGAAATAATTCGTATCTTTAAATCTGTAAAGCGAAATTTAACAAGTAAAATGTCTAAATTGATTAGAAAAATGAGAGGAATCCAAATATGACATCCATATCATCAGAGCAAACTATCACACACTTGTAGTTCAAATTTCTATTACTTTCCGAAAAGCAACATAAAGTCATTTAAGTAGGCGAAATTAGGTAGAAAGCGAGAAAATTCCTAATACTTGAGGATTATCCATCATATATGTACTACTATTTGTGAAAATTAAATGGGTGTCATTTTGCAACATATTTTTGGTACTTGCTTCACAAAAAATGTTATTTTTGACACTTAAAAAATGAAAAATGATATTTAGAAAAATAATTTGGAAACTCGGTTCGGCACCAATATTTCCCATGCCAAGACACACCTATGTGCCGAATATGGGCACTTTATCACAAACTATGCCACAGGGATGGTCATATCTTGGTCATTTGGTTCGAAACTTATACATGTTTGTAGATGATAGACCTTTTTGTGAAGGATTTTTTAGAAACTTTGTCAAAAATCAAGTTTATCATTATTCATAGCAACTAGTAAACATAAAAGGACTCCATGCCAATAGATTTCATTTTTTGAATATTTTTTCACTTCCTTTTACTTTTTTTGAAAAACGGTCAAAATGGCCCACGTGCCTATTCATCGAAAGGGGTGGAATCTTTCAAAACAATCGACGGTTCTATGATATAATCACTAGTTTTGTACCTTAAAATGATTTTTTTTTAAATCAGAGCAAACTATCACACACTCGTAGTTCAAATTTCTATTACTTTCTGAAAAGCAACATAAAGTCACTTAAGTAGGCGAAATTAGATAGAAAGCGAGAAAATTCCTAATACTTGGGGATTATCCATCATATATGTACTACTATTTGTGAAAATTAAATGGGTGTCATTTTGCAACATATTTTTGGTACTTGCTTCACAAAAAATGTTATTTTTGACACTTCAAAAATAAAAAATGATATTTGGAAAAATAATTTGGAAAATCGGTTCGACACCAATATTTCCCATGCCAAGACACACCTATGTGCCGAATATTGGCACTTTATCACAAACTATGCCACGGGGATGATCATATCTTGGTCATTTGGTTCGAAACTTATACATGTTTGTAGATGATAGACCTTTTGTGAAGGACGTTTTTAGAAACTTTTTCAAAAATCAAGTTTATCATTTTTCATAGCAACTAGTAACATAAAAGGACTCCATGCCAAAGGATTCCTTTTACTTTTTTGAAAAAAGGTCAAAATGGCCCATGCCTATTCATTGAAATACCAAGTTTATCGATGTTTATGTGATGCACAAGATGATATGTGTAACAGCCCAAACTTGGTAACGAAAAATACGAAGAATTTTTCCACTTTTTGTTTCCTTGTGTGCATCATATCATCCATATGCATTTGCCATTGCAAACTTTCTTTTGGAAACATTTGAAATGGGGAGCCAACCTTCCCCAAAACCTCCAACCAAATGCAATGCCATCTTGGAAACCAACTAAATGAACTTCCAAATTGTTTAGGAAGTTCCCTTTTTGTTGTTTAACAATTTCTCACTTTTCAGTTTTGGTCAAATAAGAAATGACATGGGATTTGAAATTTGGCTGAATTCAATTTCTACTTTTGGAACCAAGTTAGGCTTTCCAAAAATTCAAACTAAAATCATGGGAAGCTCCATTATTATTGCTAGGGTCTCCATGAATATTTTCAATATTTCTGAAGTTGTATAAATGCTCCATTTAAATGCATTTGAGAAATTGCTCCAAATTACCCTAACTAAAAGCTATGAACAAATGTTGAGCAAACAAATTTATTTGACCTCACCAATTTTTGTGATGGTTCTAAATGTTAATTCAAGCTTACATGAATTTTTCTGGGATTTTAGAAAATGTCCTGGTGATTTAGTTAAATGTTTGAAACCTACTGCTGGATCTGTTTGCAAATAATTCAAACTTCCCAGGGGCCGTTTTGCAATTTCTTTCCCTCTCTCTCACCTCTCCACGGTGGCCATGGCGCACTGGCGCCATGCCTCCAGGCTGGCCGGCGCCATGCCGCGCTGCCCCCTCTCTCTGGTGGTCAAGGTCCTGGCGAGGACGCCCACCTGCCCCCGCGACCTGCCTTTCCTTTTTCTCCTCCCGCGAGCAAACCCTAACCCTAGCCTCCCGCATCCGTCCGCCGCTGCCGTCACGAACGCCGTCGTCTCCGGCCGTCCGAAGCCAAGCCGAGGCCTCCATCTGCTCCGCCGCCTCCTATTCTCCCTCCCCTCCAGCGGAATCGAGCCGGGGAGGCCCGACGCCGACGCGTGCATCCTCGCCCTCGTCAACCTCGGCCGCCGCCGCCCGGAGCGATTCCGGCGTCCCCGTCCTCCCCTCGCTTCACCGACCTCAGACTTAGCTACCTGGTGAGCCACTGGTGCTCCCTGTCCCTTTCTCCCCCTCTTTCCCTCTCTGGATCACCCTGTCACCGTACCGCGCCGCCCGCCGCCGCAACCATGGACGCCGGCGCGATTCCGGCGACCATATGGTCCCAATCGCCGCTCCCCCCTGCTCCCCTCGGCCTCCCCTAGCTAGTGGCGTAGGTGCCTCCGACTAATTTCAAACCGAGGCCACGAATCGATGATCGACTGCCGTCGCTGCCTCCGGATGACGTCATGATACGTCAGCACCAGCGAGCACCGCACGCCCGGCCGTTGCCCGGCCTGACCGGCCACGAGGCCGGGACCTCTCGGGTCCCTGCCCGGCCATATGGGCCGGCCCGGTGGCCGGGGCCTCTCGGGCTGGAGCCCGGTCATAATGGCCGGCCTGCGACCGGCCTGGCCGGCCTCCCTGGTTTTGCTTTTTCTTTTTTTGGAGCTAAACAAAATCCAAGAATTAGTAACTATTTAAATATTGCTCCAAAAATAGCAAATAAAATATCAAAATGTTCGGAAAGACAAACTCTATCTGTTGAAACAATTGTAATGATCTTTTGAGTTTATATTTTTGCTTTCTATCTAAGAATTCCTAAAATGGGTTAATTAATACCAAATTGGGAAAAATCATAACTTATTCAATATTTGTCCAAAAATTATGATTTTAAATATCAAAGTGATCAACTTGTCAAATGCTACTCAACCATGCTGATATCATGTCATGATCACAAACTTTTATTTGATGTTATTCATAATTTGATAAAATGAATTAAATTCAATTATCTAAATTAATTTGTCACTTAATCGTCGGTACTCCGAAATTTACAAATAAATTACCGAAACGATCGGAAGAACGAATCCTATCCATTCATGTCATGTTCATGCATATTCAAGCCACTCCTCTAATAATTTAAATAATCTATGAAGAAGGTGGTCATTAAGATAAATATGGAGTCGTGTCCAAATAATTGTTTAATTGTTTGGAACTCCATTTAATTTGTTAATTAAATTAAATGCTTTTATCGTTGCATCAATTGGACATGTCATCATGTGATTGAGCATTGCATTTTGAGTTCGTGTGATTTATGTGTGCTTTGTATTTTCTTTTGGGTATCGATGGATTCCGGAGCCGAGGGTTTCTCTAACTACCCCGACGATCAGTGCTTCACTACCGGGCATCAAGGCAAGAGATAACCTAACCTTCTTGGCATCTAGCATCCTATGCTTTTATCAAATTATTTTATCCACCAGAATATTGCATGCGGTTCAAATGTCTCTTTTGGGTAATTATTAGAATATCCCATTAATGCATGATCCTCCCGAGCCAACCACATGAATCCCTACCTATGAAACCTAGGGTTGAAGTGTTGGCCGAGATAAAGTTATAATTGTTGTATTCATATGCTTAGCCATGCGTAGACATGCTTAAATAAATGCTTTATGTCCGTTATTAATTCCATAATTGTTTAAGTTGATGGAATGTTTCGGGCACGGTGGATGATGGTGATGCTTAATTAAAATGCTAAGACGGTTCGGGTGAGTTGCCATCGGGGATGGTGTTTTGCCTCACTCTAGCCCCTAGGTGCGAGTTCTTGTCTCTAGAACCAAGATCGAGCGTGCTGCCATTGGTGGGTGTATGGGCGCCTTACCGACCGAATAATTTGTGAGGGGCTTGTCAAGGGTCCTCTAGTTCGAGTTTTCCATTTGCGCGTGAGTTGTGTGGGTGGAAAAAGGAACGAGGATGGTGGTGTTTAGGATGTGGCCGCGGGGCAGGGCGCTGGGAGCGCTTAACCTGTCCTTCCGCACACGGATGGTCCTTGAGTAAGCCTCATGCAATGTAAAGGTCTAACCGCGCCCGCTTGCCGGCCTTCCCCGGAAGAGGGCCAACTAGGTGAGCCGGACGGTACCAGTGGATAAGGAGCTGGGATTCCCTCGGAACCTGGCGACTTCAAATAGTACACCCCTGCAGGGTTAAATCTTTTCGAAAAGCCGTGTCCGCGGTTATGGACGACTTGGGAACGGATATACGAGACCATAGATAACTTATAACCTAATTGATATGGCAGCTAAAGGTTGCAAAATCAACGTGTGATAAAGGTTCACTTCCTCGAGGGTGATTCGAGGGGGTGCCTTGGTGGAGATGAGAGTGGTTGGTTACAATAGGGTTCGATGAGAACCAAAGTTGACAAATGTTTACTCTCTTACCCCGTTTATAAAAATATTCTGAGTAGACGAATGCCTTGTGTCATTTATGTTTCGGTTTATGAAAATATAGCTTTATGCAAAAGAAATACATATAAAGCTTTAGAGCCTCCGTCAGTCATTGGGCCTATATCGCCCTACTAAACTTGCGAGTACATCGTACTCAGTCTCTCTTTGCTGCCTCTATGTTTTTGTTTTTCAGAGGAGGACGACACCGAGCAGTTAGGTGGGTTCTTCNCTAATTGAAAAAAGTTCAATTCAAAATATATGTTCTAGCATACTTTTTCTGTTCACTTTTTAAAAATCGTTCAAAATAGATCTTTCATGTTCATTTTTTTAATCATTCAAAATAGTTTCCGTTCACCGCCATTTTCTGTTCACTTTTTAAAATCGTTCAAAAATAAATTTCGTTCATTGCCATTTTCTGTTCACTTTATAAAACCGTTCACATGGGTCAATATTCTAATTGAAAAAAGTTCAATTTAAAATATATGTTCTAGCATAATTTTTCTGTTCACTTTTTAAAAATCGTTCAAAAATAGATCTTTCATGTTCATTTTTTTATCGTTCAAAATAATTTCCGTTCACCGCCATTTTCTGTTCACTTTTTAAAATCGTTCAAAAATAAATTTCATTCATTGCCATGTTCTGTTCACTTTTTAAAACCGTTCACAAGGTCAATATTCTAATTGAATAAAGTTCAATTTAAAATAGATGTTCTAGCATAATTTTTCTGTTCACTTTTTAAAAATCGTTCAAAAATAGATCTTTCATGTTCATTTTTTAAATCGTTCAAAATACTTTCCATTCACCGCCATTTTCTGTTCACTTTTTAGAATCGTTCAAAAATAAATTTCGTTACCACCATTTTCTGTTCACTTTTTAAAACCGTTCAGATGAGGTTAATATTCTGATTGAAAAAAGTTCAATTTAAAATATATGTTCTAGCATAATTTTCCTGTTCAATTTTAAAAATCGTTCAAAAATAGATCTTGCATGTTCATTTTTCAAATCGTTCAAAATAGTTTCCGTTCACCGCTATTTTTTGTTCACTTTTTAAAATCGTTCAAAAATAAATTACGTTCACCGCCATTTTCTGTTCACTTTTTAAAACCGTTCAAATGAGGTCAATATTTTAATTAAAAAAGTTCAATTTAAAATATATGTTCTAGCATACTTTTCAATGCCGCCTTCGACATAAAAGTATGTTTACGCATTCGACAAATGTTCATAGTTCAAAAATATTCTCGACTAAAAATGTTCATGTTTTTTTAAACTAAGTTTAAAAGAAAGAAAGGAAATAAATAAAATACTACTAAAAAAGAATTAGACATGTACATTATAAAACACTGCTGTAGCTCTTTTAGGAAACGAATCGGTACGAAGCCGAGGAAATGGGCCGAACCACGTAAACGCACGAAGCAGAGAAACAGTGCGCGGCGCGACACGCTCGTGCCGCTAAAGGCGGCAAAAAGCAGCACCCGTACTTTACCGTTGTTCTAGAAAAGTAATAAGTAAAAACTAGCTAGCTACAGATTGATAAATGGATGGGTTGTGCATAGGACGCATGCAAGCCAGCCTCGCACGTATTACGTTGCAACAGGTTTCGTCAGCACGAGACGACTGAACGGAAAAGAAGCGTTTTCTGCACTGGTTAAACAGTCGAACGAAGAAATATGGGCCGAGCCCATTTCATCGAAGAGGGTATGCGGCGGCACCATGTTTTGCCGCTAAGAGCGGCCAACAGGAGCTCCCTTCCCAGCGAGCTGCCCGCACGTAGCGTTGGGCCGTTGGTGATGGAGTCGATAATTTTAGTACCACCTCGACTCATTACGATCTACGAAGATGTTGGGACTTGGGAGCGCCGGTTAAGGCGAAGGCTATTTACCTATGAAAAAATTAAACAAACAAAACGAGAAACCTACCTACCGACGGACAAGGAAAAAAACACAAGCCGTATTATTAGTAGAGAAGAGATTATTAAAAGAGCAAAAATAAACTTTTCTAAACGCACCCCAACATTCGCATACGGAACAATAAGACCAATTTCCACCCCACGATCAGCCCAACTTACTTAGATCTAACCGTCAACGTAAAAGACAACCCCACCAAAGCGTGCGTTTAGAAAATTCCACGGGCAGACGAAACTATGCCGCGGAGGACGTTCCGCCATACGAGCTATGGCCCGATTATGCGGATCAATTCCCACGAATCGCGTTGACCTGCTGTTTACCACCACAATTCTCTCCTCCTTCGTCGCGCTGCCCGTCAGGTCCTCCCACCAACGACGCCGGTCCACGGGAAGCTGCTGCCCCTGCGACTCCACCCCTATGGCTATGATGCCGACGGGGAGGTCGCGACTTCCCCACGTGAAGCCCAGAGTCGCCACCGCCCGTGGGACTCCGCCGTCCCTTCCTCACACGAATCCCCACAGGAGTCCACCGTCTCTGCGCAGGTAGCCGCCCGCGTCTGGTCCCTCCTCGCCGCTCAGCGTCGCGCTCCCCACCACCCAGAAACCACCGCCTACTGCACAACATGTAAGCTGCCATCGCCTTGCCGGTCCTCACTCGCCGCCGCCGATCCCAACGGACGCGGAGGCACTGCTACCCCATGCAGTCCCACGCCAAGGCCGCCATTGGAGGATTGTGGCCATCCGACAGTTTCCGGTGGTCTAGCCGCCCATCCCACTTGCCTGCTGCTGGCTTGCTGTCCTTTCTCTCGGTCCGGCGCCGACGAGTGCCCCTTCCACCGCTAATGGGGCATGCCCGGATTCGGCGCCACACCAAAAATGTGGAGTTTACCTCCATAAAGGTACTCACTTCGTCCGCTATGCCGCAGTTCCAAGTTCCGACGACCAGCTGGTTCTGGTATGTTTCCTGCTGTGTATGTAATGTAATTAGTAGTCGTGATTCCTTCTTCATGAAAAGGCAGTATAAGTCCATGCCAAGAATTTGTACACTCCATCCAAGTAGTACAGTATGTGATTTCTTCTTTTAAGGATAGTACGATTGTTTTAATGGAGATACAACTATAATCTGTCAACACATGCGTGCACGTGCATGTAGACTTTGTTTTCAGTAGCATGATAAGAACGAGGTTAAGAACTTTTTATAGTCCCAAGACATATATGCATGTGTGTACGCTCTAATAGTACCATGTTCTCTTTTTCCTATCTGGTGTGCAACTTGATCGACGTTTCATATGTGTTGTAGGCCTGGCGTTTTTTTTTAAATTAGTTTTTTGGGCTGGTTTTCAAAATACAGAAGTCAGGTGCTCCATAGAGATGACAACAGCTTCACAGAAAGAGATCCGGAAATTTGGTTCCTTTCACGAGCAGAGCGGTTCAGTAGATGTGGTTTTTACAATAAGAGATGTCGATGCAAGCTTTAATTGTCAAGGCATCTGCTGGATTTCTAATTTGGGAAGTGATCTTTCCGTGACATGAAATTTAGTAAGTGCCCTTCAATCAGAAGCCAAAGGTTTACTAAGCTTTATATATCCGGTGATCGAAAAGTCGTTACATTCATGATCAAATAGGCTAGCCACACAGGGCGGAGCTAATTCAGGTAGTACATCCTCTCTTACACCACTACAGACAACAAATTTAGCAAGGTAGTGAGCTACTTGGTTTTTAATCGGTTATAATCTTTGACACCTTATAGTTTTGCATAGTATCCAACAGGTTCCTGATATCCTTCACAACACCGCAGATAGCCGACGTACTGCTGCATGACCCCATAATTTCAAATATTAGAGAACACAGTCGTTCTCCAAGTGAATCGGTCCTGTGTAAAATAGGCGGGATTTATCTGATGCTTTGGAGGCCCGCTATGGCTTCAGCCAATTCAACGTTTTGGGAAGTACTCTATATTACAACAAGCGGTCAACATAACCTCTACATGTATTATTTCTGAGGACAGAAACCCACCCCCCTCTATGCTCATTCTCCGAGTAGCTATCGTCAAAGTTTGATTTTCCCCAGCCTGTTTCAGGTTTAGTCCAAGTACCCAGAGTTTCTTTTTTGTGAGTATTTATACTAGCAGCAATCCCATGGATCTGACATTTTCCTTTTGAGTCAGCTAGCACTTCAATGTCCCCATTGTCCGGGGAAGATATCAGAAGAAATTGTAAGAAAAAAGCAGACTAATCAACTTTACATTTTACTATCACCGAAGTTTTTATTCATAGTAAATGTCGCAATTATTTTGTATGGGTAAGTAATAGATGCTTTCATCCTCAAGTTACTCTTGCAAACTTTTGACTTCTTTCTTGCAGCTTATGTTCTTTTCTGATAAGGTAATGTTCATCTAGGCTGTTAGAAAGGGGGATGACTGAGACGCTTTTTTTCAACCATGTTCACATATCCGGGCATCATGTCATCATCAGGACGGTGGTGGCGGTTGACGTGTTGCTTCAGCATGATGTGGAGTTGTGATTCAAGTTCATTCACGATTGTTATTTGGTTTTGTAGGGAACAATTGTTATTCAATTATTTATTTATAAATTTCAATGTTGTGAAATTTATGCCTTGATTTTTTTCCCCAATTTTATGAATTTTTGAAATCTGAAATCGTTGATCTGGTCATGTAAAATGGTGGGTGAGCATTTTATTTGAAAGAAGTTACAGAAATATATCTACTCAATACCAACTGATCAACAAGTGGGTATCGACGAGTGGGTATGCATGTCTCTACGGTTTTGAAATTTAGCAAAAGATATTTTCAAATAATAGTTATTGTTCCGTTGAGACTTATACTAAAAAATGTATATAATCATAACAGTTATGGACTCATATGCAGCATATAATAGTAACCAATATATAGTAAATAAATATCGTGCATTGCACATGCAAGCTAACTAGTGTTATAAATAGAGCAAAACATGCTTATGTCCACATGACAAATTATTTACTCCTAACAATTTGAGACCTATCATAAGAAAACATGAACTGCTAAGCCATAATATTTGCACAACAATCTAACATGGCAAGCTAAAACATGAAGCACAAGGATAAACATCTATGCAAAAATGAGAACAAATAGAGTTCATACCAAATCTTCTTATCACGTCCGCTTCATCGAATCTCATCATTATTGCTTTGTCACTTGCACAACTGAAAGATATAAAGTTAATAGAAGGGCGCAAGCGTCACCATGGACGTGAGCTGAACTTTACAGCAATTGTACAATAAAAAGAAGAAGAGAAAATATTTTTGTGTTTTCAATTAGTGAAAAGGAAGACGCAAAGACTAAAAGAGAAATCTTTTTGTTGTTTTCGATTTTATAAAGAAGCAACCATACGAAAGAAACAACAAACAAGAGGCTAAAGAAAATATTTTTGGTCTTTTAGTTTACGAATTTAGAAAAGAAAACAAAGGAAAATCTTTCTGGGTTTTCTATTAATAAACAAAAAGAGCAACAAGTAAAGACTAATAAAATGAGTGAGCGAACTGCAAGAGATGTCGGTGAGAAACACGTACTCCCCAAGCTTAGGCTTTTGGCCTACACTGGGAACGGCTACCATGGTGGCGGTGCGCCCCAGTTGGCGCCTGGCTGAGGCTGCCACTAGAGATCCTCCGGCTCCTCCTCTGGAACATGTGCTGAGAGGTACTGGTCCAATTCCTCCTCAGGAAACGAATATCCGTTCCTAGCAACAGCATCAAACAAAGCAGGAGCGGGTAATCTCACAAAGTGAGGGTTATCTAAATCAAAGGCAAACAACAACCTATACTGCAAATTCTCCCAAGTAGAATCATGAGTAATAAACTGATGGGACTTCATTGCAGCAAAGTCTAGCCTAGCAACATTCATCTCAATATCATCTTCTCTAACAGGCAACCTAGCAGTAGAAAGCATGATTGAGGCAATAATGCCTCCATAAATAGGTCCCCTCTTATTATTAGTGCTAAGACGACGAGCAATAAGAGCACCAATATTATACGTCGTATCACCATTAATTGCAGCTGAGAAAATAGCAAGATCAGGGCTAGAGATGTTACTGGTGTTGTGCCTAGCAAGAACACAACGAGCTATGATGTAGCCCAAATACCTCACAGCGGGAAAATGGATACTCCCAAATTTACCACGTGTTGACTAGCATAGAGCTCTCTGAGGTATCGAGGCTGCTCACTTATCTTGTTAGTGAGCCATGCGGCTGGCACACCTATAGCCCTACAAAACTCGGACAATTCCATACTCCTAGGTAGTTCATAAAGCATGAACTCCACACTAGGGCAATACTGATCATCAATAAAATTGAAGCTTTGCACGAATATGTTAGTGAGCTTCAAATATCGGGGCCTTTCCACAAGCACAATATCTCTCAAATGTGCATTAGTAACTAGATTAGTAATTCATCAAGTATACCTGTTGCACGTAGGAATTGAGGGCATGGGTATACCGATGAGCAAACGTCCAATTCTCGACCAAGCTTGATAACACCAACTTCCTCTAACTCCTCGTTGTATGAGGGTCTCATTGGCGGGTTAGAGCTTGAGCCCCTCGTCTCTCGACTAGAAGCGGGCTCCTTCTTCTTAAAAATTCCACCTAAATTAAACTTGGGCATCTTCTCTTTTTTCTGAAATTTTCAAACAATCTCATAAAAACTCGAAAATAAAGCATACCAAGCATATTAAACCACTCTAGCAACTAGATATCAACTACCACATGCATCAGAACCATCCAATAAATTGTAAATCAAGCATGCAAGCTCATATCACTAGTCAACCTATAGCTGTAAAATACTCGAGATATACAAAACCATTCAAGATTCTAATTGGAGGAGTGAAGGAGTGACATACCGAAGAAGATTTTTTCCAAATTTTGGCAAGAATGGTGGGCTGAATGAGGAGACTGAAAAATCCAAGCAAGAGCAGCAAGAACTCGAGCTTGGGCAATGGCAAAGTGATTTTTCAGGGGAGAGAAGGAAGGTGGTAGGTGACTTACCTAGTGGGGCCCTCCACAGGGCAGGGGCGGCCCCTGGCCGCGGCCAGGTCCTCACACATGGGTGTGACCCGCCCCTGCCACTGGTGGTTCCCCCTGGTCAACTGCAGGGCCCTCTATGGCTCATTTTTTAAATAAAATTCACGTAATTTTTTCTAGAATTTTTTGATAACTTTTATTTTGGATCACATACGAAATTAAAATAAACGAATAAAACACAATAACCAATTATAAAGGAGATTAACTGAGCATAATAAAAAATTACAGAAAAATAAAGATGAACAACAGAAGCTAAACAAATGGTTACCAAAATCTTTATATGATAAAAATTGATTTGTTAGCAAGGTTGATCAAGTCTTGCTACGACACCAAATTTATATGTCATAAAGAATTCAATATCCAAAAAGTAACTACGTTACCTCATATCTTATAGACATTGTCCCAATCGAGAGAGTTTCATATTTTCTATGATGCATAAGAATAGGGTGATCAATAGCTCCAATCTTGATGGCCTCAATATTTTCAATGGAATTCAAACCATGTTTATCATCAATCTTCTTGGAAAATATACCGTGTGTTCTTTATCATCAACATGAAAAGTTACTTTCCCTTTATTGCAATCAATAATAGCCCCTGCAGTATTAAGAAAGGTCTTCCAAGAATAATAGACATATTCTCATCTTCATGCATTTCCAACACAACAAAGTCAGTTATGATTAACACAATTAGCAACTTTAACAGGAACATCCTCACAAACACCAATTGGCACAACACTAGATTTATCAGCCTTTTGTAACAAAATATCAGTAGGTATAAGCTTGTCTAAATAAAGCCTCTTATAAAGATAAAAAGGCATAACACTGACTCCAGCACCAAGATCACATAAAGAAGTTCTAACATAATTATTTTTAATGGAGCAAGGAATAGTGGGTATACCTGGATCGCCAAGCTTTTGAGGAATCTTACCATTGAAGGAGTAATTAGCAAGCATAGTAGAAATCTCCTCATTAGGAATTTTTCTCTTGTTAGAAACAATATCCTTCATATACTTTGAATAGGGAGGCAATTTAATAGCATCAGTCAAAGGAATTTGCAAAAAGAGAGGCTTCATCCACTCACAAAATTTATTATAATGCTCCCCTTCTTTAGTTTTGTAAGATTTAGAAGGAAAAGGCATAGGTTTTTGTACCCATGGCTCTCTTTCTCTACCATGCTTTCTAGCAACAGGAGGTGTAGGCTCTTCCTCCTGTTCTTCATTTTTACTATTATCATTTTCAAGCTGATTACCACTTTTGATTTTAGCATCAGAGATAGAAATATCATTAGAATTGTTCACCACGGTCTCTTATCAACTTCTAAATCACTACTCTCTCCTATTTCTTTATATTTCTTCTTTTCTTTTTCTTTTTAGGAGGACTAGCAATATTATTTTCAAGCAACTGAGAATCTTGTTCAATTCTTTTAGGATGGCCTTTAGGGTAAAAAGGGTCTTGAGTGGAAGCACCACCTCTAGTATTAACTCCACAGGTTTGTTTATTGACTTGTGTAGGAATACCAGCAAGCAAAATCTTTTTTGCACTTTAGTTATTTGTTCAAGTTGAGTTTGAACCATATGAAAATGCTTAACAACACATCTGACATCATTGCCAGTTTTCTCCAAAACAGTATGCAACTTTTAATGACACAAGAATTATCATGCATTGCCCTTGAACTTGCATATTAAAATGAGTTCGTTTAACAATAAAGTTATCAAATTCGTCCAAACATTGATTAGGAGGCTTCCTATAAGGAACATCACTAGCATTAAAGTCATGAAGAGAGTGTACCTCTACCATAGGACGATGAGTGGTAGGCTCACATAAAGTTTTAATTGGAGGTAACTTCTTTACATCTTCAACTTTAATACCTTTTTCTTTGATAGATTTCCTGGCTTCTTGCATATCTTCTTGATTTAAGAAAAATACTCCCTTCTTCTTTGGTGTTGGTAATGGAGGAGGCTCACGGATTGTCCAATCATCATGGTTTTGGGCTATTTTAGCCTTTAACTCTTCAACTTCGTCTGTAGTTCTTTTCCTGAAAATACAGCCAGCACAACTATCTAGGTATGTCCTAGATTGAAAGTTAGTCCATTATAGAATATATTAATAAGCTCATTTTTTGGTATTTTGTGCCCTGGCCAAGCCCTGAGCAAGGAGCAAAACCTCCCCCAAGATCTGGGGAGATGCTCATCCTCCAATTGTTTAAAATTATAAATCATGTATAGAGCCTCATGCTGCATGTGACCAGGAAAATATTTTGCAAAGAAAACATCAAGCAATTCACGAGGACTTTTAATAGAACCATAAGATAAACCATTGAACCACACCTTAGCATCACCTTTTAATGAAAAATGAAATAACTTTACCAAATAGTAACGCTGTATCTTATTATCATTAGAAAATAAAGAACTAAGTGAAGCAAGTTTATTCATATGTTCTATAGTATCATCATTTTCAGTTCCACAAAAAGGCTCAGATTCAACATTAGATATAAGTGAGAGATAAACAAAGAAATCAAAATCATCATCTTTAATGCATATATGAGAAGTAGCAAATTCAGGATTAGAAACAAACTTATTTTTCATAGCATGTTTTTCAAGCAATCTTTTTAAAGCATCAGGATCATTAGAAGTATCACGGTCCATGCATTGTTTAATAAACTCATCATCAACATTAATATAAGCATCATCAGGGTAGCTACTTCCATAGTTCCCTTTATCAGGAGAGACAACAGGTGTAATAACATTTTCATTAGAGATTTCAACACACTCAATTTCTTTGGACTTAGCAACAAGAGTATCCAGAAAAGGACCTAATGAACCAGATTCATCAAGTACAGTAGAAGCATCATCAAATTCCTCAGACACAGTATCAGAACCAGCAGAAGTAGCATGTGAAGTGTGGTGGTGTGATGGTGGTGTAACAAGCTTATTCAAAACAGTAGGTGAGCAGTACCTTTCCTTGTGGTGGAAGGTAATATCGGAAACTTAGGATCACGCTTATCCTTCATGATGGATAATAAATTGCAGCAGACAGAATAACTCCTAGGTGAACTTATAAATAAAGCTATGCTCCCCGGCAACGGCGCCAGAAAATAGTATTGATGCCCCACAAGTGTAGGGGATCGCAACAGTCTTCGAGGGAAGTAAAACGCAAATTTATTGATTCGATACAAGGAGAGCCAAAGAATATTTATAAGCCTTAGCCGTTGAATTGTCAATTCAACCACACCTAAAAAGAAACTCGCTCAACCCAATTTATCAGTAGTAATAGCAATATGGTGGCAGTAGTAGAACAATAACAGCAACAGTAAGATCACAGTAGCAATGGTGACAGCAAAAACAACGGTTGTAAGCAGCAGGATTAAAAGCACCGTAAGCATAGGGACGGATAGACGGGTGTTGCATGAATAATATAGCTCATGTAATAATCATAACAAAGCACAATGCGGACCAACAATAATAAAGTATCCAAGTACTAATCAATCATAGGCATGTATTCCTAATTTAGTCATACGTGCTTGCAATAAGAAATTGCACGTCATCTTTTGTCCAGCCATCCGGTTTTAGCCGGGCCAATAAAGGAACTTATGGCAATTAAGGTGTTCCTTTTAATAGAACACCGGAGCAAAGCATTAACATATGTTGAATATATGTAATCCTCAAGTTTCTACCCTTCCCTTTGATATCCCAATCTGTCACTTTGGGGTCTCCGGTTCCGGACAACAACAGGTGCATACAACTAGTAGATATGATCCAAAACATCAATAGTACATAAAAAATGACACGTCCAGATCTGAAATCAAGGCACTCAGGCCCTAGTGTCAAGCATTAAGCACAACTAGTTGCAACAACGACCATTAACACAAATAGAGGATACTAGGCATCATGCCCTAACAATCTAGCATAGAATTACATGAGCAATCTCATCCAATCCCTACCATCCCCTTGCCTACAACAGGGAACTACTCGCACATGGATGGGAGAATCATGGATGGTTGATGGAGAGGCGTTGACGGTGATGATGGCGACAATCTCCACTCCGAAAGGGTGTCGGAACAATGATCCTGGACCTCAAATTTAGGTTTCGAGGTGGCGGCAGAGCTCCGTATCGTTTCTGGGAGAAGTGGTCGCGGGGTCTCCGTTTTAGGTCAAGAGGACCATATATGCCAAAGGAGGGCGATAGGCAACGCACCAGGGGCAGGGGCGACCCCTGGCCACGGCCCTAGTCCCACCCACGGGTGGGGCCCATCCCTGCTCCTGGGGTGGCCCCTCCGCAAGCCCTCCCGGCTCTGTGGCTTATTTACTTCAAAAATCCTTTTTCTCATTTTTCTGAAATTTCCTGCAAACTTTCTATTCCTACACAAAAATAAGACACCAAATGCAAATCTGCTGAAAACAGCGTCAGTCCGGTTAGGTCCAATCAAATCATGCAAATTAGAAGCAAAACAATAGCAAAAGTGTTTGAAAAAGTAGATATGTTTGAGACGTATCAATGCCCCCAATGGGGGAGATGACAGATGGGCGTCCCCATCATGCAATCGACAGATCAAGAGTTTCCCCCGGAGGTAGCGGAGGGAGGTGGGAGGTTCACCTCGATGATGCCTTTAGGAAGGAGACGACACACAAGGCATCTCCATCACTGGCTCCGGCCACCAGCCGAAAGCAGGGTTTACACCCGGATCTGCTGCACAAGTCTCCATCCAGCCTTTTGGACATCGGACTGACCACCTTCGGAGATCTCGTCGCCGGCCAGTCGAACCAAATCCATTGGATTGGAAGGGTCGACGACTAAGCGGTCTGGAGGCAACCTCCTTGATCTGGTTGACTCGAGCCGCGACGGCCGAAACCACCGCAACCCAGGGCTAGATATTCTCCACCATGCCGCCGCTCCATGTCGCCAGGTCACTGCCAAGCAGCCCGTGCCTCGTCAGCGGAGCGCCTCCAGGCTACGTCCTTACCACGTCAGACCACCATGTGCCCCTGGCGGACCTCCGCGGCACGCTCCCGTGGCTAGGCGTCGGCACTAGAGCACATCCCACCACCCTCGGCCGCCTACAGGCTTTGCTCGCCAACAAGAGCCGACGGCGGCGAGGAGAGAGAGCTAAAGGGTGGCGGCGGCGGTGGAAACTTAGCTCGTGTAGTTTGAAACATCTTAGACGTGTAGTTCTAGTGATCGGTGACTTGCGGCCTTTTAAAAGGGAACCAACCAACCAGATTCTTAGTTTATACTAGTTGTCCATTAAGCTTTCATTTCATTGAAAATATATGGCTCTTTTGGATCATATGCATGTCACTTCACCATTTTGACCATGTCATCGAATCTCTCATTGGACTTCCATTTGGCTATAGAGTGGTGTTAACATAACAACCAAGACAAGGATATGTTCCCACGAACAAGGTATAGACGCATGAAGGTGGAGAGTACAAAGTGTGCCCGAACAAGATTGCACCATTAAGAAACGTTGCATTGAGAGTAGGTTAAGCCATAAGCCCACCTTAACATTATAACAAATGAAAATAATACTAACATCACGCCATTAAAATTCATCTTGATATATTAAGCCTATTTGAAATAGACATTTTTACACGAGAATAAACGAATTTGTGTGGGAACCATTCCCGGATGTTTGCCAACTAGTGGAGGTAATTGCACCTCTGGATCCACTGTGGCCATCCATATTTACTCCCTCCATTCGGGATTTTAGGGGTGTAGGTCTTTTTTATATATTTCAGAATTATAAGGGTTGAGTATCAAATCTCCTTAACTCCTATGCCAATTAATTTTGTTTAACCTCCTCATAAACTAAGAAGAGGAGAGTAATTATAGATAAAAGAGGAGAGTAACTATAAAGAGAGAAACAAGGCAATTAATTAGCTTCTTAATCTTTGTGAATTGGTCCTCCACCCCTATAATCCCGAACAGAAGGAGTAATATCTAAGTGTGGTGATGTGTGTGAATGGTATTATCAGAGTTTTCTATTCACCTAGTGTATTTATACATAGCCTTGTGAGCACGGTCGCTTGACCTTACAACCTCAAGCACCTTGGGCCTCGAGATCGTCTCTAGTAACAGCTCTACTCCTATATGTGGATGTATTCAAACATGTGAGATATTCAAGGTTACAATGGGGTGTGCCTGGTGGGCAGTCCGCTGACCGACTCTTCTCCTTGTGGAATATGAACTCTGTGTGTGTGGGGGGGGGGGGAGGGGGTGAGAGTGTGAGAGATTCTAACCTTCTCCATGGGGAGAGATGTACCCCTTATATAGGGGCGTGCCATGGTCTCATGGACACGACGACATGACATTACAAGCATAGGTACATGCTATGATGGGACAGAGAGTACCTAGGTTGATGTAGCGGAAGTCCGGTTGGACGGTTTGTATGCGGTATGACGCCGAGGCACTCTTCGGGTCGTCAATAGCTGACTTTTTGGGGGTGTCCTGGTACTATCGCCAGAGTCAGCCCTGTTGTGCGGGGCATGACCCGAACCCGTAGTGGATGAAGTCAGCATACCCTATCAAGGTATGGTCTGTAGCGCCCCGACCCCGGAATTATACAGAGGCTATGTAACCCACAGGCTATGCTACACAATCGAAGGGCATGGAATTACCGCTCCCATGCAACACATCGATCATGCCATAAACACTGACATAGCTATCAATGTATAAAACAGAGATCAAGACTTGTGGAACAACTAGCACATCACAGACTCTACGACACAAAGAAATCATATAGCAACTCATATATGAGAAAGATACAAATATTACACACAGAGGTCACAGACCCAACAATACATCATGCGGGAGCGAAGTAATGTTGTCTAACAACAAGGTCCAAAAGATGCCCTAAGAGGACTACAGATAAACAATCCCAGCCAGCTTGTTCCACGGTCCCAAGCTGCCACCTGGGAACCCCGAACTACTCGTCGATATCCAGGAAGAAACCACCTGGCTGCTCGGTGTCGTCCTTCTCTAAAACAAATTATAAAGGCAGCAAAGAGAGACTGAGTACGATGTACTCGTAAGTTTAGTAGGGCGATATAGGCCCAATGCTGACGGAGGCTCTAAAGCTGTATGTAATTATTTTTGCATAAAGCTAGTTTTCCTTTATAAAAGACATAAATGACTCAATGGCATCGTCTACTCAGAAATGTTTTCTCAAAAGGGGAAAAGAGAGTAACTTTTTCCTTCGGTTCTCATCGAACCAAATAGTACAAAGAATCAACTCATCTCCACCAAAGGCACTCCCTCAAATCACCCTCGAGGAAATGAACCTTTTAACACACGTTGAAATGCAACCTTTAGCTGCCAACTTTTAATTGGGTTAAAATTATCTATGGTCTCGTAATCCGTTCCCAAGGCGTCCATAACCGTGGACACGGCTTTTCGAAAAGATTTACCCTGCAGGGGTGTACTATTTTACCCACCGGTACCGTCCGGCTCGCCCGATTAGCTCTCTTCCGGGGAAAGCTGGCAAGTGGGCGCGGTTAAACCTTTACCTCACGTGAGCTTATCCAAGGATCATCAGTGGCGGCAGGGCAAGTTTTCCCAGCCTATTTCAGCCCCTGCCCCCATCGCCACAACCTAAACACCACCACACACACCCCTTCTTCGCGCCATCATCCACCTGCAACGCACATGCAAATGGAAAGCACAAATCTAGAGGAGCCTTGGATACGCCCTGACAAGTTATTCAGTTAAAGAGGATTCCATATGTCCCCGCCAATGGCAGCACGCTCAAACCTTGGTTCTAGAGACAAGAACTCGCACCTAGGGGTAAGGGTGAGGCAAAACACCATCCCCGATGGCAACTCACCCAAGCCTTTTAAGCAAATTTATTAAATACCAACAATAACCTCCACCTTGTCCGAACATTCCATCAATTTCATAAATCATGGAAATAAATAACGGACAGCTAAGCATCCTACTAAGCATGAATAAGCATACCTAAGCATATAATACAACAATTATATCTTGTCTCGGGCCAACACATCAAACCTACGGTTCATAGGTAGGGATACATGTATTGGTTCGGGGAAAAACATACATTCATAGGATACTCTAGTATTGACCAAAAATTGACATAGAATCGAATGCAATATTATGGTGGATAAAATAAGTTTATAAAACAGTAGGATGCTAGATGCCAAGAAGGTTAGGTTATCTCTTGCCTTGCTGCCGGGGCGTGTAGTACTGCTCGTCGGAATAGGCGAGGGAACCCTCGACTCCGGAATCTATCGATACCCAAAAATAATACAAAAGAACAAATAAATCACACGAAGACAAGGTGCAATGCACAATCATGATGACATGTCAAATTTATGCAAAGATATCATCATTTAATTTATCTAACAAATTAAATGGAGTTCCAAATAATTAGTGCAATTATTTGGAAACAACCCCATATTTATCTTAGTGACCACATTATTTATAAAGTATTAAATTACAAAAGAAGTGGCTTAAATATGCATGAACATGATATGATTAAATATGTTTTGTTCTTCTGATAATTTTGGTACCTTATTTGTAATTTTTCGAGTTTCGATGAATAAATAAAGAATTAAATAATTATTCGAATTTAATTCCTTTAATCAATTAAAGAATAAAATCATATGAAAAATTGTGATCATGATTTGATAAAGGCATGGTGTGATAGCATTTGAAGTGTTGATCACATTGATATTTTATTCACAAATTTTGGTTAATTATTTAATAAGTTATTATTTTCCCAATTTCGGTATTATTTAAGCCATTTTAGGAGTTCTTAAATAAAAAACAATATTACAAATACAAAAGACCATTACAATTGTTCTAACATGTAGAGATTGTTTTTTTGAACAATTTGATATTTGATTTGTCAATTTGGAGCATTATTAAAAAGATATCAATTAATTAAAATTGTTTTATTTTCTAAAAAGGGAAAACAATTCCCACACAGGCCGGCCTTGTGCCGGCCAGGCCGGGCTGCAGGCCGGGTGGTGACCCGAGGCCTCCGGCCTTTGGCCGGCCCAGGCTGGGGATCGAGGCCGGGAGCGTGGCCGAAGCCTCCGGCCTCGTGTCGGCCCAAGCTGAGCCCAGGCCGGGTGTCCAGGCCGGGCGGGAGCCCGAGCCAGCCGGCCTCATGGCCGGACAGGCTGGTGCCCAAGCTGGGCTCACGGACGGCGACGACGTTGACCGACGCACGGTGACCGGCGGCGGTCGACGGAGAGAGAGGGAGAGGAGGCGCTGGAAAAGGCTAGAAAAGATGCGGTTCTCACCCTAAGCTCAGAGGCGTGGACGGGGACTACCACGGCGGCCGGATTTTGCCGGGGCCGAGCGCGGCGAGCGGCGGAGGGACCTCGCACGGGCGAGCACGATTCGCTCGATCCCGAGCCTCCCGGCAAGCTCCGTGCTACTGGGAAGGTAGAGCGAGACGAGGGGAAGGAGTTGACACACACCAATTTGGCCGGGACGGCTCGGAGAGACAGCGATGCGGCGGCGGACACCGGCGGCTTCACAACGGCGGGGAAGCGAGCTAGGGTTAGGGTCGAGGGGGAAAATGGGGAGGGGAAAGGGAGGCGGGGGAGCAGGTGAGCATCCTCGTAGCGTCCTTGACCCGCAGGGAGGCGCGGCAGGGCGGCATGGGAGCCACGGCATGGCGCCAGTGCCGGGGGAGGCACTGTGGAGAAGATGGTCAGCGTTTTCACAAAAAAAACCCCTGGTTCCATTTTTCGTAACTACAAACAGGTCCAACAGCAACATTAGCGATTTAATTGGGGCCTTTAAACAATTTGAGAAATTCTGGAAAAATTCATGTGGGCTCCCTATGTCATGAGGAAACTCCACAAAAATTGGTGTTCCAAAAATAATTGTTTAGATACAAATTTATTCATATTGTTGCAATATGATAATTTTTGATAAATTGGGAAAGGCATTTTATTGAAACACTTAAGTATTTCCAAAAATAATGAAATTATTCAGGGAGGCTCCCAACATAGCAATGGAGCTCACCATAATTTTAGTTTGAATTTTTGGAAAGGTTTAGCTTGGTTTCAAAATAGGATTTGAATTGAACCAATTTTGGGATTCTCAAATTCATTTCTTATTTGGCAATATTTGGAATTTGAGAATTGGTTATAACATGTCAAATTGGAACTTCCTAAACAATTTGGAAGTCCAAGAACAATTCTGTTGACAAGTTAAGCAATTGTATTTGGTGTGGAAGCTTGGGAAGGTTTGCTTCCCCATTTTAGTTGCTTGCATAAATGGATAGTTAGAGATAGCAATTTCATATGGATGCCATGATGCAAACAATGATGCAAAAGTGGAAAAAAATCTTGGTATTTTTCAGTACAAAGCTGGGGCTGTTACAATTCTACCCCCCTTACAGGAATTGTTCTTGGACTTCTAGGCTTGAGTGAAATTGCTGACGAAGGTGGGATATTCCTGACGAAGGCTAGTTTCTCGCTCCCAAGTCGCTTCTTCTTCGGAATGGTTAGACCATTGAATTTTGAGAAACTTGATGGTCTTGTTGCGGGTTTTCCTTTCCGCTTCATCCAAGATGCGGATAGGATGCTCGCGATACGTTAAGTCCTCTTGGATATCCAACACCTCATGATCAACCCCACGGATTGGATCTTTGAAGCAACGCCGGAGTTGGGAGACATGGAATACATCATGCACATCCGGGAAGTTGGAGGGTAGCTCGAGTTGATAGGAGAGATCTCCTCGCTTGGCTAGGACGGTGAAAGGACCAACATAGCGAGGTGCCAATTTGCCCTTGATCCTGAAGCGACGAACGCCTCGGAGGGGAGAGACTCGAAGATAGGCTTTATCACCAATTTCATAGTGAACCTCTTGGTGGTGTTTATCATAGTAGCTCTTTTGCCTTGACTGAGCAGCCTTGAGATTATCCCGAATGATACGGACTTTCTCCTCGGTTTCATTGATCACATCCGGACCGAAGAGTGGCCTCTCTCCGGTTTCAGACCAATTTAGAGGAGTTCGGCATTTTCTCCCATAGAGAACCTCAAAGGGAGCCATTTGCAAACTGGCTTGGTAGCGGTTATTGTAGGAGAACTCGGCAAGGGGGAGATACTTTTCCCAACCCTTACCAAAGGAGATGACACATGCCCGAAGCATGTCCTCAAGAACTTGGTTCACCTTTTCAGTTTGACCGTCAGTTTGGGGGTGATAGGCTGTGCTGAAATTGAGACGGTTCCCATAGCCCTATGGAAGCTATGCCAGAACCTGGATACGAATAGGCTCCCACGGTCTGAGATGATCCTCAGTGGAACACCATGGAGAGGTACAATGCAGGCAACATACAACTCAGCCAATTGCTTTGCATTTATGTCCTCGCGAACCGGAAGGAAATGGGCTACCTTGGATAGGCGGTCGATGACGACCCAGATGGCATTATTGCCCTTTTGTGACCTTGGAAATCCGGTGATGAAATCCATACCCACTTCATCCCATTTCCACTCGGGAATGGCTATGGGGCGAAGGGTACCAGCTGGTCTTTGGTGTTGAGCCTTCACTCGGCGACAAACGTCGCATTCAGCAACATATTTGGCAATTTCCCGCTTCATGCGAGTCCACCAGAATTTGATGCGGAGGTCTTGGTACATTTTGGTGCTACCAGGATTGATGGATATGGAAGACTCATGGGCTTCTTGTAGTGTCAACCCCTTGGTATTTCCCGTCTTGGGCACCACAAGACGAATCGCAAAATAGACAACACCGGAGTCATCAACGGAAAAACACTTTGCCTTCCCACTTGCAATATTCTTTTTAATCTTGCGGATGCCAGCATCATGTTGCTGGGCGGCCTTGATTTCATCCTCAAGACTGGATTTGATCTCGAGGTTAGCTAGATATCCGGAGGGAACAATCTCCAGATTTAACCGAGCAAATTCCTCGTGGAGAGCAGGTTGAACCTTTTCAATCATCAAAGTATTGCAATAAGCTTTACGGCTCAGAGCATCTGCCATGACATTTGCCTTGCCGGGCTGATAGTTGAGGGTCACATCATAATCTTTGATTAATTCCAACCATATTCTCTGCCTCAGGTTCAGATCCAACTGGGTGAAAAGATACTTTAGACTTTGATGATTAGAGTAGATCTCGCAACGGTTGCCCAACAGGTAGGGCCTCCATTGCTTCAGAGCATGAACCACGGCAGCAAGCTCTAGATCATGAGTTGGGTAGTTTTGTTCATGCGGCTTGAGTTGTTGAGAAGCATAGGCTACCACATGGCCTTCTTGCATCAAAACACAACCCAAGCCTTGGAGTGATGCATCACAATAGACGACAAAGTCTTTGTCGGTGTCGGGAAGGACAAGCACCGGTGTGGTAGTGAGCTTGACCTTGAGAGTTTGGAAACTCTCTTCAGCTTTGTCCGACCACACAAATTGTTTGTTCTTCTTGAGGAGGTCAGTCAATGCTTTGGCTATTTTGGAAAAGCCCTCGATGAATCGACGGTAATAACCCGCCAACCCAAGGAAGCTTCGGATATCTTTGACGGACTTGGGAGTTGGCCAATCCAGGATTGCCTGAATCTTGTCAGGTATCACCGCTACTCCAGCAGCTGACACCACATGACCGAGAAAGATGAGCTCCTTTAGCCAAAACTCACACTTGGAGACTTGGCATAAAGGCGGTGATCTCGAAGCTTGGTCAGGACTAGTCGAAGGTGCTCAGCATGCTCTTCTTCGGTTTTGGAGTAGAAAAGGATGTCATCAATGTAGATAATGACAAACTTGTCGAGGTACTCGTGGAAGATGGAATTCATCAGCCTCATGAATGTGGCTGGAGCATTTGTGAGGCCGAAGGACATGACGGTGTACTCATATAACCCATAATGGGTAGTGAAAGCCGTCTTCGGAATATCCTCCTTTCGGATTTTGATCTGGTGGTAGAGCCTGACCTCAGATCCATCTTGGAGAATACCGTTGCACCATCTAGCTGATCGAACAAGTCAGTTATTCGAGGAATGGGGGTACTTGTTCTTGATGGTCACCGCATTCAAAGGGCGGTAATCAACAACCAGCCGAGGAACATTTGAATCCCTCTTCTTGACAAAGATGACCGGGCAGCCCCAAGGCGAGCTACTCGGCCGGATGAATTCTTTTTCCAGCAGCTCATCAAGTTGCTTCTTCAGTTCAGTTAGCTCTTCCGCCGGCATGCGGTAGGGCCTTTTGGAAATTGGGGCAGTTCCCGGAACCAACTCAATCACAAACTCCACGCTGCGATCAGGTGGCATGCCAGGTAATTCCTCCGGAAAAACATCGGGGAATTCACACACCACAGCAACTTCATGCATTTCAGGCGGTGTGGCTCCTTCCAGGAAACATAGGCCGATATCCGGTGAGAGTGGAGTGGCAGCGGATGGGGTTGCGGATGAAGGTGACCAATAACTCACCAGCCCGACGGTTGAGTGGATCACGGAGACAGACTTGGCAGCACAGTCCAGGTTGGCCTGATATTTTACTAGCCAATCCATAACCAAAATTACATCTAGCCCATCTGACTTCAGTGCTATCAGCTGGAACGGAAATGACCAATAGCCTATGGTAATCTGGACTTCCGAAGCAATCCATTTAGTGTGCCAACTAGATCCTGGTGTTTTGACCACTAGCGGGGAGTCCATGTTCACAAACGGAATTTGATGGTTGTGTGCAAAAGCTATGGATATGAATGAATGCGATGCTCCAGAATCAAACAAGACTGAAGCTGGGTAATCATTGATTCGAAGCATACCCATGAGAACTCCGGGGTCCTCTTCGACTCCTTCAGCCGAGACGTGGTTCAGGCGGCCACGGCTGACGGTCATGGCCTTGGCGGCTGGGGTAGAGGGTGCTGGTGCAGGTGATGCGGTAGCCGGTGCCTTCTGGGGACACTCCCTGGAGTAGTGCCCCGGCTGGCCACAACTGAAGCAAGTGGGCCTCGGTGGTGGTGGAGGCAGCTGAGGGCGGAAGCCACTTCCAGCCGCACCCAAGGTCGAAGTAGCTGGGCGAGGCGGAGGTGGCCTGAACCCTGAAGGCCTTGGCGCGAAGGGAGCACGAGGCACCGCACTGAAGGGCACAAATACCCGGCGCTTCTTGCCCTCAGAGGAGGAGCTCTGGTTGTCAGTGGGAGCTGGCCTCTTGGAAGCTCCAGCTCCTTCCTACCCTGCTCCATAGTAAGAGCATAGTTGTAGAGCTCCTGATAGGACTGGAACTTGAAGGGCAGGAGCTCGTAGCGGAGCCGAGGTGCGAGCCCCTTGCGGAAGAGGTATTGCTTGTCCTCATCGTTGGTCACGTCCCGAGGGGCGTAACGGGAGAGGTGGTTGAACTCTCGCCCATAGGCTTGGACGTCCATGCGTCCCTGGGTCAAGTCCAGGAACTCCCTCCTCTTGAGGTCCATGACAGGCTTGGGGATATACGCCGCACGGAAGGCGGTGCGGAACTCCACCCAGGTGAATACATGGCCAGTGTCGAACATCGACACATGGCTCTCCCACCAGGAGCCGGCGGCTCCATTCAGCAAGTAGGTGGCGAAGTTGACTTGTTCTGCCACCGGAACATGCAAGGCCGCGAACTTGCGCTCGAGGGCTCTCAGGCAATCATCCACATCAAGCAGCTCCTTAGCTTCAGAGAAGGTGGGAGGTTGAGACCGCAAGAACTTGGTGAGAGTGTTGCAGTCGTTGTTCCTCCTTGCCCCTTGCTGCACCAATTGCTCGAGCAGATGCTCGTTGCGCAGGCGATTGTTCTCGATGGCCATCAGGACCTCCGCCATTGAGGGTGGCGGCGGTGCATCAGGATCACCGGGATTATCACGACGGGTAGGAGCCATTCTGAAGATTTGGAACAATGACATAGTTAGTAATCAACTCCGAACAGTTAGGATAGATCATTTGAATCCTTGCAGATATAGAGCTATAAGATGGCACTAGTACAAAACAGATTTAGTCAACCACGGGTGACATCACGTCATCGCGGCGATAGCAAACGGAAATAACTGACTCGAGACAAACACCGGACGGTAGAACCCAACCCCGAGAACCTAAACTTCGACACCGAGCTTAAAACAATTAGAGATAAGAGATCAGAGTAGAGCGAGTTGGATGAGGAGTAAAAAGAATCCTAAGAAGGTTTTCACAACTCATTTTTAGGTTATAAATAATTTTCAAACTAGACTCGACATCGACCAATAGAAAGGGTTTCCTACAGGCAGTCCTGCTCTGATACCAACTTGTAGCGCCCCGACCCCGGAATTATACAGAGAGGCTATGTAACCCACAGGCTATGCTACACAATCGAAGGGCATGGAATTACCGCTCCCACGCAACACATCGATCGTGCCATAAACACTGGCATAGATATCAATGTATAAAATATAGATCAAGACTTGTGGAACAACTAGCACATCACAGACTCTACGACACAAAGAAATCATATAGCAACTCATATATGAGAAAGATACAAATATTACACACAGAGGTCACAGACCCAACAATACATCATGCGGGAGCGAAGTAGTGTTGTCTAACAACAAGATCCAAAGATGGCCTAAGAGGACTACAAATAAACAATCCCAGCCAGCTTGTTCCACGGTCCCAAGCTGCCACCTGGGAACCCCGAACTACTCGTCGATGTCCAGGAAGAAACCACCTAGCTGCTCGGTGTCGTCCTCCTCTGAAACAAATTATAAATGCAGCAAAGAGAGACTGAGTACGATGTACTCGCAAGTTTAGTAGGGCGATATAGGCCCAATGCTGACGGAGGTTCTAAAGCTGTATGTAATTATTTTTGCATAAAGCTAGTTTTCCTTTATAAAAGACATAAATGGCTTAATGGCATCGTCTACACATAAATGTTTTCTCAAAAGGGGATAAAAGAGTAACTTTTTCCTTTGGTTCTCATCGAACCAAATAGTACCAAGAATCAACTCATCTCCACCAAAGGCACTCCCTTGAATCACCCTCGAGGAAATAAACCTTTTAACACACGTTGAAATGCAACCTTTAGCTGCCAAATTTTAATTGGGTTAAAATTATCTATGGTCTCGTAATGCATTCCCAAGGCGTCCATAACCGCGGACACGGCTTTTCCAAAAGATTTACCCTGTAGGGGTGTACTATTTTACCCACCGGTACCGTCCAGCTCGCCCGATTAGCTCTCTTCCGGGGAAAGTTGGCAAGTGGGCGCGGTTAAACCTTTACCTCGCGTGAGACTATCCAAGGATCATCAGTGGCGATAGGGCAAGTTTTCCCAGCCTATTTCAGCCCCTGCCCCATCGCCACAACCTAAACACTACCAAACACACCCCTTCTTCGCGCCAT
This sequence comes from Puccinellia tenuiflora, assembly GCA_012064385.1. Lineage (NCBI taxonomy): Eukaryota > Viridiplantae > Streptophyta > Magnoliopsida > Poales > Poaceae > Puccinellia > Puccinellia tenuiflora. Next base: position 165,135 of record QRDG01001103.1, on the reverse strand, counting down.
CATCCACCTGCAGTGCACACGCAAATGGAAAGCGCAAATCTAGAGGAGCCTTGGATACGCCCGCACAAGTTATTCAGTTAAAGAGGATTCCATATGTCCCCACCAATGGCAGCACGCTCAAACCTTGGTTCTAGAGACAAGAACTCGCACCTAGGGGCAAGGGTGAGGCAAAACACCATCCCCGATGGCAACTCACCCAAGCCTTTTAAGCAAATTTATTAAATACCATCCCCGTTGCACAGTCGTGCTTTTATCGAGTGCGCGGTGGCGCTCCTGAGGGGAGTGTTCCCCAAAATTATGCTGAATTATTTATAACTGGGGATAATCTCAACCCATTTATTTTGCCGTAAACCGAGGGATTTGTTTTGCTCCCGATGGGAGTGAGCAGATGCAAACTTGTTCAGTCTGACAGCATATGGGAGTCGATACTTTGTCGAGTAAGACCGTGCCAAAGGCAGTCTGTAACTCCTGCGTCATGAATGACGTCATGCGCGTGCACTGCGCTACCGAGGCGCTCTGCCGTTTGGCCTGCCAGAAGTGATAGTACAAAACATCACGTCGGTTTGACTGGTGGGCGCGAAAATTTCGCCACGCCATGATGATGGCCTCCTCGTTTCTCGTGCGTAGTGGGCGACGCGGCCAGTGACGGTTGCCCTCCGCACGCGCCACGTGTGGAGTTGGATGTGCTCCATTTTGCTCGATGAATATCGGACGGCACACATCGCCCAGTCCGATGGATAAGTAGGGGCGCCCCGGCGGTGAAAAAAAGGCACAATCCCATTCTCACTGCCGAAGTTCTCCTCCTCCCCTTGCGCTCTGCCTCTCTGCGTGTAGCCACCAAAGCGTCCATATCCACCTCCGGCATAAAGAAAATCTCCAGAAAGAAGAGCTCCATCGGCGCCGCCGCCACCGGCACCGGCACGGCCGGCGGGCTGAAGAAGATTTACGGCGACTGGCAGAGGTCATCCGTGGATGAGCGCCAGCTGGAGGCGCTGCGCCGCGACGGCCTCCTACCGCCGTTGGAGAAGATGGCGACGCGGGCGCCCGGCGACGAGGTGGCCCCTCGTCCCCGCGACGGCGAGCGCGTCTGCTTCGTCGGTTTCGTGAACAGGGGATTCGCCTTCCCTATTCACGAATTCGTCCTGGGGCTGATGTACGTGTACGACGTCCAGCTTCACAACTTCACGCCAAACGCCATCCTCCACATCAGCTGCTTCATCGTCATGTGCGAGTGCTTCCTTGGCATTCACCTGCACCGGGGACTGTGGCAGCGGATCTTCAACGTGAAGCGCAACGCCGGTCCTCGCGGTGTTTACCCTGTCGGGGGTTTCGGCATCCAGTCCCGCGGAGACATCGAGTACTTCAACCTGAAGCAGCTCGAGTCCGCGCAGAACTGGAGGAAAAAATGGTTCTACGTCACCGACATCCACCGGCCCGGGCAGAAGTACGGGGTTCCCCTGTTCCATGCTGGCGTGACCGTGACGAAGAAGAACTCCTGGACGCATCGCCCCGACGCCCGAGAGGTCAAGGAGTCCGATCCCCTCATGTCTCGGGTGTCGAGGTTGCTGAAGACCGCCGGCAAGGAGGTAAGTGGCGTTCACCTCATCGCCACTTTCATCAGAAGGCGGGTGCACCCGATTCAAGCTCGAGCGCACCCGTTGTTCGAGTTTGCCGGAGCCGCCGACGTGACGCACACGTTCGCGGAGGAGTTGTCCACGGGCGAGGTCGAGTCTCGCATTTGCGCACTGACCCTGCTCAAGGTCGGCGAGGCGAACGTCCTTGAATCGCCCGTGGTGCCATTCAGCCTTGAGAACCCTATTCCAGAGGTATGTGCTTTGTTCTTGTGTTTCTTTTCTCTGTTTGCTGTGTTTGCCAATGTTTTGATTGCTGAGAGAGATGCTTTGTTTTTCTGCTCGAAGGGCTTCTCGACGTTTGTCAGCCTTCCTCCTCTTCCTGAGGAGAAGGGGACTTCTGCGGCCCCTGACTTGCGGGATGATCCTGATGAGCAGGACATTTCTGTCTGTTCCGCTGCGTCGGTCGAGGATGCAGAGGCTGCGGATAGTGATGAAGTTCCTCTTGTCTTCCGCAAGTGTGTTCGCGACGCTGGCTCCAAGGCAGCAGGGAAGTCGAAGTAGGATCCCATCGCGGAGAGTTCCAATTCATCGTTGCCTCCTGCTCGTGCCGACGAGGAGGTCCCTCCGACACGTGATCCCGTGGAGCCTCCGCCGAAGAAGTCTCGTGCTGCTCCGGACTACTACGACCCTGCCGCTCTGATGGCAGCCGTTATTTCGTAAGTTTTCAACTGCTGCTTTCCCCTCCTTGTTGGTTAGAGTTTCTCTTTGAAATTCTTGGCTTATCGTGCGCTCATCTGCAGGGACTCTTCCTCTGGTGCGACTCTGCCGCCCAATGCGGGCAAACGAACGGAGGAGGGCGACAGCGCGGAGGCCCGTCGTGCGGAGACAACGGCTCCTCCACCGCCGTCTGATCCCGACGTCGCGCCGGCCGTAACTGCCCCGACTCCTGGCGGCACCCTTGTCACCATCGCCAGCGCTCCTCCGCTTGCTTCAGCCGAACATGTAAGTAGTGAATACTTTTTGTTTGCATCGGGTGCACGACAGCGCTCCCGATAGGAGTAGCCCCCGAGTCTATGGTCAACTGGGAACAGTTGGGTATAGACTCTAAACTGATCTATCTCCTTTGTTTCTTTGCTTTTTGTCTGTGATTTATCGGGTGCGCGACAGCGCTCCCGATGGGAGTAGCCCCCGAGTCTGTGGGCGACTGGATTCAGTCGTGTACAGACTCAAGTTCTTCCACTGACTCTTTGTTCGTTGTTTGGTGCAGCCTATGGCGCTCGAGCTGTTGGGTATCGGTCGCCGTTTCGCGGCCATGGAGGCGGAGAAAACTCGCCTGGAGTGAGAGTCCGCCAAACTCCAAGGTTTGTCCTTTGTCTTCCGCTGCTTGGGAGTGTTTTTATTGCTATTTGCTTGAACGCCTTTTGCCTGCAGAGTTGTTGGCGCAATCGCGACGCGAGAAGGAAACCGCCTCGCAGCAGGCTGCTACCCTCAAGGAGCAGCTGGACACCGCCGCGGTCGCGAAGGAGGCGGCCGATGCCCACACGCAGGCCTTAGTGCAGCGCCTCTGCGCGGCAAGCAACTCCTTGTTGGGTAAATGTTAACTCTGCTTTTCTCTGTTCTTTCTACTTCCTTTGGTTTTACCGAGTTTCTTTTCTGTTTTCTTCAGGTAGCCTTGGCACTGTGGCATGTTCTAGCGCCCAGGCTGCCGTTGATGACTTGGACGGCACAGTTGCTGCTGTAGAGGGTGCTAGTCAACAGGTGGGCGGTCTCCTGGAGATGGCTACCGGCGCGCTGACGAACTTGCACGGCAGTCTGTTTCCCAAGGGGCAACCCCCTGCTTCCCTCGGGGAACTGGCTGAGCTGTTTGGACCTGACGGCTCTGTCGGCACAGTGGAAACCAGGGTACCACGGGCCGGCCTGCCAGGGCCCACAAGGTTCTTCGGACGATTTTCGCTAAGGACCAGGCTCTCCAAGCCTGGCGAGCCTCGCGAGGGTTTTTCCTCGCGAGGGATCTTTTCTCCCTCGCCGAGGGTTCTCTCCCTTGGCGAGGGACCGCTACCTCGACAAGGCGTCTCCGACGCCACCCGCAATTCTGCTAAGGACCAAGCCGAAGGGCTCGGCGAGGCTTTTTTGCCTCGCGAGGCTTCCTTCCTCGCGAAGCCATCTCTGCCTCCGCGGCAGAGCGCACATGGGCTCTGCGCCATGTGCAGAGTGACGCGTGCGCCTGCGCGCGATGACGACGACGCCGCAGTTGCTGTTTCCATGTATAAAGCAGTCAACAAAGCGGCACCAAGCAAAGCGGACAACGAGTATTGCCTCTTTGGTGACAAGGGAACCGTCTGCAGCTACGCTCCAAGGACGACGTCACCGTGGGTCACATCCCACCTCAGCAGCGCCAGCCCACAGTCCCGTTGGACGGTGGCTTTTCCAGCTTTGGTGACGCCGCTCCCCTGCCGTGGACCGCGTCCAAGGACCTTAGCTTTATGGTAGACTCCACCTTTTTGGTGCACCGCGCCTCCTCCTTCGTCGCCATGTGGTAACCCTTCCCGCCCAAATCTTTGGGCGGAAGAGGTCCGAGACACCTATAAAAGGAAGAGGAGCCCGCCCGTGCAAAGGGTTAAAACTCTTAGCCAGGGGCGACTGATTCCAAGATTCACAAGTCCAAACCCTAGATCTGAGGTTAGAAGTAGCCCTTGTTAGCCACTCAGAGCTCGCCAAGCTCGCCCTGTACTGAAACTCTCTCCAAGCAAGCGCAATACACTACAAGCAGGACGTATGGGTTTTACCTCACCTAGAGGGCCCTGAACCTGGGTAAGATCGTGCGTCTATTTCTGCAGTGTCGTCCCGCAGCGAGTCCGACGAGCACCATCGCCAGAGCACGTTGAGGGTTGTTTGATTCCGCGTTCAGCCCCTTACTCGATCCTTGCGAGACACCCCCAGTTCCTGGGACAGTTCTCCGACACTTGGCGCGCCAGGTAGGGGGCTGAGGCGCATCTTCAACCTCGACACCGCCATGGCCGGCTCTCGCGCCGAACGACTCGCTCGCCGGGCGGCTAGTGCCGCCACCGCTCCTCCTGCCGGCCGCCCGCGCGGCCGCCTGCGTGGGAGTGCTGCTACGGAGCGTCACGTCGACCCCGAGCCCCGCATCGAGCACCCGGAGGATGACGACATCGACCACGCTGAGGACGACCTCGGCGAGGAGGAAGCCTCCTCCCTGCACCCCTCGCAGGACCGTGCTGCTTCTTCACTGGGCCGCCCTGCGCCCAGTCCGGCGACGGCGCTTCTCATGGCGCAGGAGCTGCTGCAGTACCGTCCCACGCCGGAGGCTCAGGAGGCCTGGCTCAACCGCGTCTCCGAACTCATCGGCGCCGCTCGCGCCGCCGCTCCTGCACCATCCCGCTCGCTGGTCCTCTATGCCCGCGCAGGGGACGTGGCGCACAGCGCGCCTCACGCTCCTCCCGCGCCTCCTCATCACCCCGCTCCCGCTCCCGCTCCCGCTCCCGCTCCCGCTCCGGCCCCACCGGCTCCACCGCAACCTGCTCCAGTGGGGGCTCCCCCTCGCGACGGTCGCGCTGCATCGCACGCGTCGTCGCCGCACGACTGCCAAATCGTGCAGCGAGCCCCCGAGGACGCACGCGTGAGCATCGAGCGCGGGCAGGACCGCCGCAACCGCGCCGTCCAGGACGTCGCCACCGCTGGGCGCCACCTCCGCGCCACCCTCGCCAATGGCACGGTCACCTACGGCACGACGGCCGCGTTCACTCGCAGCCTCCGTCGCGTCGTCTGGCCGGTCAAGTTCAGGCCGGACCTCCCTCCGCGCTACGACGGCAAGAACAACCCCCTGGAGTTCCTGCAACTCTACACTCTGGCCATCCAGGCCGCCGGGGGCGACGACAGGGTCATGGCGAACTGGTTCCCTATGGCCCTTAAGGACTCTGCGTCCTCGTGGCTCACCAACCTCCCCGCCGAGTCCATCAACACCTGGGAGGAGCTCTGCCGGTGCTTCGTCGCCAACTTCAAGGGCATGTACGAGCGCGGCCTCACCTACAACGACCTCCGCGTCGTGCGCCAGAAGCCTGGCGAGACCCTCCGCAAGTACATCCAGCGTTTCAGCCAGGTGCGCAACAAGATCCCCAACGCCACCGACGCGCAGGTCATTTCGGCCTTCCAGGCTGGGGTCACGGATGTGCGGATGCTCGAGAAGCTTGGCATCCACGACAACATCACCACCGTCGTCAAGCTCTTCGACTTGGCGGACAAGTGCGCCAAGGCTGAGGAGGGCCGCTTGTTCGTCAAGAACGAGCCAGGGGATCCCGCCGAAGGGTCCAAGAAGAAGAAATCCACCGAGAAACGCAAGACCACTGCGGTCCTCGCGGTTGAGCCCGACGCCAAGCAGCCTCGCCAAGCTGCCACTCCAGCCGCAGGACCCGAGAAGAAGGACGATCGCCCTTTCTGCATCTACCACAACAGGCACTCCCACGCCACCGAGGACTGCTACGACCTCAAGAGGCTTCACGAGGCTCGCGAGGCTCGCGAGGGAAATGATCGGCAGCAGGGCCGCGGAGGCCGCGGCGGCGGCCGCGGCGGCCGCGGGGGGCGACGCTGGAACAACTACAACGACAACTACTAGCAAAACCCCCAGGCCAATGCCGTCCAACCCGCGAATGACAACCTGCCTTCCGAGGCTGACGAGGGATACCAGGTGCCTCATGGGGCTGCTTGCATCCTTGGCGGGGCTCAGGCCCCTCGCTCCAATCGCCACTTCAAGCAACTCGCTCGCGAGGTCGCGACAGCCCTTCCTAGAGTTGAGGCCTCCAGGCCCCTCAAGCGGTCCCAGTGCCCCATCACCTTTGACTCCACCGACCACCCCAAGTCCACCTCAACCGTCAGCACCATCCCGCTGGTCTGCACTCCCACCATCAACAACATCGTCGTCTCTAAGACGCTCATTGATGGGGATGCCGGCCTCAACGTCATCTCCGTCGAGACTTTCGAGAAGCTGCAGGTGCCCTACGAGCGGCTCATGCCCACCAGGCCCTTCTCGGGGTGACAGAGGGTCTCACCACCCCTTTGGGGCAGGTGAGGCTCGCCGTCACTTTCGGCACCCAGGCCAACTACCGCACCGAGCTAATCGACTTCGACGTCGCGCACATCGGCCTGCCCTACAACGCCATCCTCGGTTACCCCGCCCTCGCCAAGTTCATGGCGGTGACCCACCACGCCTACAACCTCGTCAAGCTCCCTGGCTCGGGTGGCACCATCGTCATCCGCGGCGTGGTTTCGGACGCCCTGTACGCTGCGCAAGCGGCCTACAAGGCTGCCGCGGTGGCGTCACCCGCTGACGAGGACGAGGAACCCCTCCCGAGGCCCCCCGCGAAGAAGAAGCAGCTGTTCTCTCAGGAGAAGGCCGCGACGAAGCAAGTGCCTCTTCAGGCAAACGGCTCGGGGGCTAGCGTCACCATCGGTGCCAACCTGCCTCCCAAATAGGAAAGCGCGCTCGTCGCCTTCCTCAGGGCAAACTCTGACATGTTCGCATGGACACCGTCAGATATGTCTAGAGTACCGAGGGAGGTGATCGAGCACCACTTAGCCGTGTGTCCAAACGCACGCCCCGTCAAGCAAAAAGCGCGGCGCCAGGCGCCAGAGAAGCAAGATTTCATTGTCAAGGAAGTAGAGAAGCTGAAGAAGGCCAGCATCATCAAGGAGGTGGTCCATCCCACTTGGCTCGCCAACGGTGTGGTCGTCCCCAAGCACACCGGAGCAAGCCGCCTCTGCATCGACTTCACCGACCTCAACAAGGCCTGCCCCAAGGACCCCTATCCCCTCCCGAGGATCGACCAGATCGTGGACTCCACCGCCGGCTGCGCGCTCCTCTGTTTTCTGGATGCCTTCTCTGGTTACCACCAGATCAAGATGGCGAAGGAGGACGAGGAGAAGACAGCATTTCTCACCCCTTGTGGTGTGTTTTGCTACGTCTGCATGCCCTTCGGCTTGAAGAACGCCGGCGCCACTTTCCAGCGCCTCATGAGGATCGCCTTGGGGGCTCAAATGGGGAGGAATGCAGAGGCCTACGTCGACGACATCGTGGTCAAGACTCGCGAGAAGGACACGCTCATCCAGGACCTCGAGGAGACCTTTGCCAACCTGCGCAAGGTCAACATCAAGCTGAACCCCGCCAAGTGCGTCTTCGGGGTCCCTTCAGGCAAGCTCCTCGGATTCCTGGTATCCCACCGCGGCATCGAGGCCAACCCCGACAAGATCAAGGCCATAGAGCAGATGCAGCCTCCTCGTCGCCTCAAGGACATGCAACGCCTAGCGGGATGTATGGCCAGCCTTGGCCGTTTCATCTCCAAGTTCGGCGAGAGGGCGCTGCCCTTTTTCAAGATCATGAAGAGGTCCGGTCCCTTCAAGTGGACCCTTGAAGCAGCAAAGGCCTTTGAGGACCTGAAGAAATACCTGGCGAGCCCACCCATCATGTTTGCCCCACGCCCTCGCGAGCCTCTGAAGCTGTATCTTGCAGCCACTCCTCAGACGGCAAGCGCGGTCTTGGTGGCTGAAAGGGAAGAGCCAGTCCTCGTCAAGCAGAGCCCTGCCTCGCCAAGCCCAGAGCCACCCGACAAGGAGGCACCCTCGTCAAGCATCCAGCCTCCTGCCGAGCCTCCCCAAGTGGGGCCTCAAGAAACCCTCGTCGAGGATTCCACCGAGCCTGGAGAGGAGCCAACCACTGCCACGCCAATGACCACCCTCGTCGAGCATCCCGTGTACTTCATCAGACAGTGCTGCGGGACGCTCGCAAGCGCTACCCCATGCAGCAAAAGCTCCTCTTCTCGCTCCTCATCGCCTCCAGGAAGCTGCGCCACTACTTCCAGGGTCACCCCATCAAGGTGGTCACCTCATATCCCCTGGAGCAAGTCCTGCGCAACCCAAATGCGACAGACCGCGTCGCAGGCTGGGGCATCGAGCTACAACCTTTCGAGCTGGAGTTTGACACTACCAGGGTCATCAAGGGCAGGGCGCTGGCTGATTTCATGGCCGAATGGACGGACACGCGCGAAGAAGAACCTCAAGAGGAGGAACCCGCAGCCTCAGGAGGGATGGCTCCAAGCCACTGGACCATGCACTTCGACGGCGCCTTTGCGGCCCGGAGTGCAGGGGCTGGTGCTGTCCTCACCTCACCAACAGGCGACAAGCTCTACTACGCCGTCCAGCTCTGCTTCAAGGACAACGACAAGGTCTCCAACAACATCGCCGAATACGAAGGCCTCCTCGCCGGGCTCAGAGCCGCTATCGCCCTCGGCATCAAGCACATCCTCATCAAGGGCGACTCTCAGCTCCTCGTCAACTTCTCCAACAAAAGCTACACGCCTAAGGACACCTACATGGTGGCCTACCTTGAAGAGGTACGCAAGCTGGAGAAGCACTTCAGGGGCATGGAGCTCAAGCACATCCCGCGAGCAGAAAACCAAGAAGCAGATGAAATCGCCAGGCGAGCAGCAAGAAGAGAAGCCCAAAAGCCTGGAGTGTACGAGGAGAGACTCAGCAAGGCCTCGGTCAAGCAACCAGTGGCCACCATCAGCATCGACGAGGAGCTCCCACCAGCACCATCAAGTGGAGCACCAAATTGCAGACTCCCCTCTGGCGATCGCTTGCTGCTGACCTTGGTACGACAAGACACTGCTTGGATCGACGAGATCAAGAACTACCTGCAAAATCGAGTCCTCCCCGAAGACGACGCAGAGGCCGAAAGAATTGCACGCCAGGCCAAGTCTTACTGCCTCCATGACGGAGACCTGTACCGTAAGCGCCCCAATGGGGTTGCCTTGCGGTGCGTCCCTGCCGAGGAAGGCCGCCAGCTCATCAACGACATCCACAGCGGCGAGTGCGGCCACCACTCTTCCTCGCGCACCATTGCAGGCAAGGTCTTCCGAAGTGGTTTCTACTGGCCCTCAGTACTTCAAGATGCAGCCGCAATTGTCCAAGCCTGCGACGCCTGCCAATTCCACGCTAAGCAGATCCACCAGCCCGCTCTCCTGGCCGTTCGCGGTCTGGGGGCTGGACCTGCTGGGACCCTTCCCGCGAGCGCTCGGGGGCTACCGCTACCTCTACGTCGCCATCGACAAATTCACCAAGTGGCCTGAGGTGGAACCCGTGCACACCATTCCGGCAAAATCGGCAGTAAAATTCATAAGGAGCCTGGTCTGTCGCTTCGGCGTGCCCAATCGCATCATCACCGACAACGGCTCACAATTCATCAGTGGCGCCTTCAAGTCATACTGCGGCAGCCTCGGCGCCCAAATCTGCTACGCCTCGGTGGCACACCCACGAAGCAACGGGCAAGCCGAGCGAGCCAACGCCGAGGTGCTCAAGGGCCTCAAGACGAGAAGCTTCAACCGCCTCAAGGCCAGCGGCAAGCACTGGATCGACGAGCTCCCCTCGGTGCTCTGGTCCATCCGCACCACGCCAACAAAGCCAACTGGTGAGACGCCGTTCTCCCTCGTCTATGGTGCTGAAGCCGTCCTCCCCAGCGAGATCACTCATGGCTCTCCGCGAGTCTTGGCCTTCAAGGAGGCTGAGGTGGACGAACTCCGCAACGACGACCTGCTGCTGCTTGAAGGGCTCCGCCGCAATGCGGCCCTGAGAGCGGCAAGGTACCAGCAAGACCTCCGTCGCTACCACAGCCGCCACATCCGCCCGCGCACTCTCGAAGCAGGAGACCTTGTCCTGAGGAGAATCCTCTCCAGGGCAGGCCTCCACAAGCTCTCGCCAATGTGGGAAGGCCCCTACAGAGTCGTGCACGTCGCCAGGCCTGGCTCCGCGCGGCTCGAGACGGAGGACGGCATCCCTGTCGCCAACCCCTGGAACATCCAGCATCTGCGCAAGTTCTACCCCTGATCGCCCTCGGCGAGCAATTTTTTGCATCAAGGGAGAGCCACGCGCCATCATCCTCCACGAGGAAAAACTTCGGGCTCCCCTCTCTACTATACGTTGCCGCGGGCCGTTCAAGAAGACTCCCAAGCCACCAAGCCTCGGCAAGGTAACCTCTTCAGGCACCATGCCTTGGCGAGGTGGATCCCCATGCCGGTCATGGTGGAACGCAGGCTAAAAGCCACCCCCGCCTAGGGGCCCCCTCTGAGCTCTCTCTACATGCGTCGCCACGAGCACGCCCCCTCGAGAGTCTCAGCCACAGCATGTGGAACCCCATGCCTGACATGGCGGGTTTTTTGTGTTTCTGGCCACGCCAGTGTAATGAACATCTATTTCAGGTCATTTTGAACCTTTGCGCATCGCGCCAACATATTTCGTTGATTCGGTAAGCTGTTATGTTATAGCTGTTTATTCTCACTCGTATGATCCCTCCTGTGTATCTCACGAGCGGGGGCTAGCATGGTGCCATGCCACGGGAGCATCCCGGCAGCGCCTCAAACTCAAGGGATCCGAGCTCTGAACTTGCGGGTCAGCTCTCATGCATGTCAACTCCCAAGGAGCTCTGAACTCATGGGTCAGCTCCCGCGCACGTCAACTCACCAAGGATCACCAAAAACCTTGGTGCCTGTTCTCCTCGCAAGACACACATGAAGGAACCTACGAGCACCATGAGTTATCTAGCTATCTATTGCTTGTGGGTATGCCTATCTGTCCAAGTGCAGGAAACAAGCCTCAGGCACCCTCTCCAAGGCAACAACGCCTCGCCAGGGAACCAACACCCTCTCCAAGGCAAAAACGCCTCGTCAAGCTAAGTCTAAACACTTGTTTGATTTTCCTCTCGCTAGTTTTTGCCCCTCGAGTCTCTTTTCTCTCTCCTATGCCTCATGGGCTGCTTGCACGTCGAAGGGGGGCCCCAAGCATCGTGCTTCGAGGAGCTCTTACTTCTTGAGGCCTCACACACCCCCCGGCCTTGTGGAGCTCTGACTCTCACATACCGAAGCGGCGGTGGTGTAGCGCTAAGAGAGGGTCCTAAGACGTAGAGCGAAAAAGACATGAAGGGGAAAGACAAAAGCCTCCTGAGGGACGTCCACAAGCACATTCCAATAAACTTAACGAGTTTGTACAAAAGTTTACAACCAAAATGACTAAGATAAAATGTGCCCTCTGCACACCCAGCTGCAGACAAGGAGCTCAAGCTGTCGCGCCTCCTGAGGTGCCCGCTCCATCCACGGCAGCCTCCGCCTCCAGGGCATCTTCCTCGCCGTCGCCTTCGTCTTCGTCGACCAAGACTTGGTCGTATTTCCTGGCGAGCACCTCAGCGGCTTCCCGCTCCTTGCCGCGGATATCGACCGGCGCCATCACGGCCTCGAGGTCGAGCGAGGGCTGGAGCCTCAAGAGGTTGCTGAAGACGCGGCTGGTGGCGAGGACGAGGAGATCGCGGCTCTCCGCCATGACGCGCTCGTCGAAGCGCTTCGCGACCTCTTCAAGCTTCCCGAGGAATTGCCCGAAGAAGAGCGTGTACGCGGCCTCGTCATCGCTCCCTCCTGAGGGAAAGTGGGGGACCTCGATCCTCATGTCGTCCCCGACGGCGTTCGCGCGGAGCACTAGATCGTGGAGCATGAGCTGGCGCTGGCGCGTCATGGCCCGGCCGTGCTGCGCGGTGTCTCGTGCCTGCTCCGCGAGGTTCGCGGCCGGCCCCACCTGCTGCTGGAGGTCGCTCAGGTCCGCCTTCAGGGCGACAATCTCCCTCTCCGCACGAGTCTGCGCCTCCTTGGCGCGCTGGAGGCGGGAGGTCATCTCCTTCTCCTGCTTCTGGAGCCCTTCGACCTGGTGCTGGAGCTCGTTGCGCCTTGTTGTGAAGCGCTCCTCTTGCTTCTTGGCCTTAGCGTCATAATCGTCGGCGAGGCTTTGGTGAATGCGTTCTACCCTGGCGTCGGCCTCCTCCTGGACCCTTTTCTGCTTCAGCGCGAAGTCAGCGTTGGCCTTCTCGTGACGCTCCTTGTGGGTGGCCTCGCTCCTGGCCACCGAGTTCTCGCGCTCCTGCAGCTGCCCCTCGCGGGTGGCCTGGGCCCCCTCCAGCAGATGGACCTGCTCCTCGCGCTGGTCCAGCTCCTTCTCCCGGAGGGAGAGCTCCTCCTCGCGCTGCTTCAGCTCTGCCTCGTGAGGCGCCAGCTGCCCCTCACGGGCGTCTAGCAGCTCGCGGAGCTCTTTCAGGCTGGCCCTTGCGGCCTCGGACTCTGCGGCGAGTTTTTGCTCAGCGGCCGCTAGCTCCTGGTGCTTGGCGTCGGTCTCCGCCTCCTGCGCCTCCCGGGCGGCGTCCAGCTGGTCCATGACCTCCGCTGCCTCCCGTTTGACGCTGTCGCGGGTCTCCTTGGCGAAGCGCATCGCCTCTTCACGCGCCGCTTGGGCCGTCGCATCCTGCCGGCGGCACATCTCCACCCTCTCGTGGAGGAGGGCCCAGGCGTCGGCAAGCTTTGCCCGCTCCTCCTCTCGGGCGCATTCTTCCTCGGCGTATTGCACCTCCAGCTCGTCAAGCGCCTGCCGCGCTTGGCCGAAGACAACCCTCGCCCCCGGCTCCACCGTTCGGGGGCTCCAGAGGCGCCTCCATCTCCGGCTCTTCAGGGGCGCTCCCCGCCCCTTCCATGGTGGCCGCGTCCGCCGCGGTCTCGGGCGCTTCCGCCCTCTTTGTGGGAGCCTCCTCCGCCTCTGAAGGCGGCCCCATGACGATCTCCTCATCCACTGCTTCCTCTACCACGCGGTGCTCGGCCGCAGGAGGAGTAACAGCCCGAGTTGGCAGAGGCGTCGCCACTTCAATCACCTCCTCCGCGCGGTGCTCAACCGCGGGGGGAGAAGCAGCCCTAGCTGGAGGCGACATCGCCTCTTCAACCGCCACCACCTCCGCGCGGTGCTCACCCGCGGGAGGAACGGCCTCCAGCTGCGGCTCGTCAGCCGCCTGCTGCGGCTCGTCGGCCGCCTGCTGCGGCTCATCGGCCACAGGCGTCTCCTCGGCGGCGCTGGCGGTCTCCCCAAGCTTGCGGAGACGCCGCCTCTTCGGCGCCGCGGGTACGCTGAGGAAACACAAACAAGCAAAGACCCTTCAGGAGGGGATTCTCAGAAGCAAAATGCTGAAAGAAAAGGCAAGGACCAAGACTTACTCGTCGGCCGCTCTCCACACCCTCTTCTTCCCCTTGGGTGGCTGGAGGGTGCTCGCTCCGGCCTCTTCGAGAGGCGCTGCTGCCTCCTCGTGAGGAGCATCCCTCGTGGCGGCCCCGGCGTCCCTGTCGTGGAGGAGTTTGGAGCGGGGTTCGCAGCGTCCCCCCGTGCCGCTTCTTCTCTCCTCCGCGGTGCGCCGAACCATGCGGAAGGCGTCCTCGTCGCTGCCGGAGGAGATCACTTCGACGCCCTCGCCAGCCGGTGCGCTCTTGGAGGAGCCCGCGTCGCCTCCTGAGGGGTTAACACCTCGCGAGGCCTCTTCCTCGCCGGAGGGGTCGGCATCCCTCGAGGCCGCATCCTCGCCAGAGTCTTCCCCTTCATCCGGCTCCGATGACTCGTCCATGTACTCCGGCTCCGCCGCCCACGAGTTGATGCGGGGCCCTCGGTGCCCCGCGGGCACGATGCCCCACTCGTCGAACACCGGCAGGCGCCTGCGGTGCTCCTCCACGCTCTCCTCAACAAAGTTGAAGAGCGTCCTAGCCTCCTCGGTGGAGGGGGACGGGATGTCCTTCGTGGCGAAGAGGATCCCCATGACCAGGTACAACACCTCCCGTGAGAAGTTGTCCGCACACAAGCGCATCCTGTCCTCCTTGCCAGTGTAGCGCCACACCGGCTCTGAATGCTGCTGGAGGGGAGCGATGCGGCGCCTCGTGAAGTCCTTCGCCACCATCTGGCCGGTGAGCCCGCCAACGCGAAGCCTCCACATGCACTCGTACACCCTGTCGAGCTCCGGGCCTTCAAAGTCTGCGCTCGCCCAGCGCGCCCACTTCCTCGGCGGCGCCTCAGGCACCTCCAGGAGCGGGTTGGTCCCCTTGGTGTCGACGAAGAGCCACCGCTGGTGGAAGTTCTCCACCTTCTTCGTCACTTTGGTGATGGCGTTCTCACCGCACCATGCGATGGGAATGTAAGTCTCGCTCCTAGCGTCGGCGATGCGAAAGGAGACGCATCCGAGCCGCTCGTTCTGCGCGGTGGATCGGAGGGAGTAGAAGCTGTGGAAAAGCGCTACCGAGGGGCGGATGCCGATGTAGGCCTCGCAGAGGTAGGCGAAGATGGCGAGGATAAGGATGGAGTTGGGGTGGAGATGAAGAAGCTGGATCTGGTACGTCTAAAAGATCGCAAAGAGGAAGTCGGAGAAGGGAGGAACGAGGCCGGCGTAGAGAGTATGGAGGAAAATGGGGTAGTATCCCTCGGGAAGCCTGCTGCCGGTCGGCCTCATCTCGGTGACGCCATGCTCGTTGGTGTTCGAGGCCGCCAGGTAGCGCACATTCGCCATCGCCGCCACAAGCGCGGCACCCCGCGCCGCCGCCGCCGACGTGCCGGCTTGCATCGTGGCCTTGCCCTTCGGGTCGACGGCTGCTCTCTTGGGTGCCATGGATGCTTCAAGACTTGAAGACGAAGACCTCGGGAGCGATGCGCTCTAAGAAGTAGGAGATGTTTGGAGGAAGAGGGCGGCGGAGTAATGGAAGAAGTGATGGGCGCAGTCTGCGCGCCAGGCTTTATTGACCGGTTGCCCCGGACGTGGCGGGCCCCACCGGGTTGCCCGTTGAAGCCGAGGAGATCGTGGCCGCGGGCGCAACCGCTGCCCCCCACGTGTCACGGCCCAGGCAGGCGTCTTTGGGCCCCCGACGCTTCGCCTGCGTCCACGGCCTTCGGCGTGCCCGTCGCGGGCCCGGGGGCTACTGTCGGCACAGTGGAAACCAGGGTACCATGGGCCGGCCTGCCAGGGCCCACAAGGTTCTTCGGACGATTTTCGCTAAGGACCAGGCTCTCCAAGCCTGGCGAGCCTCGCGAGGGTTTTTCCTCGCGAGGGATCTTTTCCCCTCGCCGAGGGTTCTCTCCCTTGCCGAGGGACCGCTCCTCAACAAGGCGTCTCCGACGCCACCCGCAATTCTGCTAAGGACCAAGCCGAAAGGCTCGGCGAGGCTTTTCTGCCTCGAGAGGCTTCCTTCCTCTCGAAGCCAGTTCTCCGCGGCAGAGCGCACATGGGCTATGCGCCCATGTGCAGGATGACGCGTGCGACTGCGCGCGATGACGACGACGCCGCAGTTGCCGTTTCCGTGTATAAAGCGGTCAACAAAGCGGCACCAAGCAAAGCGGACAACGAGTATTGCCACTTTGATGATAAGGGAACCGTCTGCAGCTACGCTCCAAGGGCGACGTCACCGTGGGTCACATCCCACCTCAGCAGCGCCAGCCCACAGTCCCGTTGGACGGTGGCTTTTTCCTGCTTTGGTGACGCCGCTCCCCTGCCGTGGACCGCGTCCAAGGACCTTAGATTTATGGTAGACTCCACCTTTTTGGTGCACCGCACCTCCTCCTTCGTCGCCATGTGGTAACCCTTCCCGCCCAAATCTTTGGGCGGAAGAGGTCCGAGACACCTATAAAAGGAGGAGGAGCCCGCCCGTGCAAAGGGTTAAAACTCTTAGCCGGGGGCGACTGATTCCAAGATTCACAAGTCCAAACCCTAGATCTGAGGTTAGCAATAGCCCTTGTTAGCCACTCAGAGCTCGCCAAGCTCGCCCTGCACTGAAACTCTCTCCAAGCAAGCGCAATACACTACAAGCAGGACGTAGGGGTTTTACCTCACCTAGAGGGCCCTGAACCTGGGTAAGATCATGCGTCTATTTCTGCAGTGTCGTCCCGCAGCGAGTCCGACGAGCACCGTCGCCGGAGCACGTTGAGGGTTGTTTGATTCTGCGTTCAGCCCCTTACTCGATCCTTGCGAGACACCCCCAGTTCCTGGGACAGTTCTCCGACACCCCGACGCAGTTTCCGTCCCCGGCGCCACCCGCACCACCTGCTACCTTTCCCCTCTCCTATAAAGTGGCACCAGGGGCACCTCCCACGAACCCTAGCTTCTCCCCCTCTCCCTTCCTGCCGCCGCCACCCTACCTCTCTCCCTCTCTGCTCCGTTTCTTCCCTACCGAGAGCACCCGAACCACCTTCACCATCGCTAGCCGGAGAAGCCCGTCGCCGCCATTGGGTAGTAGCAGAGGAGGAGTAGGAGCACATCACCGCCACGCCGGAGCTGGACGCCGATGGCAGGCACAAGGCCTGCTTCCACTACTCCAGGGTCGTCGTCGACTACTTCCTGGACACCGAGCCCGTCTACCCTCCTACACCGGCACGTTCGTCGTCGATCTGCTGGTGCCCGTCGCCGATCTGCCCTAGGGTGAGCACACCGCAGCCTCTGGCCCTTTCTCCGCTCTCCCCTTGCTCTGGACGGTCGCCTTCGCGCGTCGTCGTTCTCCCTGTCGAAGTCGAGTTCGCCATAGCCGAGCACGAGCTCGTGCTGCTCCACTGCTCGATCCCTCACTTGCACCTGCACATGAGCACCAGCACGCACTCGCACCCCCCCACACGCACGTAGATCGCGCCGCTGGACTTTGGTCGTCGCCGGCCACGCCATCTGCTGCTCCGTCGCCGTCAGTTCTCTGAAGTCTGAAACTTGCGTTGCAGTTTCAGTTAACTCCGGCCGTATGCCTCAACTAGTGTCAAATCCAGCAGCTTACACGATCCGCTTCGCAACCCGATTGGTCTTGCTCCCTGCACCACATCGATCGACCCCGGGATCGAGTCCCCGATCCGGCGAATTAAGCCACCCCCTTTTTCCTCTTTTACGAGTCACTGACAAGTGGGTCCTTGGGTCCCACCTGTCATACTGATGGGTACAAATGACCCCGGTGACAAAAGTATTCCAGATCCAGATCTGACAAAATTGCACAAAACCCCAGTTTTTGAAAATGTTTTACTTCTAGGTCCTTTTTTATATGTTTCTGTCCTGTTTTTCTAACTTTTAATCCTAGGCCTTTTCGAATTCAAAAATTATAATAAAAATATGTTTTGAAATCAGAAAAATGTAATCTGTTCAAATATAAATTTTGTTTGATTTTTAGAATTAATTAGAATGGCTTTAATAAATAATTCTTTTGCTAACGATTAAAACTTGTATAATCCATAACTTTTGAACCACACCTTCAAAAATTATGAATTTTATATCAAATTAAAGCTAAAAATGTAATCTGCTTGAATCTAATTTGCATGCATGAAATAAATCTTTTAACTTTCGGGTTAACTAATAATTCAATTAATTGAACTTTAAAAATGCCTTAATTGCATTAGATGTTTATATTATTGCAATAAGCCACTTTAGCCTTGCTTAATAAAATGTTTAGCACTTAAATTGCTGCATATTTAAATTTGTCATGTCATCATCCTTGTTTGAATGCATTTGTATTGATTGCTATTTTTGCTATGTTTTGGGGTTACCCGTAGACGACGACGTTGCCGAGTACCCCGACACCTCCGAGGATCTAGCCCAGTACCAGGCTACTGAGCCAACAGGCAAGCAGCCCCTCCCCAACTTTCTCATGTGATGCCTATTCCTGTCTTGCATGCTTTAGGACTTTCGTTCTGTTGTGTCTTACGATTCCTACTAGAATTGCATAGCCTGTTAGAAGTCCAGTTATTCCTGATATGCCTGCCTATATCCTATGCTTGTTTTCCAATTACTGTCAACTAGCATGCTTAGGAGTTGTTTGTGGTCTATCACATGCCTAGCTGGTATATCTAAATAATTGAAGACTTGCTATGTGGGAATCACTGTTATTATATTAATGATAAGGCACCGGCGGAAGGCCAATTATGGTGTTTTGTTCTGCTAGTGTCGCCTAGGAAAAACCGTTCTTTTCCGCTTATCCAAGAATGAGCGCCCTACCCACACGTGGGAAGACTTATGGAACCCCCCGCAACTTAGTACCCGGATCTGCTATATTGGTTAGAGAGCCACAAAGTAGTTCGGGTGTTTACCATTTGGAGCATACGCACAAGCATGATGATGAAGATGAGAGGTTACAATTATGGGGGGCGCATATAGGTTTGCGGTACGTTCGTTTATCGAGTGTGGAAGGAGGAGCAATCGTATGAGTGTTTTCCTCCCGAAGCCGTCCTCGCAACGTTTGGGCCCGCAAAGGAGTTTCGGCCGGGCTCCCGACGTGGATCAGTCTCAGATAGGTGGCTCCCTATCCAATGTAGTAGTGAAGGGGAAGGTTGTGTTGAGATACCTAAATGCCTCTGTGGCATGTGGTTGATCGAACGTGTATGGTTACATTTGGGCACCCCTGCAGGGTTAAATCTTTTCGAAAAGCCGAGTCCGCGGTTATGGACGACTTGGGTAATGTGCTGGCTAAAAAGATCAGAGACATCACCGTATATCTTTAATAGCTAAATTGACTAGTAAATAGCCATATTCGAACAATAAACCTGCTAAAATTTGATCAACGTGTGAGTGTCCGGACTTCTTCCCGTGGGTATATGATACGATGGAGATGTCTCAGGACGGGTATTTGTTTGGTGAGTAGATTAGTCCAGTAGCGCAAGCGCTCTCTTCCCTTATTCTAATTAGACGCAAGTTGTAGCGTGTCTTCTGTAGATGTTAGGTGCTGCTGCTGCAAGTCCACATACACCCCCTCTTCAACCCCAATGCATGTGCATCATACCTTCTTTTACCCTTGTGCGTAAGACTTGCTGAGTACCCCCGTACTCATACCATCGGGTGTCCGGTGCCCGTGTTTTCACCGATGCAGGAGCGACAGCAGAGTTCGACGATCCAGATGGTGGCTACTACATAGAGTTCGACGCTGACTATGACGAGTAGATCGAGATCCTAGGCGGCAGCCTGAGACCACCGTGGGCGGGTCTCCTCTTTTATTTTCCGGCCTTTGGCCTTTGATGTAGTTTGTACTCAGACGAGTGATTGCTTCCGCTGTATTCGGGACGTATGATCCCCTGTGATGTAATAAAAGTATTTCGAACTATGTTTATTTATCTTTTTGTTTCGTACCTGTGCATGTGATGTAATCCAATTGTGGTTCTACTTGGCGAAATGTTATTTCCGCTAAGTGGGGCTTACAGAGAGCACACACCTCCAATGTCTGACGAACAACCGTGATCCATCGATTAAAAAACCGAAATCAGCTTGAGCAGAGACGAGCGACGCAGGGGGATCTCGCGGGGGTGGGCGCGGGGGGGGGGGGGATCTCACGGGGGTGGGCGCGGGGCGATAGGGAGGCGAAGAATCTCTCCCTCCACGGACGCGTAGTAGCTCTGGTCGAATCTACCACGAGATTGAGCGAATCCCTCACGGCATAAACCCTAGAAAAAAAGCAACAAGCGTCGCCCACCGGAGTACTATGACGAGCAGATATTAGCGAGCGGGCGGGCGCCGTGGAGATGGAGGTCGGGAAAGAAGTGGGAGGAGGTGTCGGAGAACTGTCCCAGGAACTGGGGGTGTCTCGAGAAGGATCGAGTAAGGGGCTGAACACGGAATCAAACAACCCTCAACGTGCTCCGGCGACGGTGCTTGTCGGACTCGCTGCGGGACAGCACTACAGAGATGGAACGCTCGGTCTTACCCAGGTTCAGGGCCCTCTTGGAGAGGTAAAACCCCTACGTCCTGCTTGGTTGTATTGCTTGTAGAGGTTTTTAGTACAGGGAAGCTTGTAGAGCTCGAGGTGGCTACAATGGTTGAAACCCTAGATCTCCTGGTGAAGAAGAACTGGAATCCAATGGCCGGGAGAAGAACCAAGTGTCCAACCCTTTGCCCGAAGGGGCTCCCCCTCCTTTTATAGGCGTCCTGGGCCTCTTCCCCCAAAAATCTAGGCGGGAAGGGCTGCCACATAGCGACGAAGGAGGAGGCAGGGTGCACGATAAAGGTGAATTCCATGGACGCGGTCCATGGCAGGAGCGGCGTCACCAAAGCTCGAAAAGCCACCGTCCAACCAGGATGGTGGGCCGGCGCTGCAGGAGCTCTGGGGTGACCCCCACGGTGACGTCGCCCTCGTCAGCAGCAGCAGACGGTCTCTTTATCACCAAAGTGGCAAGTCTTGGAGCTCCTTTGCTTGGTGCAGTCTTGTTGACTGCTTTATACATGGGAATGGCAACTGTGACGCTGGCATCACCGCGCGCTGGCGCGCCCGTGACTCTGCGGAGGGTGCAGAGCCCATGTGCGCTCTGCCGCGGAGGCAGAGCTGGCTTCGTGAGGAAGGAACCTCGCCAGGCTTGAAGAGCCTCGCCAGGCTTGGAGGGCCTCGCCAGGCTTGAAGGGCCTCGCCAGGCTTGGAGGGCCTCGCCAGGCTTGGAGGGCCTCGCCAGGCTTGGAGGGCCTCGCCAGGCTTGGAGGGCCTCGCCAGGCTTGGAGGGCCTCGCCAGGCTTGAAGGGCCTCGCCAGGCTTGGAGGGCCTCGCCAGGCTTGAAGGGCCAGGTCCTTAGCAGAATCTGGGGCAGACTCCGTGGTTTCCTCTCGAGGAGAGGTCCCTCGCGAGGGGGAATCCCTCGCGAGGCTCGCCAGGCTTGAAGGGCCTCTCCAGGCTTGAAGAGCCTGGCTTGGGGAGCCTCTCCAGGCTTGGAGAGCCTGGACCTTGGTGAGATCTTCTGAAGAGTGTCGTGGGCCCTGGCAGGCCGGCTCGTGGTACCCTGGTTTCCACTACGCCGACAGTAGCCCCCGGGCCCGCGATGGGCACGCTGGAGTCCATTGGGCGTAGGCGAAGCGTCGCGGGCCCAAAAACAGCCTGTCTGGCCCGAGACACGCGGGGCGCAACGGCTGCGCCGGTACTTGTTGACGAGGTTGGTCGATGTAGAGACGAAGGCTCCACAAGCTTGGGGAGCACCCTGGCGTCGTTGTGGCACCTGTGACGCCCACGGCTGACGGGCCATGGTGCGCAGCTACCCCTCCTCCTGCGGATGAACACCGCGAGGAGAGGGAGGTTGAAGAGGTGGCGACCGAGGCCGCGAAGACGCCGGAGAGGCCTGCCGAGGCCGCGGCGAGAGCGGCCGCGGCAGGAGGGGATGACGAGCCCGAGGCCGCGGCGGGAGCGGCCTCAGCAGAAGGGGCCGACGAGCCTGAGGCCTCCCAAGGTGCCTCGACAAGCATCCAGGCTTCTGCGCCCCGCGACGGTGCGGGGACCTTGGAGGACGAAGAAGCTGCCGCTTGAGCCTTCCTGTAGCTAGGTGTGCATGAGGCACAAATTAACTTAGTTTTGCTTGTAATGCCTTGTTGTAAGGACTTGAAAGCACTTGCGTGTGCCCCTCGGGAGACTTTTTATTTCCTGTCTCATGTCTTTTTCACTCTACGTCGTAGGACCCTTCTCTTAGCGCTACACCACCGCCGCTTCGGTATGTGAGAGTCAGGTCTCCACAAGGCCGGGGGGTGCGTGAGGCTTCGAGAGGTAAGGGCTCCCGAGGCGCGATGCTCGGGGCTCCCCTTTGACGCGCAAGCAGCTCATGAGACATAAGAGAGAAAAAGAGGCTCGAGGGACGAAAACCAGCGAATGCCCCTCGGGAGGCTTTTGTCTTCCCTTTCATGTCTTTTTCGCTCTACGTTTTAGGACCCTCTCTTAGCGCTACACCACCGCCACTTCGGTATGTGAGAGTCAGGGCTCCACAAGGCCGGGGTGTGTGTGAGGCCTCAAGAAGTAAGATCCCACGAGGCGCGATGCCTGGGGTTCCCCTTTAACGCGCAAGCAGCCTATGAGGCATAGGAAGAGAAAAGAGACTCGAGGGGCAAGAACCAGCGAGGGAAAAGCGACTAAGTGTTTGGACTTAGCTTTGGCGAGGCGTTTCTGCCTTGGAGAGGGTGTTGATTCCCTGGGGAGGCGCTTTTGCCTTGGAGAGGGTGTTGGTTCCCTGGAGAGGCGCTTTTGCCTTGGAGAGGGTGTTGGTTCCCTGGAGAGGCGCTTTCCTCTTGAGGCTGCCTTAGGCTTGTTTTTTAAACCTGTTTTCCTGCGTTTGGACAGATAGGCATACCCACAAGCAATACATAGCTAGATAACTTAAGTGTGCTCGTAGGTTCCTTCATGTGTGTCTCGCGAGGAGAACAGGCACCAAGGTTTCTGGTGATCCTTGGTGAGTTGACGTGCGCGGGAGCTGACCCATGAGTTCAGAGCTCCTTGGGAGTTGACATGCATGAGAGCTGACCCGCAAGTTCAGAGCTCGGATCCCTTGGGTTTGAGGCGCTGCCGGGATGCTCCCGTGGCATGGCACCATGCTAGCCCCCGCTCGTGAGATACACAGGAGGGATCATACGAGCGAGAATAAACAGCAATATCATAACAGCTTACCGAAGCCGCAAAATATGCTGGCGCGATGCGCAAAAGTTCAGAATGACCCGAAGTAGTTGTTCATTACACTGGCGTGGCCAGTAGTGCAAAATCCGCCATGTTAGGCATGGGGTTCCACATTCAGTGGCTGAGACTCTCGCGGCCCGAGGCGACGCATGTAAAGAGAGCTCAGAGAGGGGGCCCCTATGCGGGGGTGGCTTTCATTGAGCCTGCGGTCCACCATGTCCGGCATGGGGATCCACCTCGCCAAGGCATGGTGCTTGAAGAAGTCACCTTGCCGAGGCGTGGTGGCTTGGGAGTCTTCTCGAACGGCCCTAGGAAACGTATAGTAGAGAGGGGAGCCCGAACTTTTTCCTCGTGGAGGATGTGACCTTGGCCACGATGTTTTTACCGTGGCTGCACGGGGTGGCTGTCACGGAGAGGAAGCCTTGACGTTTTTACCGTGGCTGCACGGGGTGGCTGTCACGGAGAGGAAGCCTTAACGTTTTTACCGTGGCTGCACGGGTTGGTCTCCAGCGAGGACCGGGGCCTCGCGAGGGGATCAACCTCGACGAGGGCCGGGGCCTCGGGAGAAGGCCGGAGCCTAGACGTTTTTACCGTGGCTGCACGGGTTGGTCTCCAGCGAGGACCGGGGCCTCGCGAGGGGATCAACCTCGACGAGGGCCGGGGCCTCGGGAGAAGGCCGGAGCCTAGACGTTTTTACCGTGGCTGCACGGGTTGGTCTCCAGCGAGGACCGGGGCCTCGCGAGGGGATCAACCTCGACGAGGGCCGGGGCCTCGGGAGAAGGCCGGGGCCTCGGCGAGGGGCGGCGCGAGCCCCCAAGCCTCGAGAGAAGGCCGGGGCCTCGGCGAGGGGCGGCGTGAGCCCCCAAGAGGGGCTCAGCCCCCGAGGGGAGCTCATCAATCCAGTGCTTGCCGCTGGCCCTGAGGCGCTTGAAGCTTCTCGCTGGATTTCCTCTTCTTGGACCCCTCGGCAGGGTCCCCTGGCTCGTTCTTGACGAACAAGCGGCCCTCTTCAGCCTTGGCGCATTTGTCCGCTAAGTCGAAGAGCTTGACGACGGTGGTGATGTTGTCGTGGATGCCGAGCTTCTCGAGCATCCGCACGTCTGTGACCCCAGCCTGGAAGGCCGAAATGACCTGTGCGTCGGTGGCGTTGGGGATCTTGTTGCGCACTTGGCTGAAGCGCTGGATGTACTTGCGGAGGGTCTCGCCGGGCTTCTGACGCACGGCGCGGAGGTCGTTGTAGGTGAGGCCGCGCTCGTACATGCCCTTGAAGTTGGCGACGAAGCACCGGCAGAGCTCCTCCCAGGTGTTGATGGATTCGGCGGGGAGGTTGGTGAGCCATGAGGACGCGGAGTCCTTGAGGGCCATGGGGAACCAGTTCGCCATGACCTTGTCGTCACCCCCGGCGGCCTGGATGGCCAGAGTGTAGAGCTGCAGGAACTCCAGGGGGTTGTTCTTGCCGTCGTAGCGCGGAGGCAGGTCCGGCCTGAACTTGACGGGCCAAACGACGCGACGGAGGGTGCGGGTGAACGCGGCCGTCATGCCGTATGTGACCGTGCCGTTGGCGAGGGTGGCGCGGAGATGGCGCCCGGCGGCGGCGACGTCCTGGACGGCGCGGTTGCGGCGTTCCTGCCCGCGCTCGATGCTCACGCGTGCGTCCTCAGGGGCTCGCTGCACGATTTGGCGGTCATGCGGCGACGACGCGTGCGATGCAGCGCGGCCGTCGCGAGGAGGAGCCCCCGCTGGTGCAGGTTGCGGTGGAACCGGTGGAGCTGGAGCGGGCGCGGGCTGATGAGGAGGCGCGGGAGGTGCGCCGTGCGCCACGTCCCCCACGAGCGCGGAAGGAACCAGGGAACGAGACGGCGCGGGTGCCGCGGCGCGAGCGGCGCCGATGAGCTCGGCAACGCGGTTGAGCCAGGCCTCCTAAGCCGCCGGCGTGGGGCGGTACTGCAGCAGCTCCTGCGCCATGAGGAGCGCAGTCGCCGGGCTGGGCGCAGGGCGGCCCAGCGAGGAGGCAGCACGGTCCCGCGACGGGTGCAGGGAGGAGGCCTCCTCTTCGCCGAGGTCGTTCTCAGCGTGGTCGATGTCGTCGTCGTCTGGGTGCTCGACGCGGGGCTCGGGGTCGACACGGCGCTCCGGAGCAGAGCTCCCACGCGGGCGGCCGCGCGGGCGGCCTGCGGGAGCGGTGGCGGCGCTAGCCGTCCGGCGAGCGAGACGTTCGGCACGAGAGCCGGCCATGGCTGTGTCGAGGATGAAGACGCGCCTCAGCCCCCTACCTGGCGCGCCAAATGTCGGAGATCTGTCCCTGGAACTGGGGGTGTCTCGTGAAGGATCGAGTAAGGGGCTGAACACGGAATCAAACAACCCTCAACGTGCTCCGGCGACGGTGCTCGTCGGACTCGCTGCGGGACAAACACTGCAGAGATGGAGACACTCGGTCTTACCCAGGTTCAGGGCCCTCTTGTGGAGGTAAAACCCCTACGTCCTGCTTGGTTGTATTGCTTGTAGAGGTTTTTAGTACAGGGAAGCTTGTAGAGCTCGAGGTGGCTACAATGGTTGAAACCCTAGATCTCCTGGTGAAGAAGAACTGGAATCCAATGGCCGGGAGAAGAACCAAGTGTCCAACCCTTTGCCCGAAGGGGCTCCCCCTCCTTTTATAGGCGTCCTGGGCCTCTTCCCCCAAAAATCTAGGCGGGAAGGGCTGCCACATAGCGACGAAGGAGGAGGCAGGGTGCACGATAAAGGTGAATTCCATGGACGCGGTCCATGGCAGGAGCGGCGTCACCAAAGCTCGAAAAGCCACCGTCCAACCAGGATGGTGGGCCGGCGCTGCAGGAGCTCTGGGGTGACCCCCACGGTGACGTCGCCCTCGTCAGCAGCAGCAGACGGTCTCTTTATCACCAAAGTGGCAAGTCTTGGAGCTCCTTTGCTTGGTGCAGTCTTGTTGACTGCTTTATACATGGGAATGGCAACTGTGACGCTGGCATCACCGCGCGCTGGCGCGCCCGTGACTCTGCGGAGGGTGCAGAGCCCATGTGCGCTCTGCCGCGGAGGCAGAGCTGGCTTCGTGAGGAAGGAACCTCGCCAGGCTTGGAGGGCCTCGCCAGGCTTGGAGGGCCTCGCCAGGCTTGGAGGGCCTCGCCAGGCTTGGAGGGCCTCGCCAGGCTTGGAGGGCCTCGCCAGGCTTGAAGGGCCTCGCCAGGCTTGAAGGGCCAGGTCCTTAGCAGAATCTGGGGCAGACTCCGTGGTTTCCTCTCGAGGAGAGGTCCCTCGCGAGGGGGAATCCCTCGCGAGGCTCGCCAGGCTTGAAGGGCCTCTCCAGGCTTGAAGGGCCTCTCCAGGCTTGAAGAGCCTGGCTTGGAGAGCCTGGACCTTGGTGAGATCTTCTGAAGAGTGTCGTGGGCCCTGGCAGGCCGGCTCGTGGTACCCTGGTTTCCACTACGCCGACAGGAGGGGTTAGAGATGGGGAGCGGGCGCCGTCGCGGACTGCGGTCGCGAGAATTTCTCCTCCGGGAATGGTGGTGCGAGGCGAGGTGGTGGACGGTTCAGACAGATGGATGCGGGAGGGGAGGAGAGCAGTTAATGTCTAGGTGGGGAGGCAGGAGGAGTGGGGCCGTGGGGCTGGGTGGCTGTAAGAGATTATTTGGTTCGAATTTAAAACTAAGAAAACCACGTTTCCTTCCACGGTCACATACGAAGTTCAGCCGATAAAAACCGGAAGTTCACATACGATAACAGCCGAAGTTCAAAAGTGTTGTAGAATAGTTATTCTACAGGTGGTTGTAGAATAGCTGAGTTATATATATATATATATGTTTCTATATATAGGGATGCGCTATTTGACTCCCAGGGAGTAGAATAGTTATTCTACACCCACCCTCTATCTTCAAAACCGTATATGATTTTTACGTCACGTAAATTTTGTCTTATGTATTATGTTAAGGAGAACGTAAGAAAAAATATAAATGATGAAAACTTTTTATTTATGTGACGTTGCAAAAATACGACAAAAATACACGTATTTATATTGATTTTATGACTTTTACGTCATTTTAACTCATTTTTATGTCTTTTTTTATTACAGGTCAACACGACGTAAATATTTACATATGTAACATAATTTTTTAATGTAACAATGTAAAAAAATGATGGGTGCAAAATAAGTTATTCTGCACACTGGGTGTCGAATAGGGTTTCTATATATATATATATATATATATATATATATATATATATATATATATCCAAAATAGTGGCATGCCCATGGTGGTAGCTGCCCACCCTAATCTAGCCATTGGATCACCCTATAGGTCTTTTTCCACCGCAGATCGATTTTAACGGCGTTAGCACTTGCATCCCACCTTTTTCGCTATTCCACGGGACCCAACCCCACCTCATCGCAAACACACACCCGCACCGCACACACCATCTCCCCTGCTTTCTTTCCCCACCACCGTTCCCACTCCACCCCAACCATGGCGACCTCCCCGCCCGCTTCTCGAGTTCCGAACCTGCGCGCGCCGGTCACCATGATGCGCAGCTCGTGCCCAGTGCGACCGTCGGCTTGTTTGCCTTCGTGGCTCATCCCGCCACCATACAGCTCGTCGGCACGGCTCACCCCGCCTCATGCCGATTGCCATCCATGGATTGCCAGCGCGCGCGGTGCAGATCGTGGTGCATATTCTTCTCCGGCGAAGGGATGGGGGCGACACGGCTGGCGAGGTCGCGAGCGGAGACCTTGCGCTGGATCCAGATCGGCGCGGATGCGCTGGAGGCGCTCGTCCCGCGTGCGTGGCTGCTTTCCGAGCTCCGCCACCACGAGCTCTGCATACCAGAGAGTGGCCATCTCAATCTAGGCGCGATGATAGAGCCGAACAGATCGGGGACGCATGCTGGGTCTCCTCCTTTTTTTTTTCCTGGATTTTTATCCAATGTTCATTTTGTATTTGAGATCCCGAATCTTGTTAGTGCTATAGATCCACCCGTTGTCTTTTGTTTGTTTGTCACGTTGGATGGAAATGGATTTTTTCAGACCCGTACTGGATGCTCAAGATCCAAAGGAGTCTGATTTGATTTTTTTTCTCACCTTTCCGTCTCAATAATTTGGCTGTGCGTTGCTTTGATCCTACCATTGCTGGTGATGGTCGCTGACGACGGGTGAGCGGACCGTGATGCTCGGTGGCCGGAGTAGCTGGACGCGGTCCAGGGGCGGCCACGCGCCGATGATGCTCCCTGGCCGGACAAGCTGGATCTCCGTTGTGGGTGGTGGTCGGAGGCGGCGTGGTCGGCGCAGCAGGTCGATGCCGTCCATGGATGCTCCGCTCCCGGCGACGGCATCACGTGGATACCGTACGAGTCTGGGTCCGACGGGTGGCTGTTTGCGCATGGATGTTTTCTTTTTAGCTAACGATGGACGGACAAGCTTCGATAACAAGAATGGGGCACGATTTGTTTCTATGTTAGTCAGATGGGGCACGATTTGTTTCTTCGTAAATCAGAACAGGCACGGTTCCTTTATTCGATAACGAGAACGGAGCACAACGGACGTTAACGGCAACACGAATCCTGGGCTTCGAAAGAAAAGAAGGAATTGACGCACAAGGTTCGCCAGACTTGCTTCTCGCTGCGCTCGATCAAAGAAAGAGAAATCGAACAAAAAATCAAACTTAATATATGATTTTGATTCATGCACGGATGCGTCACCCCTTCGAAAAAGTACCAAGGCCTAGGCGAGATTCTATTTAGTTAAAGAAAACGAGAGTAAATCCGACGACCGGCGCCATATGCGCAGCTACCACCGTGGGCATAAAATCTGCGTCTAAAATCCAGCTATTCTGCACTCCTTTGCAGAATAACTATTCTGCACAACTTTCTGAACTTCCTGGACAATAATCGGTGAACCTCTCGGCGGAACGTCCAGTTTTTTGTTTTTGCGGAGAGTATTTCTATCGCCATTTGGAAATCGTTATTCGGAATGACGCATGCGATATGCCGTTGGATAGCTACGGAAATTGTGAAACTTTTACTCTTCTGCACGGTTTCCAAATTCTGTACGGATTTTAAATAATTTCAAAAATACTGAACACAGCTTTCACGATTTTGTCCGTTTCCGTACAGTATTTGGGCGCCATTTTCAAACCGCTTGTGGGATGGATGCAAATAATATGGCATTGGATAGGTATAAAAATTGCGCAACTTTTACTCTTCTGCCAGTTTCCGAAATTATGCACGGTTTGAAAACAATTTCGGATATACTAAACACTGTTTGGACGGATTAGTCCGTTTTCGTATTGTATTTTGGACGCCATTTGCAAACCGTTCGTCGGATTGATGCAAGTGATACGCCGTTGGAAATCTATGGAAAATGCGCAACTTTTCTATTTCTAGCAAATTTTCGAAATTCCTTACGGTTTAAGACCAGTTTTCAAACTTAAACAGTTCTGTTTTCTGAAATTTTAGATCCAGCGGACTATTTTGAATCCCATTTTCAAACCGCTCGTCGGATTGATGTAAATAATATACCATTAGAAAGGTATGGAAAATGCGCAACTTTTCTATTTCTAGCCAATTTTTGAAATTCCTTACAGTTTAAGAGCAGTTTCAAAAATAAACAATATATGACCTCGCCGTAGTATTGAAAGAATGAATTTCGGGCCCTGCACTATGTGAACTTCATAGCGCTGACAGTGAACTTTGCAACATATACACAGTGAATTTCTGGTTACGTTATAATACTTTTTCTATTGACGCACTATATTCGTAGTGAACTCCAGTGTTTTATATTATGAACTTCCAACTGCCTTTTTTTTGCAAGTGAACCTCTCGCTGAAAATTATTTTTTTCTAAACTTCCCGTGAACGTAAGTGAACTTCTCAGCGAATGTTAGTGAACTTCCTATTTTTTTATAAATGAACCGTTCGTTGAAAAATCTTTTTTTTCTAAACTTCCCGTGAGCGTAAGTGAACTTCTCAGCGAGTGTTAGTGAAATTTCTATTTTTTTTACAAATGAACCTCTCGCTGAAAAATCTTTTTTTCTAAACTTCCCATGAACGTAAGTGAACTCCCTATACCTTTAAAGTGAACTCCGGAATGATCAAAGTGAACTCCTAGAAGTAATAAAAATCAAAATATGAACACATACAATAACTAATACATTTCTAAATTTTATTTTTATAGGAACGTGAACTTCTGTCTTAGGCCTAGTCGAACTGCTCAATCGGGTCAAATTAAAATAAAAAGGACAGAGTAACATCAATACACGTATATATGCAAACAATAGTAGCCCATCAACATTCACCGAATTTTCTCCACCACTCGTTGGAACCTTATCTTCTACCACCGCATGTTCCAATGCAAGGTAGCGCAGCATTAACTGGTTCTGAAGAATAAGACAAAGGGAAGAACTAAACTACCGAGCAACAGCCAGCAGTAGTTCTTTTATGAACTGGCTATGCTCTTTGCCTGAACCGCACATAGCGCAAGCTGGAGGCCGCACTTGCCGCCGGCTTTGATCCACAGCTTGCCGGATGGGAGCCAGCACGACGCTCCAAGGTCGCTGGTCTGGAGTCCACTCCCAAGTCATGGGCAGTTCAGCGAAGTCGGAAGTAATCGCGAGATGCGGCGAACGGGGCACAAGGCGGTATGCAGCTGAGTGGCGCGGGTGGACTGGGATGGATGCAACGGAGGATTGCAACCAGAACGGCGGGATGCAGCGCCAACGGTAGGTGAGGCCCGAATGCCCGCTGGGCACTGGCTGGTCCAGCGACGAGCAGGGGAGGCACCGGGTCCTCGCCGGCTCCGATGCGGGACCTCGATCTCCAGTGGTGGTGGCAAGCCATGGCGGCACCAGTCAACGGCGGCGAGCAGGGGAAGCGAGGGGCGCCGCGCGGGGTACCTACGGGTGGCGAGCTGGAGGGGCTCGAGGGCGGCACACGTTGGTCGACCCGTCGGCGAGCAGGGGATGCTCAGGGACGGCGCGCGACGATGGAGCCGGGCCGGCGCGGGGTGGTGGAGGGCGAAGGCGGCCAAGGATGGAGCCGGGTGGCGCGGGGTGGTGGAGGGCGCCGGCGGCTGGGGATGGGCCGGTGGATCGGGGGAAGAAGGTGGTTTTGTCGGGTGTGAGCTTTGTACGGGTCGGGTGGGTGCGAGGAAGAAGGTGTTTAGGATGGGAAAGTTGTCTAGAAAGTATTCAGCAAACACTTAAAGGGGTTGTGCAGAATAGTCCTACCCTATATATAGGACATATTCATAATACACCCGGGTGTAGCTACACCCACATATGTTTTTCATGATTTAGAAGGTATCTATCATACCGGAGAGTACGTATATGTAGTATGTAGTATATATGATTATTTAGGAGGTATATATAGTACTTTATAGGTAGTATGTACAATTTTTTTACATAATCCTTTTTTAGGTACAAATATGACGGTATTTTTAATATAGTGCAAACTATATACCCACTTGCAATTTTTTTCATATAAGTTGGTATGAAGTATCTTAGATATAGTATATGAACATACTCAAACCGATAAAGTATCACGAATACTTCCGTATGACAATATTTAGACATGGGTGTAGCTACACCCGGGAGTAGAAAGCATTTTTCCTATATATATATATATATATATATATATAGAAACACTATTCAGCACCCAGGGTGCATAATACCTTATTTTGCACCCGTTGTTTTTTTACGTTCTTTTATTTAGAATTTATGTTTGATATACAAATAATTACATTCATATAGTCCCACAACAAAAAATTGACATAAAAAATTACATTTTATGAGTCATAATAGTGTAAAAATCATAAAAAATGCGTATTTTACGTTTATTTTTTGTACGTCATGTAAAAAAAAGTTTTACATCATATCAATATTTTCTTACATTCTTCTTGACTTACGTAGTAATACAAAATTTACGTGACGTAAAAATTATTTACGGTTGGAAAGATATAGGCTGTGTGTAGAATAACTATTCTACTCCCTGGGAGTCAAATAGCGCGTCCCAAGAAACCCTATTCAGCACCCAGGGTGCATAATACCTTATTTTGCACCCATTGTTTTTTTACGTTCTTTTGTTTAGAATTTATATTTGATATACAAATAATTACATTCATATAGTCCCACAACAAAAAATTGACATAAAAAATTACATTTTATGAGTCATAATAGTGTAAAAATCATAAAAAATGCGTATTTTACGTTTATTTTTTGTACGTCATGTAAAAAAAAGTTTTACATCATATCAATATTTTCTTACGTTCTTCTTGACTTACGTAGTAATACAAAATTTACGTGACGTAAAAATTATTTACGGTTGGAAAGATATGGGGTGGGTGTAGAATAACTATTCTACTCCCTGGGTGTCAAATAGCGCGTCCCTATATATAGATCACCTATTTATGGCTGCAGTTATAAAACCCGGTTGCATGATGTGATCTTGGCTGAAGGTATTCTAATGTCACATGAGAAGTTAGTCCAGCAACATCAACATGGTTGTAATTGTCCAGTTCTCTTAGCATTCATCTTTTTATTCCTACAGTTTCATGCTGTCTGAAGTCTCTATTGTTTCCCCCGCTCTATCCAGTATTTTGGTTTCCGCAGTTATATAATGCTTGTGTTAAATAATTCACGCCTTGGGAAAGTGATTCTGGTACAATATTAAATTTATCTTCAGAAATTTAAATCAGCCTTTGATTAGTGTCGAGGGAATTTCTCATCAGCATGTTCGGACAGTGCGCCAATCTGGACACTTGAGGATGTCTGTATTTGTAACATTAAACCCAAAGCCGTACTGGTTGTGATTTAGCTTACTGCATCATCATTCATGAAGTGTGCGCCGGCAACAACGCGGGTGCAATCAAGCGGCAGTAGATACAGGATGCTTACTGTCGGTAGTATGCCTTGGTGATTCATCAGTTGATAAGTGCAAGATTGGTACGCCTTGTGATGACGAACTGTGATGTACGGTCGGAGCCTGTTCATATTCCATGGTTCAGCTAGCTGTTTGTCCATGGTTCTACAAGATAGGTGGACTTGCTTAGTCCTTAGCATCTTGTGTGTTCGGAAGTTTTGAGTGTTTGTGGATATGCGCTAATGTTTCACCATTTTGTGTATGTTCTGTTAGACACGATATGTCCACAAAATTGAGTGTTTGTTTCATCAACGGTAGCATATTCAGTTTTGAATTCCCATCAAAACTTTGGAGTGTTCGTTGACATCCATATCTACTGGTTGGTGGTTGACCCATTTCCCAACCCACCCACATCCCTGCCGCTCCGCAAACCGACATCACATCAGAGGGTATTTTAAAATTTCAACGCAGATTCAATTCATATGTCAAATTGACATTAAGACGATATATGCACCCTAGATATATACAGCCCGTTTAATTCTTTACTAGAAACCAGGTCAACTTATTATTATCAATCACCACCCTTGGGAGCATACAATACGATCTTTTCCTCGTAACCAGGGTCAACCCGACCCTGTTCTATATTCCTTATTCCAACCTGGGTCAATAATTTTAACTTCGGTCCAGCGGCGAACGCCAGGCTTTTTGGACACGATGTCCAGCTCAGCCTCGGTTAACCAGGCAGCGAAGCCATGATATGTTCCATGGAAACTGGCCACCATGCGTGGTTTACCCGAGTCAGTTAGGTTGCTAGGGAGGAAAGACTGGAACCAACTGTTGCGTGCACCATCGTCCATGATATCAGCTTCTGGAGGTGGCCTCTGGATGTGCACGATGTACTCCTTGTATGATGAAGAAGATGCATGTGGCATGGAAGTTGCAGCAGAGAAGAGGCATAGCAAGACTGTTGCAGCAGAGAAGAGGCATAGCAAGACTGTTGCAGCAGAGAAGAGGCATAGCAAGACTGCAGCCACTATACTGTAGAGTGCCTTTGCCATTTCTTCAATGTGTCGGCCAACTACCAAGACCAGTCGGATGTTGCAGAACCTGTCATAGAACATTATATATGTATAAAAGGTACATAATCAAATACTCCCTTTGTTCCACAATATAAGACATTTTGGCTAGCTAATACAGCTAGTGAAAACGTCTTATATCGCGTAACTCAGCAGGAATAATGACAAGAATAAAAACACCAAGTCAGAATTGAAAGAAAAAACTAAGCAGAACAACTTAGTAAAAACATGTTTACATTAATTACTGTTTGAAACTGACAATTTTACCGTAAAATCAATTCAAGTTAACTGTACCTCAACTTAGGTATAAAAAATAGATAGAAACGGCTACAGAAATAAACAACTAAATGAGAATACATTATAACTGAGCATATATAAAACTAAAAAGCAATACAATATTACACATGCAACAATTTGTTGGTTATGCAACACAGTTGACATTCGTTTGTTAAGACTGAACATTACTTACGTATAACATCTCCTCTACCAAGTGAAGGCAATTCAATAACCTAGAACACACTGTAAAATCCGCTGGTGCAAACCGTAATTGAAACACACACACACACACACACACACACACCAAAAAAAAATATCAGAAAACAAATCCACTTGTCCACTAGAGCAACAAATTCCAGATTCGTCAGTAAACAAACACAGACTAGTCAGACTATTCAAAATCATGATTAAGGAGACAAAATTAAGATTTACTGAGCATATACACGATACGAATTAGGAAAAATACATAAGTACAAAAAAAAAAAACTCGGTGACAAATTATGAGATTATTGCATGAGGTAGTTAAACACACAAAAGGCCATATGCCATAAACAAAATTTGACTGGAGTACAAGTACAGATCATCACACAGGTGTGTAAAAATTTGAGCAGTTAGATTCAACTACTTTGGTCATGAACTGTGGGTACACCTATCGAGGACTTGCATCAAAACGTCAGTGCATAAACAAACAGATAATAGGTACCACTTAAAAAAGGCTTTAACTGTTTAGCATACTATAGAGGAGTAGTGCATGTTTTCAGGAACATATTTTTTGATAAATAATATTGCATATTCTTTACCTAATATAAAGGAAGAAACGTTTCTGCCAAAAATTCCGTCCGACACAGTTTTACTGTTTTGCCCTCCCACCAATTTACATATTACTGCGAAATTGTCATGGTACCAGTTCGTTTGTTTTTTGTCCCACCCGTGCGTCACTCTATCACCTCCTCCTATGTTTCCACACAGAAGGCCCGTTCCTGCTCGCTGGAGCAGCCCGCCCCGCCGCCGCCCCAAAATCGCGTTGTGTGGGTAAAAACGGTCAGTCGCCATCATGGCGCCCTTTCGTTCCTGCGATTTTCCATCATGGCGCTCGTGAGCAAGGGACTGCAGTGGGCGTGGACAAGGGATGGCCATGGGCGTCGAGGTGCTTCCCCTTTCCCTCCCTCCCTGATCTGTTTTTCTCTTTGAACTGCCGTACGAGTACAGGCGAGTTGAATGCTTTCAACACATGCTGAGCAGGACAACTGAAGCAGGCAGCACCAGCAGCAGACACGCAACATTGAGATTATTCGGCCACCAAATCCAATGCAATTGATTATAACTCGCCCTTCATGGGCTCCGTAAGCTGCATCTGCTGTATTGCTTTTCAACATAGAAGGCAGCGGGTATCACAGATTGTGATATGGGTATGATCATCCATCAGTTTTGGTAGTTTCGGTATGTGTATATTAGGTGATCGATCAAATGCTTACTCCTATGGGGATGTCTGTACAAAGCAATTTCTTCATTGTAGTGATAATCAGGAAAAAAAATCAAGCCGTAATAAACGATGGCCCTCTCATTCAATTGCATCCAAGATAAATAATTTCATTATTATCTATACCTGCGACATACATCTGTTTTTTGAGCTCTTCCTGATGGTTCATTAATAAATAAACAAGTGCAGTTTGTTTTTTGGTCCATTGTATTCTGAATTATACTTGGTATGCCACCTGATTTCATTGCAGCTGGCTGACTTGATGTACCACTTACTTGATGACTGTGGGTACTGATTCAATCATTGAATTCATGATAATACTAGAATATATTTATGACATAAGCTGAACCGAGTACGTAGAATAATCATTAGTACAACTGAAAACATCCGTACTCTTGCTCCTATTTTGAAAAGGAAAGATGGGGGAAATCATCCATATCATGCTGTTTGGTTTCGTCAATATTTGTCCGCTGATGTTAAAACTAAAATTCTGTTTTCCACATGATCAGTGAAACAACTCCAATTTTTTACCGCTCTAGCTAATTAATCATTACTTACATGTCGCATGTTTAATTTACCATAACTTGCAAGAAGAACACTGGAATGTACACCTATCAACTTGGTTTGTTGTGAAAAATAGTTCTACTCACCCATACTTGCATTTCCCTGAATCTTAGATATGAGACACGACAGAAACGTTTTTACAGTCTTGGTGTGGTATTTTATCGAGGCTCAATAGTTGGCGTGAGGAATTCCTAATCCAACTAAGTAACTTGCTTAGATATTGTTCATCAAATGTACTGCATCATGTTATATTGAAAGTTAGACCATTATTATTACAGAGTAAGCCCATCAGATCCAGAGAACTTCCCTTTGTTTTACACGGAAATAAGATTGAAGTTGATGGTGGTGTAATACGAGGGCTCTAATTATTTGGATGTAACTGAACCCTTTCTTTTGTCTGTAAAATTTTCTCCATGCAGCAACATGAAAATAATGGTGTCTCACTTCTAATTTCTAAAAAAAATCTGGAATACTTTTATTTTTATTTGTGATAGCATTAATTTTGATTGGTCACGGATGCAAAGTAGTT
Organism: Puccinellia tenuiflora; assembly: GCA_012064385.1. Taxonomy (NCBI): domain Eukaryota; kingdom Viridiplantae; phylum Streptophyta; class Magnoliopsida; order Poales; family Poaceae; genus Puccinellia; species Puccinellia tenuiflora. The sequence continues at coordinate 128,522 of QRDG01001103.1, read as the reverse complement.
CCATAGGAAAATGAGTCGCAATATTTAGTTCTAATAATGAGATTCGTCTTCAAATAGATTTTATGCAAATGACAACCTACATCGATGTCTTTGTGCCGAAATTCTCCATGAACTAATAAAGTTTTAACAAAAATCAAGCCGTAGCAGCGCACAGGCACATTTGCTACTAAATTATAAAAGCAGCAAATTGTCTACAGTTGTTTTGTTCTCCATGTACTGAATAAAAGCATGGAAAGCAGAAAACAGTAATCAGGAAGGGGGGATTGGGGATGAAGCAATTGATCATAATACAGGTGCACAATTCAAAGAGGCAGAACACCTGGCTTCTTTGATAAAAATATACACAAGTTGAGTAGCAACACGAGCTGATTAATATTTGTAGCATTTTAGATGGTCGACAAGCATTTATTCAATTGGGTGTCAACTCTCAACAACTTGAACTGATCTAAATGATCTGAGAATACCAACAATGCACATTCCTGAATCCCGACAGTACCTTCATAATTATACCTAGTGCCAGTGGCAACAAAAGATGTACTCCCAACAGAAAGGAGTATGGCACAATCATTAACTAACTAGATCCCGACGGAAATCTCAACAATGCAGTAGAATGGGCAGGGGAAAGGGAATGAACTCACTCTAACTGTCGCTGGGGTTGGATCTGGAGGTCGCGGGGGTGCGCTGGCGCGGCGGCTCGTTGCGGGCAGCGGCGGGAGCGCGGCAGCCTGCAGCTCGTCGCGGGCTCTGGGGAGCGGCGAGCCGGCGAATCGTCGCTGGTTGGCGCGGGCGCGGGCGCCGGCAGCCAGCGAGCGGCAGTCCTCCCTCCTGCGTCGCCGCGGCCCGCGTGCGTGCAGGAGGCGGCGCGTCCGGAGTGGGGTGGGGGCGTTTCGTTCAGCTGGATACGTATTCGATACCGTATTATCCGCGCGGAGAATTCTCAAAAAACAAAAAATCAGCGACGATATTCCCTCCAAAAAAAATCATCACCGATAATAATAATTAAAGGACTGTGCTAACTAAGTACTGCCCTAAATTAGACATCCGTAGGCACGAATAAAATATGATAATTAGCCATATAGCAGTCACCCGCTGGATTTTTTGTTTTGTTTTCGAATTTTAAAATATTTTATCTCTTGAACCGTAAGTTAAAACTCATATCTATTTCGGTTAGCTTTGTCGCGTCAAGATCTTTAAAATTAGATCCAATGTTGATTTGTTTTGATAATATTTTTTTCTGATCCTAGTTGCCAGGTTACAGTCACTTGGTCAACAGGGTATTGACATGATGGTCACCATGTTAAAATCGAATTTACCAGATTTTCTAAACTTCCTACTCACCAGCATAATTTTTTTCTGATGTTAATACCATATTTTACGTGTTTAGGTGGAACAAATACTCACTCTGTGAACGAACGTGTAGGACATTGCTATGATAGAAAAACATGTAAAAAATAGCCGGTAACTGTGTGTTATTTGAATGGTTAATGTTAATTAGTAGCATGGTAAATACGGTATTATAACCTGGCAACTGACGACAAAAAAAAACTTCGTCAAAATATATTAAGATGGATCTTATTTTAAAGTACTCGTCAAGATAAACCTAACCGTGAAAATGGATCGTCGTTTGGACTAATGATGTAAAAGAAAAATTATTTTTAATTTTCGGATTGTAAAATGCATGCATGACATAGGTTTCTCCGGCAGGAAGCTAATTTTCCACGCGCCGGACGAAAAAGTTTCATGGAGCACGAACGTTACATAGATTAATCGATTAAAGAAACAATCAAATACTCGATGGATACGTATTCAGGCCATTTTTTCCGTAGAATTTGGAAGCTTTATTCAACAAAAACAATCCTGGGACAATCAGCCAACAGGGCTGCCGATCAGGAACCTAGGAAAAGGCCGGCTGATAGTGCAAGCAGGGACAGGGTTCCTCCAAAAGAATAGTTGTAATTATTTTTATTATTATTACCTTTTCGTTCTGAGAAGTGTACTATTTTTCCTTACCGAGGTTTTAATGAGGCAACCGTCATAAGTCTCACTATTTACCCCCACACTTGGTCTCTATTTCTCAATTTGTTTTATATATTTTTAGTGTCTTTTCTGATTTTTTTGGAAAATACATGCCATTCAGCCTGAAACAGCCAAATTAGGCTGAAACTGGCCCAAAAAAAACCAGCTTAAATGGCCCGAAAAGGCCTGCCGACCCAAAACAGAACTTCGGCCCGTGTCATGCTAGGCCAGGCACGGAAATCTGCGGGCCATTTTTTTTTCCTTTACATGGACGTGGGTCGGCCCGACATGACACGGAATGCTCTCGAGCCTCATCGGGCCATGCCGGGCACAAAAAGCTGCTGCACGTGCCTGGGACGTGCTGGCCCGGCCCGATGGCCAACATTACTTCGGTCCTTCGTTGCAAAGGTTGTCTGAAAAATGCGCCATCTCCATTTACAAAGGATAGAGAGAGGTGACTCCATGTCTTGTAGGAAACCCAACATTGAAGATGTTTAACAATTGAGCATTCAGTTCAAAAGTTACTGTAATTTATCAAGAACAGTTACGTTGTGTTGTATCTCCTCTGTCGAGGAATCGCCCCCGGATACCTAGAAGGGATCGATTGGTACAAGACACGACAAACCAAACGAGCTAGGCTGGCCGGCTGGCCAGTGCCATCCAGCTGCCCAAGACGGTCTGCTCTCGAAAAGGCCGGCTACCGGGCGGTCAACTGTCCAACCGACCAGGCGACAAGGGTGACGTGGGCGCGCTTTTGGCGAGAACTGACATGGTGAACAGTGTTCACTGTCAGCTACTGCGCGAGCAGGCCGAAAGCAGATGGCTACGTAATCGCCGACATCATCAATGATGTCGGGTGACCCCACAACCTGGCACTGTTCACAACGTCATCACTTCAGCTTTACACTTTAGCAGTGGAATTGGTAGGGCCCACCCGATTGCAGCCGGGCCACTGTGCGGCAACCTGCCGAGTTTTAGGTCACCAGCCCACTACCTATATAAGGCGGGCTGGGTGCCCAGAGAGGGGGGTTTGCACCCGGCAGATAGAATTCACACCCAAACAGGTTAAGGAGCAACCTTGTAACCAGATTGTGATCTTTCCATAGTAGATCTTGCAGGAGTAGGGGTTTTACCTCACAGAGGGCCCTAAACTAGGTACGTCTCACAGATGCCATCGTTTGACTTGCTACCACACCTCTTTCACCATCCAGTATGGCTATGCCGTGCTACCCACCACGACATCCTCTTTACCCATTATTATTTTTCTTACTAAATATTAGATATAAGATGTCTTTAGGTGTCTTTTGTCAACAATTTTTCTTATCGAGAACTCTCCAAACCCCTAACACCTGGCCGCCATGATAGGGTCATGCATGTGAGAAAGAGACAACCGTATCGTACGTGGCGAGCAAGCGCATTTCCAAAATGGAAAAATACCAACCAAAAACCTGAGCAAATAAAAGGTGGCTAAATCACACTCATTAGAAAATGTGCCCACCAAGCCTAAATAACCATATGAATAGTTTTGGAGGTGGATTTTGTAATAGTGGACGATAAGGTGGGACCATTATAAAGTGGGTTTGCCACCATTTATGGTGACATTGTACTGAGACCATATATGTCATTAGGAACCCTTTTGTCCTCCCTAATTCCTCTTCCATCCATCTCCGTGTTGCTTTAGCTCAGCCTCTACATTCCATCCCCTCTTTACTATGTACGCGCTTATCTCACCCCCTTAATTGCACCCTCCCCGCCATCTCTTGGAACATAGGCGAAACCTAGGACAACAAAAAGGACATGGACTAAGAGAAGGTTTTGTCGGAAGGCAACGAATAGTGCAAGCTTGGAAAGGCAAGATAGAGGTGCCAAGAATGGGCAACAGTGAGTTGACCGAGCCATATTATAAGTTTTCAAAAAAAAAAAATCAAACACAATCATGCATATATACTTATTGAGTTCAGACTTATACAAACCGTATGTGACCCGCACGAAAATGAGAAAGCTTGATCATTTTGTGCTTTTTGCACCGTTTGGGTGGGTCATGTCTATGTTTCAGAATTTACATGCACATTTTGTGGCCATTCCACACAAGCATGCTTTTTTCCTAATTTTTCAGAACATAAACATGATATTTTTTTTTGCTAAAAGTGCCCGAAACGTTCCATCTGGTAAGGCACGCTCTGTAAGCGTCGGGAAAATGATTACTCAATAATAATCAGACGAGGCAGATTAAAAAAAATGCAGAATGAACGGACACACAGTGAACAAATGAACATGCACGGGGGCACGGGGCACTTCGTGAACAAGTCTATACAATCATTTTAGCTTCATAATAATTAGGTTATCCAACTGAATCAAATACATATTGGATATTCTCTGAACGGAGGGCAAAACAGTTTTTGTAGAAAATGGAGGGCAAAAGTAACCAAACTCAAACGACATACTGTCTAGTCTAGATACAAAACGACGTAGTAGATCACGGCATCAGACGCACCCTGCCTTTTCCGCGAGGACAATATTGCGTTCCATCACTGTCTGCTCCGCGGCCGCAGGTTGTACTTCCGGCAAACCGACGTCGTGATGGAGTTCTCGCCGACCTCTTCCGGCAAGCCGTTGTTGTACCTCCGGCGAGCCGGCTCCGGCAATGCGTAGTTCGGATCGGCATTGCTGTCGGCCTCGTCCGCCAGCTCGTCGAACACCCACGAGTAGTTCCTCAGGCTCTCGTCGCTGTCTGAACCGTACGGGAGCATCCTGTCTCCCGCGTTTTCCTCCAGTGTCCGCACTTTCTCCACCAGCGTTTGGAGCAGCCGATGGTTCAGCACCTCGTAATCCCTGAACAAAATTAAACAAGTTAACAAACTGCCACAAGATAGACTATCGATCATCATTTTTAAAAATATTTATTAGAAGAATACGCAATGCGAGAGAAATAATTTATTGCTGACCTGTATGTGAAAATGGAATGCAATATCTGAACAGTGGCAGCGGCGAGGAACGCCGATCTGACCATGAACACCTTGGACAGGACCCAGAACTGGTTGTCGAAGTCCCCTGCTCCGATCTTGATGAGACCCATCTCTAGCAGGAGAGTGATGCACAGACCTGCGCCGAAACAAACATTAGCGATCGAACAAGACGTAAAACGTAGATGAAGCAAAGCAGTACAGTTCTGAACTTCTGATGAAACAAAGTGTTCTTACCGAAGTAAAGTTGGCCCCTGATGCTGAATGTCTGTTTGGCGCTGGTGAGCATGTAGATGAGGAACACGATGCAGCAGTAGAAGAAGAAGGCCTTGATGAAGCGGGATTCGGCCAGAATGGCGTTGTGGAGGATGTAAAGCTTGTCCAGTGCGGCGAATATGTTGGCCTGCTTCGCTCTGAACTCTTCCTGCAGTCAGAAAGTTCAGTTTGATATAATAGTAGAGTTGAAGGTCTCGTATCACGTGACGAAAGTAATTTAAATTATGAGAAGATAATAATAACCTGAGCTTCCAGTATGGAGTGTGAATTTTGGATGAGATGATCATGAGCTTGCCGGATCTGTTCCTGCTTGGACAGCAACTCTTCCTGCTGACGCTGCCCAAACTGTGCAAGTTTCTCCATAGTTTCCCTGCAATTGTTCAGATAAAAATCAGCACATTATTTAGTAAAATTATACACAGTGCAATTTTTTTTCCAAATTAATAAGGTTTGTAAAGTCAGTATACTGGTTGATAGAGAATTAGAGATTCAATACCTGCTCTCCTCAAGAGCTTTGGACTGAAAGCTGTAAAGGTTATTCAGCCCGTCCATCGCCTTACTCTGTTCCTCCAAAAGCTGCGCCTGATTCTCCAGCGATCTCCCCGTCTTTGTCCCGATCTCATCAGCGGTGCCCTGCAGATCCTGCATCTTGGACGACATGGAATCTCCAACAGTTCGTATCTCCTTCTGAATATCCACGGCCTCCTCTTTCAGCTTATCCATCCCGCTCCCGAGGCTCACATACGACTCCTGGATGCGCTCCATGCCGGCGTCGATCTTGTCCCTCATCTCCGCCTGCCCTTCCTTCAGCACCGCCTGCGAGGCCGCGATCTCCTTCGACTGGTCGGAGATCTCCCTGGAGTGCGCCAGCACGTCGTCGATCTGCGTCCCGACGTTCCTCGACGTCTCCGCGAGGCGGTCCGTCTGCGCCTCGATCGACGACAGCGCGTCCTGCAGCTTCCCGGACTCCTTGATGATCTGCTCCGACCTGTCCTCGATCACCTCCAGCTTCTCCTCCGCCGACTTGGACGACCGCGTCAGGTCGTTCACGAGCCGCTCCGTGCTGTGCTTGAACGCCTCCGCCTGCAGCTGGTGGCACAGGGTGTTGGTCTCGAGGAAGAACTCGAGGAACACCTTGCTCTCGGAGTCGCCGAGCTTCTTGCGGCAGTGCACCATCTTGGAGGATCCGGCGGCGCAGGACGGGAAGGCCGGACGGCCGGAGTCCTCCTGGTAGCAGCTGCTGAGGTGCCACGCGAGGCGCGACTGCCGCTCCTTGTCGGCCATGATCTCGCCGCAGCTGGCGAAGAGGTTCCGGTACGCGTCCTGCCAGCAGTTCTTGGGGCCCGCGAGCTTGTTCCGCGCGTTCTCCAGCAGCTTCACCCCTCGCGGGTTGTTGGTGCCGTCCATGGAGAAGTCCGCCACCGCGCCCTCCAGCTCCATCATCGGGGGCCGGTTGTTCGCCGTCCCCGAGGACGAGGAGGCCGAGGACGACCCGAAAAGGTTCCAGCCATTGCTCTGCCCTGGGCACAGAGATAGGCAGGCTACGATCAGCAAGACGGGCCACGCGCTTCTCGCCATTGGCGCAAGACCACAGCGGTCGATCAATTTGTCGCCGGTTGAAAAGAACTGATCTTGGAGAGTTGAATCACAGGTCGATCACAGTGCAAAACCCTCCCTGCCAAGAACGGATCAAGAAGGCAAGATTTAAAACTTATTCACTGGGTACAGATCGTTTATTTATGCTCGAATTATACACTCTGAATCGATTAATTGATTACCAAATTAAAGAGGCAAGATCGAAATTGTGAGTTCTTGATGCCAATTACTCGACTAGACTGAAATCAAACTATAGAATCAAGTCGTCCAGTTCTGCAATATGCAAACGAGGGGGATGATCGAACGATCTTTCCCCAACAGAGAAGAGCAAAAGCGCAACGAGTAGTGCGAAAGGGGTCCCTCCCGGGGTATATAAATAGTGCTCCGTGTTTCTTCCCCGGCAAGGCAGCCGACGCAAGATCCGATCGGATATTTATGGGATTAAAAAAAAAACTAAGGCGGTTTGGGACTTTTGACACCGCTGATGAAAGGGACCGGCGGACGCGCATACACTGAACTGGACAAGATTTACACCGTGGCAATGGCGGTTTCGTCTTCTTCTTTTGGAATCTCCTAGTTAATTAACCTCTCTAACCCTGGATCGCCACTTCTAAAATGGGAATGGCAAACCGAAAGCGAGTTAGGAGATCTCCTGCCATGTTATGTTCCGTTCCCAGCAAGGAAGCTTTGTAAGTCGGCGCTAATGTAAGTCGGTGGCACTGTCTTCGGCAACAAGATTCATCTATCGACAGATGGATAGCAGGGCCAGCCGGGCCGGGCCCTCCATGCATGACCGAGTCAAGCAATTCCCCTTAATTTCTCCTATGCGGCATTGTCTTGAAACCACTGACCCTCACATGAACACTGCGGATTTGTACTCGAGCGTACGATTCTGAAAATGCGTCATACGGGATGACTATTTTGCCTGAAAAACGACGAATCGACTGATCATTTTGAGGATTCCATTCCATTGCATGATGCAGCAATGCGCTGATGGGGAACGGGGAACGAGCAGAGCGGAAAGGGAAAGAAGTTCTGAACATCGTTTCAGTCAGAAAAAAGAGAGGAACAAACAACACGCGAGGAGAATTGCGGCAACTCACCGGCGCGCGGCGGCGAATCAGCACGCCCCGTCTCCCGGCGATGTTGGGGACGAAGCGGCCGGAGGAACAAACACCACGCGAGGAGAATTGCGGCAACTCACCGGCGCGCGGCGGCGAACCAGCCCGTCCCGTCTCGTTGGTGTCTGCCGGCGATGTTGGGGACGAAGCGGCCGGAGGATGGTTCTTGCAGGACACAGAGACAGAAGAAACCGCAGTGGTGACGCTGACGCGTATATATAGCAGGGGAAGAGCCGGCTGTGGTTTGGACGTTTGGTAAGAAACTCGTGGGGTCACGGTGAAAACGTCGCGCGAAAGGGCGCGCGGCTCTCTGCGTGGGAACACAACACCACGCCGGAGATGAAGAGGCGGTAGCAACCGCTCCACCGCGTGGTAAACAAAGAGAGTTTGCCAGACAGGGTTCAGTGGCACTGGCAACTGCCCATATGTTGGCCATGTTACCAGTTCGGCGAAACGCAGAAGTTGTTTTTTTTTTTTTTTTGTTGCGGTGGCTCGCGATTTTTTTCCACACCGCCGCACCCTCCTCGTTCGTTCTCTTGCTCGACACGCTCGTTACGCTACATACAGTGAGAAGCAGTGAAGCACTATACTGTACTCAACTTCAGAGAGTGCGCAGGCAAATAATACAATGTACACGAGTCTCAGGTCTGAACCTACACAGCCATACCATACAGAAAAAAGAAGAGTACATGCAGGCGCGAGGCTCGTTTCAGGCCTTGTGGTTCCGTATATTCACAACAAGGTTTCAGTTTCAGTATATAGTCCACATCTCTTCACTGTCTTGCTCGGGCTGAAAACACATTTATTCATCTCCGGCAAATCGACGCTGAGCTTCCCCATCGGCGCTTCATGCTGCCACGACGGGGTACGACGCGCAGGTAGCAACAGCTGCATCATTCATAGTCAAGTTAGTTAGTACACGCAATACACTGAAGAACAAAACGCAGGATGATCCTGTTGAAAAGTGCATATGGAACACTCACCACACATGTTCTTCCCCATCTCCATCTTGAAGTAACCAGCGTCGCCCCACTCGGCGCCCCACGAGTTCTTGATGAGCCAATACGGGATGCCGTCCTCCACGCCGTAGCCAACCGCCAAAACGGCGTGGTTCACATCCTGGTAATTTCAGAAGAACTTGCATTTTCAGACCAAAATAGTGTAATAGGGGAGTGACAAGAAGCACATTTACTGAAAAGTGAACATAAATAGCTCAAATGATCACATTGCTATTTAGTACTCACATTAGGGGTAGTTCCACAATGGTCACTAGTGTACACTCCGCTCTTGTACTGCCTGAAACCGTCGATCACCTGAAAGGCAACACTGACTGGGCGAACCAAACCAACGGCGTTCTTCAGTTCGTCCTCGGCATTCTTACCACAGCAACAGAAGTAAGCATAAATTAAAACTTAGATCAGTTGATGATAAATAAGTAACTTCAACTGAAAATAGAGCAGAATTCCTTCTCCTTACCAGTGTGATGTTAACTGAGTCCGCAACCTGAACTGCAGCATTTTCAGGCTTGTAGTGGCATACGCCATTTACACCCGTGTAAGGGTAAGACTCCTCGGAGTCAAGGCCACCATTGTATTTGATGTACTCAAATGCCTGGGATGGAAGGCCTCCGCTGCAACCGAAATTGTTGTACGCACCGGCACAGTCAACCAGCTGTTGCTCAGAAAGAGAGATGTTCTTTCCAGTGGCCTGAGTATATGCTGCCTCAAGTGCTCCAGTAGTGCTGCAAGAATAAGCATAGAGAAAAAGTTCAATTTATTTGTTTGTTAAACATTCCTTTTCACCTTTTCTTTTCTTTTTCAGGAAATATTCTACGAAGTGACCATCTTCTTAACTGACAATCACATAAAAGAATGCAATGCTGGCAAAATATGTCAGGAATCATTTTTTTTTTCCAATGCAGAGCCTAATCATGGCATGAACAAGATTCAAATATATGCCATTTTTTTGCAGGTTACTTCAGAATTGGTTAATAGATGCCAACGAGAATATTTTGTATAGAAATGAACAAAAAGTCACACATTAAGTTTATTAAACGCTTAGATCACACCCAATCACACAAATTAGGCTAACATGTTAACGTACAAATCTAACTTTATGTTATTTGTCAGTCTAGGCCTTCAGACTGAAAGTGAACTAATGAAGTACTAACTACAAGATTGTAGCTTTGACAATTAAGAATGTTAACTGTGCGCTCATGCGATTAGGGTAAGCAACCTTATTCAAGACTGATCTATATTTCAGAATTATCCATATGCCACTTGATCGAAGTATTGCTTAATAGTGTGCATTTTACATCCATTTGCAGCAATTAAATGTTCCTAACTCTTGAATTTTTCAGAAGTCATTAAGGAAATTCTTTCATGGATGCATATCTTACTAACGTTTGTGCATGTGGAATTGGATCTGCAACAACAAAGTCTTTTGTCCCAAGCAAGTTGGGCTAGGCTACATATGAAACCCAACAAAATAAGAAAAAAAAAGGAAAAAGGTAACAGAGAGAAAAAAAATCTGAAAAGGACAATATTTGAAAGATTTATTACTTCTATTTAGATGTGGAACTAATGAACAGGAGACATGAAAGGCCCCACAAGATAACTATTGGTCACCTAACACCAACTGAAAGAGATCTTGAAACCAGTAGTATATACTATATAGACAATTGTATCAGTTGCTCAGTTATTTATCTATTTGCTCGCATGACACACGACCGCAGTATTTTAACTCCCATGCTGAACAGTTTCAAATAATTCATGATTGGGTCTGATGAAAGATCTCAGGTTATCAACTACTGCTCTTGAGAGCCAGCAATTTTCAACTTCATCACCAACGAATTGATCTGTCGGCCCCATCCTGGGCCACACACCGGAAGTGATTTCTAATTTTTTACTAGAAGCAGCACGATTTGAAGGCGCATCTACACATATTACTTTCAGGACGATGATTGAATTAGAGTCCCTGTGGTCCGTGGCCCAGACAATTAATTGGATCCGGCCTATAGTTCTACTTCCTGTCGGTTATCACAGGTTGCTTATGATGGAAAACACCAGATTTTAGCATGCTTCACCATGATCAGGTTACAGTATTTACTCTATGATTATCGATAAACGTAAATTAGTAATACAGCGTCCACCTGAAGAGAAAAAAAAAACCACTACAGAAATTGAACAGTTACCTGAAGGTCCAGCAGGAGCCGCAGTGGGACTGGTCTTTTACCGGGCTAACGATCCCATCCTTCCTCCAGTCTTTCTGCAGCAACCACAGCATCATTTCAGACATTAATGGAACTGATTGGTAACGTTCAACAACTCCACTTTCTTTTGTTGCAAAAATACAACAACTCCATTTGCTGGATCAAGCGACACAGCCAGAAATGTTGAGCCGCAATCCTTACAAACAGCTGATCAGCAAGAAGGTTCGTTGGCTGATGTACTTAAAAGCATACATCATGTGCCGGGACCGTGGGAGGAAACAGCTAACAAAGCCTTCGATGTCAGGGGACATAAAAGTCTTAGGGAGATAATTAGCACACGTTGGCTTGTCCTGCTGAGCAAATACATACAGAGTAGAGCAATTCCTGCAGCAACTCAGGCAGAGTAGGAAGCTCGACACGACAGCTATCTGGTTTGGTTTGAAACGCAAATTCAGGTGAAAAAGATTTCTGCTTTTCGAACGGAGTCTGGTATCAGAAACTGTCGAGAGAGACCACGGGACCCTGCTCCTTCTCAGCGACCGTTACTAACGCTACGAACAGTTCATGTATACTGTACTTGATGGGATCTTCTGTGACGAGAGTAGGTGAACTTGGTTGGCAGTTGGCACTTACAGTCTCCGGGAGCGCGTCGGCGTCCCGCATGAGGTGGTTGCCTTTGAGCGTCGCCGAGCAGGTCTGCGCCGCGCCGAGGCGGCTCGCCTGGAACTCCTCCCAGCTCATGTCAGAGTAGCCTGCAAGAAACAAACAGCAGGACAGCAAAGCGACGAACTTTCTGAGTATCCAAGCAAGCAAAGCGGACGGCGGGGATTAGAAGAAGTAGAAGAAGATGGTCGGGGGATCGTACGGTTGATGCCGAGCTTGTAGGAGAGGCCCCGCCGGTTGGTGGAGCGCACCTCCTCCAGGCTCTCGGAGAAGATCCGGAACCGCCGCTGCACCTCCGCCGCGCTCTCGTAGTTCTTGCCGTACCTGCGGACGCGGATCGTGTCAGGGCCGGGAACGACGGGGGCGCGTGGCGGAGCGGATGGAGAGTCGATGGGCTGGGAACTGGGGATGGAATCGCTGACCTGACGGCGAAGCGCGCGAAGCGGAGGGCGTGGCGGGTGCGGCCGAGCGCGGCGAGCACCGTTGACTCGAGCGTCGAGGCGGCGCGCTCCGTGACGGGCCGGATCGGGTTGGAGTCGGCGAAGGAGGCGGCGGCCACGGCGGCGGTGGCGAGGACGGCGAGCGCCACGAGGATGATGCGGCGGTGGGCCATCTCGCCGGCGGATGGGCAGCAGTATTTTACTGGGTTGGGCAGAGGAGCGAGGCGAGACCGCGAGACGGTGGGCACGAGCTCGCGTCCCGGTGCCGGGGTGGTTTTATACGGAGCTTTGGGTCTCGCTTAACCACTTGTCTGAGACTCTGCAAAGTGTTTAGGCTGTAGCTAGCCTTGAGCTGAAGATATTTGTGATGTGTGTAGTGGAATCTACTTTCTTTTTTCTACGACGAAATGTAGCGGCCATGATTGATTGATTAATCGAACGATCAAAATGAGCCATACATCGGGTGGAAATATCAGCCGTGGAACACATGCTTGGGCAATCAGCATTGAAATTCGAACACAGATAAACTAAAGCGTGGAGATGGGACTCTTGTGTCTTGTTTGGGGAATCTTTTCGTAGCAGTTTGTAAGTTCATCTTGCGAGCTATGGAAGTTCTTTCCCATGCCATGACGCCAGGGGTGACGATGGGATCATGGATGACTGAGTGAGCTCGGGAAGCTGAGCTGATTGGGCAGTCAGTGGAAGCAAACTGAGACAAAATGGCGCAGCATACTCTCTCTCTCTCTCCGCCAAGACCATGGGAGGCGATATTTTGTTGTGACGACGACTGCGATTGGTTGGGTGATGCCGTTAGAACGGACAACGGCGGCGACGTCAGGAGCAGAGGAAAGAGCTCCGTCTCCAACACTACTACAGTCCACAAGTGTCGCACTCCAATAGCGCGTCGGGGCTGTGTGCTATCCAGATACACCGGAGTCAGATGTTGTACTTGCACGAATTTCCATTGTTGCAAACGAAATCGGAGAGTGCCAATAAAGCGGCACAACACGAATTTAGCAGTTCAATAAAAATGACCGAGTTTTAACGTTCACAAGCTTGCTAATGGCTAAGGTAAATTATAAACGATAAGGACAAAAATAAATTATATATTTTTTTCTGACTAGCTAGAAGGCCAGTGCCTTATCTCCGTTGAGTGGACAGGAAGAGAGATTCTTTTTTTTTAATATTCATCAGGAAAAGATTGTTTTTTTTCTGTAGAACTATGCTAAGAGATTACGGACCGTAGATTTGGTTTGAAGGCGCTTGTGGACGGCAGTCGCAAGATACACGTTGCTGCCGGTTAGTATACTCGCAGGTCAACACCAGAATATAATTTGGTGACGACGAGTGCAATAACAGAGGACAGACGGCGAGGCTTCCGCGGCAAGTGTTGCCATCGTGGGGCATCAGCATTCATCGATACAATTGTTTAGCTGGAACTCAACATCAGTGCTCTTTCGTGAGCAGGACAAACACCCAAAATATCATAGATTGAAGAAGATAAGTAACATTTTTTTGCTTAGGCGCGACTTTAATAGAGTTTACAATAGCAAATAACGCTGAAAAATGCATGCATAGCGACACGCATGGAATAAATATTTCCACGCTTTTTTCTTTCTATATGAAGATGGAAAAAGGATCAGGAGACATTTATTAATTTTGTTGGGTGATGCTGATGGCTCCTCTTAGTTCTGTTTAGTCATAGTTGCTACAATATTCAGGCAACTGATTTTGTTTTTCTTGACACGAGTTTGACAGAGTTTACAATATATGGCAAATAATGCGAGGACGAGCCATGGCTCAATGGTTGAGCCAGACAGTGGTCTCCCAACCCGTCCCAGGTTCGAGTACCAGGGACCGAATCCTGGGATGTCTCACCGGTGCACCGTTCATCTAATAATTTCTCTGTTTGCTAGTCTGCGCGTCGCAGGGATGCAGATCTTATATTGGGTTGGGCCGGATATAGGTGTTGTCGTCGTGGTGAACAACAGATGCCTAGGGGTAGGTTTAAGTTTGGGGGCCGATAGACGCTAGAGGATTCGGAGAGTGCTTATGCGTAGGAATACGCACACAACATGAAGCACACAGGCGGTTTACCTAGGTTCGGGGCCCTCGTGAGGAGGTAAGACCCCTACTCCTGCTTGTCTGATCTGTATAACAATGGTGTATCTGAGAGCTACAAGGTGGCTCCTAGAGCTGTGTCTCCAGAGGAGGAAGAAAGGCTACAAGGGAGCTAAGGAAAAAAGTGAGACCCGGTCCGGGTTGGGTGCCTTCCGCCGTGTCTTATGCGCTACCCCTGGTGCTCCTTATAAAGGGGAGCCCAGAGGACAAGAGGTGGCCCACGGACACTATGCACGGCATGGGCGCTTCACTGTTGCCGGAAATGACTACCGGGGTCTTGTCCGCACTGTGGCCCATGTCACCATTTGTACTCTCGTCACATCCACGCTACTGTGGCCATGCCACCGTCTTGTCTTCTCCTGTGTGGCAGGGGTATCTTGTACTTGTCGAGGGAGCTTATGCCGGTCTGAGCCAGGGGCATCCCAAGACCCGGCATCAATGGAGAGTAGTCGATGAAGAGAACCGGCATATCCCGCGCCACTGGTGGGCGTCTATGTCGGTCATGGAGTGATGAAGTTCTTCTTATGTCGGCCCGGGCTCGGGAGCGGAGAGTGGGCCGTCCGGGATAACTTGGTCAGCCGACATACGCTATGTCGACCTGGAGTATCTTGGCAGCCTAGATGCCGGTCGAAGGAGATCTGGGGCGTGCCGAGATAGCCGTGCTTACCCGGCATAATGACCCGGGCGCCGGCCCGGCCGGATGAGTGGCTAAGGTGGGTCGACCCGGGAGTGGTGCGGCCGACATAAGCCTATGTCGGCGTGACGAGATGCCATCATGAGGAGCCGATGCAGAGGATGTGGCCTGCGGGGTACGTCGGTAGTGGAGAATCGGCCCAACCGGGTTAAAGGATCCGTCATAATCCTACGCCGGATCAATGACTGGAATGTCGGCCTGGTGAAAGTGCATGGTTGATCCCATGCATGGTTTTGGTAATTAATGACAATCTCTATGGACTAATATTTGCATTGAGCTCTATGTGTAGGTTATCCTTTAGCTTGTGTCAAGATCATTTGTTGATCAAGGCCAAGCTTGTCTCCATGTGTTGGAGTCAAGGTGCTTTGCTTGATCTCCATTTGTTGGAGTCAAGCTCAAGGGAAGAAAAGTGTTGGGTTGATCAAGGCTTTGTGCGGGTTGATCAACTCTCAAGTTCAAGTGAAGATATGCAGAAGAGTGTTCTCCCCATCTTGGTGTATGGGGGAGCGTCATGTGATTCTTCACCAAGCGAAGCGCAATCAAGAAAGGTGGTTTGTCTTGAGGAGATGAAGATCGTCTTCATCGACCTCAAGTGGATTAATGCGCAAGGCAAAGGTATGATCTTGGTAGGGTTTCTATTTTACCGGTCTCATGTTGTTTAGTGAGAGACCGGGTTATAGGATAGATACCGTACTATCAAGAGGGGCTCTCGACCGAGTATCGTGATCGTATCGTTCGTGGAGAGCTCAAACCTTTGCATCCTTGCATCTTTACAATCATCTTTATTGGTTCTTATTTGGATCTTATCGTGGTGTGGTCTTGGTGCTTGTCATGCTTGTCATGACAAAGCCAAGGTCACCGAAAACGGTTTGCATTTGCGTCTTCTTTCGTGTTTTCGGTATTGGAGATTTTGCCGGTTCATCCGTGCGGAAGATTTATATCTTTCATCTCGTTGCAAAATCTCCATTGCTTGTTTGCCTTTCTCAAAGGTTGCTTTTGTTGTCCTCTTTCCAACAAAATTGGTTTTGCTTTATTCGGACTTCAATTGCAAAAGATGTGTCATTTCCGGTTTGCGAAAAAGAGTTTTTAAACTTCCCCATTTGGTTTTATTATATCTTGTTGAACTATGATGTCTCTCTGCATAATCTTGTTGTGCTCATTGTGACGATTCCAACGAGTCCAAGATTATCGAAAACGGAGTTCATATGCAAAAGTTATGGGGCCTTGAATTTGCCTTTGGATCTTCCCCGGAGTTGGTCCGGAGTTTCCGGCCACACCGGAGTCTCCGGCCCAAATGACCGGAGTCTCCGGTCCCTGGTTTTCGCTGCCGGTTGACCTTGCTGTGGTGCGCTTCTGTATTGGGGTCCGGAGGTACCCCGGAGATGGACCAGAGTCTCCGGCCCACCGGAGTCTCCGGCCCAAGGACCCGGAATCTCCGGCCCTCTCATTTTCCTCAGCCTTCTGCATCTGTGTGGTGCGCCTCTGGATAGGGGTCCGGAGCTACCCCGGAGGGTGCCCGGAGTCTCCGGCCTGGCCGGAGTCTCCGGCCCCAAGGACCGGAATCTCCGGCCTCCCCGATGACCCAGCAGGCCGGAGTCTCCGGCCACTTACTCCGGAGTCTCCGGCCTGGACAGGCTCCAACGGCTAGTTTTTGGGGGAGGCTATAAAAAGCCTCCTTCCCCCCCCAAAACCTGGTTACACACCTTGCTCACTTGTTCTTGCTCTTTCCCTTTGCTCTAATCCTTGTGAGCTTGATTCCTCTCTTCCCCTCCAATGATTCTTGCCCAAATTTAGGGTTCCAAGAGAGGAGATCTAGATCTACCATTCCACCAATCAAAATCCCCTCTAAGTGAGGGAAACTTGTGGATCTAGATTTTGGGGTTGCTTTGTGCTCATCCCCTTTGTTCTTCCTCTCTTATTCCCCCAAAGCATTTGTTGCTTGGTTGGAATTGAGAGTGAAGGACTTGACCACTTCGTGTGTTCTTGCCTCTTGCATTAGTTGCATCGGGTTGCTCTCTCCACGGTGATACGTGAAGTTGAAGGTTGAGAAGCTTGTTACTCTTGGGTGCATTGTGTTCCCAAGAGCTTGTTGCCTCTTGGGTGCATTGTGTACCCTAGACGGTTGGAGGTGCCGCGAAGTCTTCGTTTGTGAAGCTTCGGCACGAGTTTGGGAGCCCCCAATTGAGTTGTGGGTGTGTGCCCCAAGAAGAGTTGTAAAGGGCTCCGGAATCCGCCTTGAAGGATTTCGATAGTGGAAGGTGAACCAATCCCTTGGGTGAGGTTCATCGGAGAATAGGGTGAGGCCTTTGTGGCATCTTGAGTAGGCCTTTTGTGGCGAGCTCACACCCCTCCAACGAGACGTACTCCCTTAACAAGGAGGAACTCGGGAATACATCCTCGTCTCCGCGTGCCTCGGTTATTTCTATACCCGAGCTTTACTTATGCAATTTACATTGTGATAGCCTTCGTGCTTGAAGTTCATATCTTGCTATCTCCTTGTTGCTTGAATTGCTTAGCATAAGTTGTTGGTGCACATAGGTAACCCTAGCATATTAGGTTGTTGGCTTGTTAATTTAAACACATAGTTTTATTCCGCAATTATCAAGCCCCTAATTAGAAAAAGTTTTAATCGCCTATTCACCCCCCCTCTAGGCGACATCTCGGGCACGTTTGTTCTTTCAATTGGTATCAGAGCCTCGTCTCTCTTGTTTGGCTTTACCGCCTAGAGAGTAAAGATGTCGTCTAGGGATTTAGTGCACAATTCCTTGTTTATATTCAATGGCACAAATTTTAATGTTTGGAAAACTCATATGCTTAGACACTTACGGGTCTTGGACCCCAATCTTGAGCGTATCTTAGATATAGGTTTTTCTCCTCCGAAGGACTACGAAAGTACGACTTTAGAGGATGAGAAAAACTTATATCTAGATGCTCTAGCATCTAATGAGTTTTGCAAATTTGTGAGTGTTGTAGTTTTCGAGTCAATCATGCCTCTCCGGGATGCTCATGATCTTTGGACCAAGCTTCAAGACAAATATGGAGTGTCCAACATTATTGAGGATGATTGTTCTCCCTCCACCTCCGGCCGTGACGAGCTCTCGTCTTCATCTACTTCACCAAAATGTGGTAAGCCACAATCCAATGCAATGGTGAGTAGTGATAGGTTTTGCAACCTTGATAGTGAGCTCATTATTGATGATCATTTATCTCTATCTTGTTGCAATGCTTTATCTTTGGACCTAAACACTCGTAGCACTATAAATGATTTACATGCTAGTGTTGATAGTCCTTGTATATCATCCAAAAATTGCTTAGATAAATCTAATGATGATATGCTTGCTTTATCTTGTTGCCATGATAAAAATGTTTGTGTTCCCTCTAAATCTTGCATTGATAATAATGTAGAGGAAACCAAATTTGCTATGCAACAAGATATGAACTTGAGTGGTTCAAAAATTAATTGCTCTTCTTCATCCATCACTTATTGCCTTATGGCTAAATCTTCTTCTAGCAATGAGAATAATAATGATGATAATGATGATGAAGAAGACGATATTGAAAAAATTAATGCTAGGCTTCAAAATAAAGGTCTAATGATTCTTAAAGCAATTCCTACTAATAAAAGTGCTCAAGCTAACCTCTTTGAAATCATGAGCACTCTTATTGAGCGTGGGGAAGCTATTGAGACCTTGGAAGCAAGCCTTGAAGAAAAGGGTAAGGTCGAAAGAGATGATGCTATGGAGAAAGCATCATTAGAAGATGCTCTTGAGGAAGAGCAAGAGACTCGTGCTTCTCTTGAGGAGAAACTAAATTCTATCGAGGAGTCTCATAATGAAATAATTGCTAAAATCATTAAAGAACGTGACCATGCTCATGCTAAATATAAAGTCACGAAAATGAAAATGCTAAATTAAATGAAGAGCTTGCTAAGATTTCTTCTTCTATTCCTATTGTAAATGATGCTTGTGCTACTAACTCCAATTCGTGTGAAGCATCTACTTTGAAGGAGAATGTTGAGCTAAGGGCTCAACTTGAGTTGCTAACTAGCAAGTATAGGGAGTTGGAAGAAAATCATAAAAAGCTATCTAGCTCCAATGATGATCTTCTAGCATCCTATGCTTGTCTTAAGTTAGCTCATGAGGCCATCACTACAAAGGTAACATCTAGTGAACCTCATGTGGATAATAGCACAACTTCAACTAAAAATGCTATATTGCCATGTGCTAGTCCTAGTAGTTCATCCACTAAAAATGTTGGTACATCTTGTGATGAACTACTTGCTTTGCCTTGTTGCTCTAACAACGATGCATCTACCTCCTCTAGTACTTGTGTTGTCACTAACCATGTAGAGAAAAGAGGAGAGCTCAAGGCCCAAGCCACTTCTTTGAAGAAAGGCTTGGAAAAGCGTCATGAAGGGAAGCGTGCACTTGACAACATGTTGAGTGTGCAACAATCCCCCAATGACAAGAGTGGACTTGGATTCAACTCCAACAACAAGATCAAGTCCAAGGTTGAGAAGAAGAAGAAGGGCCAAGTTCAAGTCAAGAATCCGGCCAAGATCACTTGCTTCAAGTGCAAGGTTGAAGGGCACCACGTTCGGGATTGCCCTATGAAGAAGAAGACGCTTAGTGAGAAGCAACTAGGGAAGAGGCCTCTTGTTCAATCTCGTGCCCAACCACGGGTTGAACAAAGACCACCTCCTAAGAAGACTCAAGTCAACGCTCCTCAAGTTGAGGAGCCTATTAAGAAGAAGAAGAGTCGGTGTTGCTACCTTTGCCGTGGCAAAGGTCATTTTGCTTCTTCATGCACTAACGGTACCCCATCCAACCCTATCATACTTGATGATGTATATTCTCTTGGGAAGGATAGAAGTGGCAATGTGTTTGCCAAGTTTGTGGGAGCTCAAAGTGGTGTCAAGAAACGCACCATTTGGGTTCCCAAACCTATTGTGACTAACCTCTTAGGACCCAACTCGGTTGGGGACCAACAAGCTTCAACTTGATCAATAGGTGTTTGTGGAGGACATTGGAGACTTGGCTATTTTTGAAGAATTAAGGGATCTTCATGGTTTTATTTCTCAAGCCAAGTCATTTGGATTATCACATATTTATCTCATATCCAATGCTTCCTCTTTGCGGTAACATGTATTTAATTCATATATTCATTGAAAGTTGCTTGCTCCCTTGCATGTGTTAGTCTTGTTCCTAATATGTGCTTGTATGTGATATGCTTCTTTCCTACTAGTCTTGTTACTCAAGGTTGTGTATGTTAGTTGTGTATCATGTATGTGTAATTTGTGTGTTGAGCTTTTTGAATCTTGTGTGGATTTCATTTGGCTCTTTGAGTTATTAATGGACTATCCCATTTTGGGGGAGTGATGTGCTTTGTGCACCTCACAAACCTAAAAATGTGCGTACATGAAGCACACCACCTAGTGTTGATATTTCATATTATCTAGCTACTATGTGGTATGTCATATTCATGAGAAATTCAAATTCTATAATGTCCATTAATTTCTCTAGTTGGTTTTTATTTGCCTCTTGTTTAAAAATAAAATGAGTTATCACATTATGGGGGAGTAATAAGCTATGTGCATATTACAATCCCATAAAATGTGAACATTTGAGGTTTGCCACTTAGATTTGATATTGTAAATTATCTATTTCCTATGTGGCATGTTTGCTCAAACAAGTTCCAATTCTTCTTTGTGGTTACCCTTTGGTTCTTGTTTGTGTGAGTTTGCTTGGTGTGGTTTTTCTCTAATATGCCTTTCCATATATTATGTGAGAAACCATTTGTTTCATTTTATTCTAACCATGGCTTTGCCGGTTGGTTCAAATAGTTGAAACTACCAACAAATCTTTTTCGAAATAAAACACCATTTTTCTTATTCCTTGTGTTTTAATTCCTATCTTTTTCCATTTGCTAGTTTGTGGTGAAGTTGGTCTTGTACATCTTTTCTTTATACCACCGAGAAATATCTCTATATACTCCTTGTCCATGACAAGTGTTTCTAGTAATTGTGGTGGATTGTGTAGACCATCTTCGCATTGGCTCTTGCGTTGATTTGCTTTATCTATTGCCTTCCTTGTCTTTTGAATGGATCCTGTTTTTTTTTCAATTGGTAGTGTTTAGTGTTGTAAATAAAATATGGAGAGTAATGATCCCTTGTGTATGCATTTTGTATTCAAATGCAAATATCTAAGATAATGCATGAATCTTGGGGGAGCATTCCTTTTTATTTAGAACACTAACCTATCTATCAATTTTTGATCCTTTCAATTGGCATTTGATTCTTTATCTTGTGTTGGTACCTTCAATTGGTATTAATTGGAATTTAATATCTCCTTCATAGATATTTGTTCCAATTGATATCTATTGTGGGAGTCTTGATACCTTTTTGCCTTTTTTCTTTACTTGATTTCGGTCAAGTATCACCCTCTTCTTGGTATCTTTTCTCCTAAATTGACATTTGTTGTTTTAATTGGTATCTTATTTTCATTTGGTGTCTTTTCAATCATTTGTTGTGTTGATTTGATTCCTTTTGATATCACACCTCATGTGTTGATGTGTTATGGAATCAATCATTTGTTGATTTGGATTTTGATATAATTTGGACAACCATTTCTTGTCACACCTTGGTGTGCTTTATTGGTTTACTTGGTGTTTTTGTCCAATTTGTATCTCGTTTGGCTCTTGTAAGTCTATGCATGCATATTTACTGGTATATTTATTTTATGGCATGCTAGTCTTTCTAGTTCCAATATATAGGGAATACTCCACCGAATCCTAAATCGGCTAAGATGTGCATGAAATTCAATTTCATATCTATATGCACATATTTATGTGGAGTGTTTCCTATATATTGTAGTTGATCTAACTACTATGGAACCCAATGAGTTTGGGAACCATTTTGTATTCTAATTTTGTTTTAGGTACAATGGAGATGCATTGGATGCTTGCCTCATTCATAAGGAAGGTGTTCTCACCATGTGATTGTCGGAGTCAAGCTTTGATGACAAACCAACTCTCATCATCTTCATCTTCAATGCATCTCGGTAACAAGTATCTATCCCATGCATACCTTTCTAGTATTCAACCTTGTGTAGGTTGCCTCTTGGCATGAAAGCTCTTTTATGCAATTGTTGTGGTTTTTGCCTTTCCTTCACTTAATATATCTTTGTGATATGTGTGATGAATTTGCAAAAACCTTTTCTTCAATTGATATTATTTGTTTGTGATACTTGTTGCCTATTTCAAAGCATCTTCACTATCTCTTGTTCCCTTAGTGATATGTGTGATGCATTTGATATATTTGAAGTTCATTTATATACAATGAGATAAATTTGAGCTTTGTGCTATGCTTTCAAGCAACAATCTCATTTGTATATTTATGACTTCCTTGTGGATACCTTGTTATCGCTTTCCCGGACCATTTCATATGTATATGTTTCTTTGCGGATGTATATCTTTGTGGTTTGTCTAATAAGAAACCAATACATATGAGAGAGGTCATCTTTTAGTTGGTATCCTATTTCCTTTGAGCCACCTTGTTTTTCACCTATAATTCATTGGTGGCTCCAATTTTGTCTCATGAGTGCTTGTCTTATTATTTATTGGTATCTTTACACACTCATGTATTTTTGAAGATCTTTTACCTCATGCTTACCATGGTGAGCATGTTGATTTTATTGGCTAAATGTTCTCACTTGCTTTTGGCACTTTCAATTGGTTTTAGTTTCCAATTGGTATCCCTAAGCTTGTGAACATATCTCTTTAAAAGATCTCTTTTCTCGGTTGGGCCTATCTTATGATGATTTTTTGAAAGTTGGTATCTCCTTTATGGCTCAACCACATCTTTGGTGCAAGTGCTATGATTTGCTTTTGCATTATGCACTCTTGCACTTGTTGTGGGTTCTAGATGATTTTGGGGGAGTGAGGATGCCATATTCGTGCACTCCTCATTTGTGCATGAACGTTGGGGAGCTTCTCCATTTTATTTAGAACTCTCGCTTTGGATCTTTTTGTTTGCTTTTCTCCTTTGTGGAGATGTTTAAAATGATTTCATCTTTTTGCAATCTTTGGATCCTCAATATAGTTTGATTTCCTCTAATTATTCGTCAATGAATAAGTGCATTTGATTTCACTCATATCTTGAGAAATGCACACCTTTATGGAGGAACTCTTATTATATTGGCTCTCTAAATTTTTCTTCCCATTTCGGCAATCGATGCCAATGGGGGAGAAGTTTAGAGGGTTTAAGGGAATTTGGGGAATTTGGGTTTTATGCTTTTGTTGCATTTGCCTTTAATGCGCTTTGCTTCCTTGCTTGTTTGTCGTGCAAGGTTGCTTTATTCTTTATATAAACCCTCTTAAACGGGATTGTCATCAATTACCAAAATGGGGGAGATTGAAAGTGCATGGTTGATCCCATGCATGGTTTTGGTAATTAATGACAATCTCTATGGACTAATATTTGCATTGAGCTCTATGTGTAGGTTATCCTTTAGCTTGTGTCAAGATCATTTGTTGATCAAGGCCAAGCTTGTCTCCATGTGTTGGAGTCAAGGTGCTTTGCTTGATCTCCATTTGTTGGAGTCAAGCTCAAGGGAAGAAAAGTGTTGGGTTGATCAAGGCTTTGTGCGGGTTGATCAACTCTCAAGTTCAAGTGAAGATATGCAGAAGAGTGTTCTCCCCATCTTGGTGTATGGGGGAGCGTCATGTGATTCTTCACCAAGCGAAGCGCAATCAAGAAAGGTGGTTTGTCTTGAGGAGATGAAGATTGTCTTCATCGACCTCAAGTGGATTAATGCGCAAGGCAAAGGTATGATCTTGGTAGGGTTTCTATTTTACCGGTCTCATGTTGTTTAGTGAGAGACCGGGTTATAGGATAGATACCGTACTATCAAGAGGGGCTCTCGACCGAGTATCATGATCGTATCGTTCGTGGAGAGCTCAAACCTTTGCATCCTTGCATCTTTACAATCATCTTTATTGGTTCTTATTTGGATCTTATCGTGGTGTGGTCTTGGTGCTTGTCATGCTTGTCATGACAAAGCCAAGGTCATCGAAAACGGTTTGCATTTGCGTCTTCTTTCGTGTTTTCGGTATTGGAGATTTTGCCGGTTCATCCGTGCGGAAGATTTATATCTTTCATCTCGTTGCAAAATCTCCATTGCTTGTTTGCCTTTCTCAAAGGTTGCTTTTGTTGTCCTCTTTCCAACAAAATTGGTTTTGCTTTATTCGGACTTCAATTGCAAAAGATGTGTCATTTCCGGTTTGCGAAAAAGAGTTTTTAAACTTCCCCATTTGGTTTTATTATATCTTGTTGAACTATGATGTCTCTCTGCATAATCTTGTTGTGCTCATTGTGACGATTCCAACGAGTCCAAGATTATCGAAAACGGAGTTCATATGCAAAAGTTATGGGGCCTTGAATTTGCCTTTGGATCTTCCCCGGAGTTGGTCCGGAGTTTCCGGCCACACCGGAGTCTCCGGCCCAAATGACCGGAGTCTCCGGTCCCTGGTTTTCGCTGCCGGTTGACCTTGCTGTGGTGCGCTTCTGTATTGGGGTCCGGAGGTACCCCGGAGATGGACCAGAGTCTCCGGCCCACCGGAGTCTCCGGCCCACCGGAGTCTCCGGCCCGAGGACCCGGAATCTCCGGCCCTCTCATTTTCCTCAGCCTTCTGCATCTGTGTGGTGCGCCTCTGGATAGGGGTCCGGAGCTACCCCGGAGGGTGCCCGGAGTCTCCGGCCTGGCCGGAGTCTCCGGCCCCAAGGACCGGAATCTCCGGCCTCCCCGATGACCCAGCAGGCCGGAGTCTCCGGCCACTTACTCCGGAGTCTCCGGCCTGGACAGGCTCCAACGGCTAGTTTTTGGGGGAGGCTATAAAAAGCCTCCTTCCCCCCCAAAACCTGGTTACACACCTTGCTCACTTGTTCTTGCTCTTCCCCTTTGCTCTAATCCTTGTGAGCTTGATTCCTCTCTTCCCCTCCAATGATTCTTGCCCAAATTTAGGGTTCCAAGAGAGGAGATCTAGATCTACCATTCCACCAATCAAAATCCCCTCTAAGTGAGGGAAACTTGTGGATCTAGATTTTGGGGTTGCTTTGTGCTCATCCCCTTTGTTCTTCCTCTCTTATTCCCCCCAAAGCATTTGTTGCTTGGTTGGAATTTGAGAGTGAAGGACTTGACCACTTCGTGTGTTCTTGCCTCTTGCATTAGTTGCATCGGGTTGCTCTCTCCACGGTGATACGTGAAGTTGAAGGTTGAGAAGCTTGTTACTCTTGGGTGCATTGTGTTCCCAAGAGCTTGTTGCCTCTTGGGTGCATTGTGTACCCTAGACGGTTGGAGGTGCCGCGAAGTCTTCGCTTGTGAAGCTTCGGCACGAGTTTGGGAGCCCCCAATTGAGTTGTGGGTGTGTGCCCCAAGAAGAGTTGTAAAGGGCTCCGGAATCCGCCTTGAAGGATTTCGATAGTGGAAGGTGAACCAATCCCTTGGGTGAGGTTCATCGGAGAATAGGGTGAGGCCTTTGTGGCATCTTGAGTAGGCCTTTTGTGGCGAGCTCACACCCCTCCAACGAGACGTACTCCCTTAACAAGGAGGAACTCGGGAATACATCCTCGTCTCCGCGTGCCTCGGTTATTTCTATACCCGAGCTTTACTTATGCAATTTACATTGTGATAGCCTTCGTGCTTGAAGTTCATATCTTGCTATCTCCGTGTTGTTTGAATTGCTTAGCATAAGTTGTTGGTGCACATAGGTAACCCTAGCATATTAGGTCGTTGGCTTGTTAATTTAAACACATAGTTTTATTCCGCAATTATCAAGCCCCTAATTAGAAAAAGTTTTAATCGCCTATTCACCCCCCCTCTAGGCGACATCTCGGGCACGTTTGTTCTTTCACCTGGGCCATGCCAAAGTCGGCTCAGGCTACCTTCTTCTGCTTTTCCTTTATCTTAAACGTATTTGTTTGTTGTCTCTTCCTTCTACTGTACCAACTCTGAGGTACCCGGGGTTATATCCCCGACAGGTGTAGGACTAGTTTAGACTTGCAGTAGGAGTGTGAGTATGGGGTGCGTGTATGTGGTGTGAGTTGATGTAAGCTTGAACTGATACCACAACTTGTATCACCAAACTGAGGAGAAAAAGAAAGGCAAATAATTCTGAAAAAACGCATGCATAGCGACACGTATGGAATAAATATTTTCATGTTTTGGTGATGGCTCCTCTTGTTTCTAGTTGCTATACTATTCAGGCAACGGATTTGTATTTGCGCCACTGTTCGATATGGCCAAGCCCGGTTCTTCGGACCGAAGTTGTACAAAATATCCTTTTTTAGAGGAAAACATGTGAGTAGGGATTTCTGACTCCTGAGCTCTAGTGATTTTGTTATTTCTAAAGTTCGGAAATCATGTTTATAAGTTTTCAAAAGAATTAAAAAAAAGGATGGACTCAGCGATGGATCCTACATATTTGAAACTACGAAGAAGAAGAAGAAAATGGATCAGTGAACAAACCCATTACATGAAAAATGCGCCAAAGCCAAATAAAGCCACCCTGCAAGAAAAAATAGGGCTGCAATTTTGCATACTCATAGGATACATCATTGACTACGTTAAAAAATAGATTCATTCAAAACTTATAAATATGAATTTTGATTGTTCTAGAATGAAGGCATCACTAGAGCTGGAGAGCCGAAACGAGTTTTCAAAACATGTAGACTTTATAATTCCTAGCCTACATGCATGGGCCCATCTTTTCCTCTATGGCCGGTCTAGACATTTCTAAGAACAAGGTAGAAATTATAGAACCACTAACATAAATATCAAACTAATAATTAATATATGTACATATCGTGTATCAGTGATTCAATATATGCATCCAACAAAATATTTATAGTTATCACTTCAAAATCGCAAATGCTAAATCTTAATAATATCTATAGAAAATAATGTTCCATCAATTAATTACCAATGGCCTTGTAAGAATGAAAACAAGATATTGATAGTCATTTATACATATATTTAAATCACTAAACTATCATGGTAAAATCGCATATGGCATACATTATCACTAACCTATAGATAGATACATACATTATCACATATTTCTCTGGAATCAAATTTTTCACAAGGATCCTTCTCTCTGCGACTCGGCCTCCCGACGTGGCGAATGAGGGTCGACGAGGGGGCATCTCTTTCTCTCCGACTCGACTCTCGCATGGAAAAACAAGACAACACCATGTAGGAAATCAAATGTACCACTTGTATGGTCGTAGTCCCTAATCTCAATCTGGTGTTCTCATGAATGTTTTCATTCTACCCTACAGGTAAGTTAAATCACGGTTTTGCTTATGTATTCCTTATTTATCCACTGGGCAAATTTGGTTCGTTCTTTGCGCCGAGTTTATGTTGGGTGAGACGAAAGGCAATCCACAAGCACTTTTACCAGAGCCCAATTTCTACTCTGGAATTTGTCGAAAGGCTTATGTCGGATAAAGCGGTGGTTTGAACTGGAAAACAAAAACCATAGAAGTCGGCATGGGTAACTGGCCGACGATTTTGGATCAAACGAAATCTAGGTATGCTCAAGGTTAATGTTGATGTCGCGGTCTCAAGATGCTTGGAGAAGGGCATAGTGCGGCGATATGTCCAGACAAGAATGGTAAATTTTGAGATGCATCAGCAATATTCTACGTCAGACTGTATGATCATGCCACCTTGGGAGCTATTGTGGCAATGAAGCTTTGCCTCTTACTCTGGACCTTCACCTGGACGAAGTACACGTTGCTTCAGATTGCCTGATAGTGGTGAAGAACATAAACTCACATTCTCTGTTTTAGTATAGCACCATAATGAAGAAGATTGATGTGAAGGAGGGTCTTTCGGTCCAGGTTGAGTGTGTGCATGAACAACGGGAATCCAACTTCGAAGGTGTTGACATCTCTCTATACTGATTGTCATGGGTTTATTTCTACTCCTGGAATAATTTCTATCCCTGTGAATATATGTGTGGAAAAAGAGAGCCATAATTCAAAAGGAAAACAAAGAAATTGTAAAAAAGAAAATAATATTTTAGGAAAAATCCTAAGCATTTCATTCGTGCAAATCAAATAACCTTAGAAAGGTGGAGATATCTAGAACATAAATTTGATGCATATTTACCTTCAAGTACACACAAGAGGATTGTGTGTCATATGCACTAAGATCTTGCTGATAGATGGTCCTTTAGCTAGTATATTCTCGTAGAAATAATATTTGTTACCGTAATAAATTGGCGAGGCGTTTTGCTCCCGGGTGCACCCTTTAATTAAAATGCGTTTTTTACCACATTTTAAAATGTCAAAAAAATTGCAAAAAAATATCCGCATATAGTTCTTAGCATCCTATCTGTTCATAAAGTTATTTCACGAAAAAACGACACTTTTGTGGGCTAGGTAAAAAAAGACAAATTTTTATGCTAAAATAAAGCTTTTCTCGAGACATTTTTTTGTCTTTTTCACACATGCCACATAAAATATCGGTTTTCCACAAAACGACTTTGGGACAACTTAGAATGTGAGTATGTATACGTAAAATTTTACTTCGAAATTTTTGAACATTTTGATTTTTTTTTTAACCGGGTGCATTTGTACCCGGAAGACAAAGTGGATTTCACTAAATATTTTATCTTCACCGGCTAAGAAAGGAACATGACTTCAAGGCACTGATGACTAGACTCACTTCCTGAAGGATATCTTGCTAAGATATGCCCACGAGACTAGGTAACCTATTAATCCGCAAAATGCAGCATAGTCTTCGGTGATGTTTGTACGTATGAGACTATGTTGATGGTGAAGAACACATTGTAAGTGCAATCAGATCAGTTTGAGGAGAAATATTTAGGCCTTCCTGTTTCTAAAGGTCGTATGCACCGGGGAAATTACAGACCGTGTAGGAAGATGTTAGCAAAAGAATGGTGGATTGGCTCGAAAAGGTGATATCAGTGGCAACAAAGGAGACTTTGATTCAGATAAGACATTGGACTTGGTCTAAATTACACTGCACAACCTTTGGTGATTCAAATATACCGTGGAAACCTTGGCAAGGCGTTGATGGAGAAGGGGAAGGATAGTATAATCTACATCATATGGTGAATGATATTATTAAGGGAGGGCAGGGAGCTTGTCAATTGATGTAATTAAGAGAACGAATAATAGGTTTGCAGATCGTCTAGTCTATATTTTGAGAGCGGGGCACCAAGCCGATTGGTGGTTACAAGATGCCCCGAATACTCTCATAGACCTAGACCTTGTAGCTGTTGATTGTAAATTTGTAATCCTATTTCTGATCAATAAAGCTCCTTTCCTAGCGCACAAATAAAAATGGAGAAGTTTTATTTGAAAAAAATTAGCCTGCGCTTCACGGGATTATAGATAACAGCAAACAATTTTGCAAAACCGCTGGAAATCCTTTTCCTTCATTGTCTTGTCGTACAGCTTATGGCCTATGCTGCAAGTTGGGCCGTCTTTGACCCAAGTGGATCCTCGACGCAGATGTGGCCTTGTGTCGAGAATGGCCTGTTGGTGTTATCTAGAAGAAGAAAAGGTGCAGAGGCCTCTTGCGTCCGTAGCCTTTAATGGGCACAGAGGCTAAATGGCATCACTTTTAATGGGCTAGACAAACTAATACGTACTACAAAAGTCTAATTACCAGTTGCCCCAGTTGGTCTAAAAAAAGAAATATGACAATTGTCTTGCAACGAATTCGAAACTTCTGTGTCACCTGCAAAAAACAAATTTGTGCACACAATATAAAATTTAAAGCGCCATGATGGATGAACAAACGAAAATGCTCGGCTCTCAGCAGAGAAATGGAACTGGCCAAAAAATTCCAAACGGATTGTACCGTCCTATGTGTTCATGAGGGTGACGTCATTTTATCTTCAGAAATTACGTAATCTCCCGTCCGACTTGTTTGCCAAATGATCTTTCAGCAACCATTGCCAATTGTCCTCTCAAAGAACAGAAAAATGTAACACATCTCTTACAAACCAGATCAGCTATGACGCGTCAATTTTAGCCAAGCAAGATCCTTAGTCACTTCTTGAGTTTCAAACGTTTCACTCCCCTAGTTGGTTTCTGCCTCCTAGAAGAAACCAATACTCCAGTCCAAAATCCCCAAAACATAACACGAACAAGCAACGGCGTCAGTCTCTCTATCCGAAGTTCCGAACAGATAAACACTCCTGTCCACATAGTGACACCGTAGGCTGTGAACTCAGCATGTTGCCATTTGTTAATCTGGATTTGCTGCGCCTCCGATCCTAACAAGTTTATATATCGCGGCGGATAGTTAATTTGGATCCCGGGCTCCAGGAGCCCGGTATTTCAAAAAAAAAAAAAAATCGACATTTTAAAGTTTCAAAAAATTCTGAAATTTTTTGTAGATATTGACAATTATATATTGCATGACTATGTAAAATTTCAACCCGAAATATTGTGTATTTTCGCCTGTGTGAAAATGACAAATTTCTGGATCTGAGACGTGAACAGTGTACAGTTCAAATTTGTCCGAATTTGTCTTTTTTCCACAGGAAAAAATACAAAATATTTCGGGTTGAAATTTTACACAGTGCTAGAAATAGTCATGTTCTACGTTTAGGATTTTTTTCACATTTTTTTGAAACTCAGAAATGTGGTTTTCAAAAATTTCAAAAAACGGGCTCCCTGGAGCCCGGGAGCCAAAAGCAAAAAATCGGGTGAAAACCAATACAACATGCTCAACATCTAGCTAATTAGGCGTGGAGCCACTGTGACTCTGTGAGCATTAAAGTTGGTTGTGATTCCGTTCTTATATATGCTTGAGGCCAACTCTGATACATAAATCTTCAGAAGTCAGAACTGATCATCAGCAGCATGCTTGCATCACGCGGCGTGTGATGAATTGTTTCAGAGACCACGTCACCGGCCGGTCTTTGATTCTTAAGACGTAGACATCTTACCTAGTTAGTACCTCGAAGATATTTTCCACATGTTTTCCTGAGTTGCTCCGGCTCCGGGAGGAGGGGGGACCTCGATGCTTTGTGTCCGCCATGTAGATAGGTTTAGAGGTAGTATTTTCCATGGTGGCATCCGCATCCTGATGGCAGGGGTGGCGCATCAGTGAATAATGTGTGTCATGGGCTCATGTTTACGCCTCACTTTCGAGGATGATGGTCCCACGGCCAAGATAGTGGCGGTGTTTTCTCGCCGATTCTTTGAGGTGACGACATATGTCTTTCTAAGCGAGGCTGACATTTAGGCGGTGGTCTGATGGCGTGTATCACACGTTTGCTAGGAGGACCCAAGAGGAAGGTACGATGCAGCAAAGCAGCAATTTTCCCTTGATTACAAACCAAGGTTATCGAATCCAGTAGGACTTGGAGAAGGCTTAGCGAGGTGTCAATCTACTCTGGCGCTTGTAGATCAACACGGACCTGCACACAATCACAAACAAATATTTTTCCCCAGCGAAAACAGAGAGGTTGTCAATCTCTCCGGCTTGCCGAACACAAAGAATTAAATGTGCAAGTGTAAAATATGAAGAGAGTGAAGTATGACCAGCAAGTAAATGATGATGAAAAGCTATTAAAACGGTTGTAAGCAATGTAGGAAAATAGGACCGGGGTCCACAGTTCACTAGAGGTGTCTCTCCAAAAGGTATACATGATGGGTAAACAAATTACAGCATGGCAATTGACAGAATTATGGGCACATAGCAATGCTATCATAAAACAATATAGTTCACCATTTCATCTAATATGGGCATTACGTCAAAATACATAGACCGTTATCCAACTGCATCTATCACTAATAATCCACCCCGAGATCGCTATCCAGCATGTCACCCAAAATTATTAAGTTG
Source organism: Puccinellia tenuiflora (assembly GCA_012064385.1). Classification (NCBI taxonomy): domain Eukaryota; kingdom Viridiplantae; phylum Streptophyta; class Magnoliopsida; order Poales; family Poaceae; genus Puccinellia; species Puccinellia tenuiflora. The sequence continues at coordinate 96,532 of QRDG01001103.1, read as the reverse complement.
CAAGAAATAGATCATTGCAATAAGCAAAGTGCATAATGTAAGCAATATAAATAACATAAGGAAATCACACCGCTGTTTTCTCCCTAGTGGCAACAGCACATCTCTAGTCTTAACTGTTCCTGTCACCGAACTCAGATAAAGAGAGCCATGAACCCACTATCTAGCATAAATACTCACTCATATAACACTAATAATTACTTGGCCAAAGCATCCACTAGCATCGGAAAGCATGCAAGATCATAGATAAAACATAACACAAAGATGAACAAAAGTAATGACTTCCACAATTCATCGGATCCATGCAAACACAGTCATATAGAAGTTATAAATAATATGATCTTGATCATGATAGGCAGCTCACCAGATCTAAACAATGGAGTACACTACTGCTATGGACCCGTAGTCCCGTGGTGGACTACTCACGCATCACTCCGGAGGTAGGCATGGTGATGTAGATGTCTCCGGTGTCGATTCCCCTCTCCGGCAGGGTGCCGGGAAGAGCTGCAGAACCCTCCCAAACTAGGCCTTGAGATGGCGGCGGCCTCGGACGTCTTCTGGAAAATATGATCGGGGTATCTAGGGTTTTTACGTCGGGGGCAATTTATAGGCGAAAGGGCAACTCGAGGAGGTGGACCACCTGTCCAAGTGGGACCCAGGCGCGACCAAGGGGGGCCTCGCCTGGCTGGCGTCTGGGGCCTATGGGGCACCCTTGTAGGCGTCCTTCTGGCTCCGTCTTCGTTTCGTATTGAAAATAATTCCCGTAAATTTTCAGCGCAACCTGAGAAACTTACCGGAACAACTTTTCTGAAACAAAAAGACAGCAGAAAACAGGAACTGGCACTGGGCATCTCGTTAATAGGTTAGTTCCATAAACCATGTGAAAATGATATAAAAACATTAAAAAACATGTGGCACTGATATATAATCAAGCATGGAACATAAAAAATTATAGATACGTCGGAAACGTATCAACATCTCCAAGCTTAACTCCTGCTCGTCCTCGAGTAGGTAAGTGATAACAATATAATTTTTGAAGTGACATGGTACCAATCACAATCTTGATCAAATAATCATGTAAAGCATATGAACTGAATCCATTGATCCAAAACAAAGGTTCATTGAATAAAACAAACAATGATTAACCAGGTCTAACATCTAAGGAAAAATTTACTAGAAAAGAGTACTTTGAAGATTTAAAAGCATAACACTTAACAATGATTGATATCTCACAAAGCAATATTAATTCAACAAAGGAGTTCGGCCAACATAAAGAAAGATTTAAGTTTTCAGCAAAGAGCTTCAACTTGCAACTTGTTTATCTCAGGATAAAGTCAATACAAAGTTTTCACAGTTAGACACAAAGATAACATGAAGTAAAACATGAACCAAAGTTGATACCAAGTGATTGCTTGAGGCGGTTAAGAAGGAAGAGGAAGACTGACTCAACATAAAAGTAAAAGAAAGACCCTTCGTAGAGGGAAGCAGGGATTAATCATGTGCTATAGCTTTTTATTTTTTGCTAGAAGTAAAATAGTTTTGAGATATGTATGCTTTCGTCAACGGCTTCAAACTAAAGAAACTAGCTAGTCCCCATCTAGCTACTGCTATGGACCCGTAGTCCCGTGGTGGACTACTCACGCATCACTCCGGAGGCAGGCATGGTGATGTAGATGCCTCCTGTGTCGATTCCCCTCTCCGGCAGGGTGCCGTTAAGAGCTGCAGAACCCTCCCAAACTAGGGCTTGAGATAGCGGTGGCCTCGGACGTCTTCTGGAAAATATGATCGGGTATCTAGGGTTTTTGCGTCGGGGGAAATTTATAGGAAAAAGGGTGACTCGAGGAGGTGGACCACCTGTCCAGGTAGGACCCAAGCGGGCCAAGGGGGGCTGCGCCTGGCTGGTGTCTGGGGCCTGTGGGCCCCCTGCAGGCGTCCTTCTGGCTCCGTCTTCGTTTCATATTGGAAATAATTCTCATAAATTTTCATCGCCATGGAGGCGCTTGCTCCAGTGTCACTATGAAAGTCGGGAAGGTTGTATATCGAATAGGGATCAAACAACAGGCGTTGTCCTCAAAAAGAGATAATGATTTTGGTACCTTATTAGCATACAATGCTAAAGGATACTGTTGACTCTGACCCAGGGGAGACTAGGACACTGTCAAGTCTACTAAGGCGACGACCTGCCTAGTTTAGAGTATGAATTGTACTCTGACCCGACATGTAAACACGTAGTCTGTGACTTACACATGTAAACACGTAGTCTGTGACTTACACGTCAAGACCAGCCTCATATTATGTAAGGATGATGGTCGATTATAAACTAAGCAAACATCAATCTTATCAATCAAAACATCTACTTTTACCCTCAACCTTTGTCCTTGCTTGTGTTCATCAAGAGGATTTGATCCTATTTTCGAGGTTCCAAGCATATCAAATGGTCCTAATCCTTAGTCTGAAATGCAAAATCCTGTCTTTTTTTAAATGAGTAATTTTTTTATATTTTAATTAATTAAGGAGAGAATGAGAGTTCAAGACATTCCAGGAAAAACACGCTCCCTCCCACAACGCAAAGCCAAGGGAAACACAAAAAAGACCCCTTCTTTCGAGGTTGTATAGTAGGGCGAAAATCCCCCAAAAGCCCTTTTGGAGCACGTCCACCATGGTGCATTTTTTTTTTTGAAATTTTCGAAATCAACATTTTAAAGTTAAAGGAAATTCGGAAAAACTCCTAGAGGTTGACAACGATGTATTCTACAGACTTGCAAAATTTCAACCCGAAAATAGTTTGTATTCCGGCCTATACAAAAATGACATATTTTGACAAATCTGATTTTTTTAAATCTAGCACTATTCACCAACTCAGATATAGAAAACAATCGTAACCCGGGTCGGCTTATACGCTTTAAAAAGGTAAATTTTTCATTTTTACACAGCTAAAAATACTATGTATTTCGTATTGTTTTTTTCCACAGCGGTAGAACTAATAATTGTGTACAACTAGGATTTTTTTTACAATTTTTTTTGAAAATTCAAACTATCATTTTTGAATTTTTCCAAAAAAGGGCTTCGTGAAACCCGTGCTCCAAAATGCTGCACTCACAAATTTACAGAATCAATCTATGGGGAACCTTAAGGAATTAGTTTGGGGTTGTCAGAGGGTAGGCCCCACGGAGAAATTAGGGGGGTAGGTGGGGGACGAATTAATCATTAACACGTACGTTCCTAACAGATTATTCCGTAACCATGTGTCCGTAAGTCTGGCATTTTGGCCTTTCCTGTCCGACAAGGACACGAGAGGAGATCCGAATCATCCCGTGCATCGTCGACACACGTCCGCGCAAAGCATAAGCTGGAGCACGTCTGATCGGAGGAGGGACGACGAGGCCAGTGGCCACCAGAAAAACGTTTTCCCATCCTCCGTTCCCCGCGAGGCACATATCCGTTGTACCCGTCCGTCGTGTCACGTCATCACGAATGTTCGTCGGTCCCTCCGGCAGGTGGCGGTGGCCGGTGGTGCGGCAGCTTTTCCGTTGCGCCGCGCTGCCGGAATACTCCACCGTACGTACGTCCGACGCGTGGTGCGCTCGTCGTCGTCGGCCACGAAGATGATCGCGCGCGTAGGGCCATCCAACCCAGGAGCAAGGAGCAGGTGGACTGGAGGAGCGAGTGGATTCCAGTTGACTTGTTAGCGGCGTGTCGCCGAGTTGCTCGTCGGATTCCGTGTGCGTGGTGCCGACGGCCGACGCCGCCAGATCGGTCGTGCGCCTGGTGGTTGCGCACAGTACATCCTGAGACGCGTGAAAACGTGGCTGCCGAGCACTGTACGGCCGAAGAAACGTCGCTATGTCTGTAACATTATTATCGAAAAGTCAAAATGGAGGCCGGGCGACAGGGAGCTCGCTATCCCAATCGCCTGTCCCTCCTCGTGATCAGGTCTGCTGCGGTATATGACTATTGTATTCAATGCAAAAAATTGTATACTCCCATGGCATCGCCCAGAAGGCCAGCAAGCGGTTCTGGACTGGTACATGATGACACATCCACTGACCATTCATGTGGGGTACTGGCGCAAAATTTACTCATATCATTCATCAATGCATCTGTAGCTAATTACTTTTCCTCTGAGTTTCTGACCATATTTTATTTAATTTCCGTCACCTCTGCACCAAGATATGCGATGCACATTATAATACAAGGATGCTAAGAGAAGCAAGTGGAGTAATACATTTCATTGAACCCTGACACTACATGAATGAGCCGACGGCCACACCCTATGCCGACAGCTTTTTATCGGGCCGTCGGCATAGGCTCCGACGAGGCCTACCCGTCGACACGGCCGTCGGCGTAGGTTCTGCCGTCGGCATAGGTTCGGCATAGCTTTGATTTTTTTTTTCTGTTTTCCGTTTAATATGAAATAATTCATATCTTTAAATCTATAAATCAAAATTTAACAAATAAAGTGTCTAAATAGATTAGAAAAATGAGAGGAATCCAAATATGACATCCATACCATCTTTTTGATCATGTATATGACTTTTTGCAACATATTTGTGGTACCTGCTTAATAAAAAAAAGTCACTTTTGGCACTTAAAAAATAGAAAATGATATTTATAATAATATTTTAAAAATTGTTTTTGGCAACAATGTTTGTCATACCAAGACGCACCTATGTGTCAAAAATGGACACTTTATCACAAATCATGGCACGACGACTATTTTGACCGTTTTTTTCAAAAAAAATAAAAGAAAGTGGAAAATACTCAAAAGGTGAAATCCTTTGGCATGGACTCCTTTTATGTGTACTAGTTGCTAGGAAAAATGATAAACCTGAGTTTTGACAAAGTTATCAAAAAACTTCTTCACAAAAAGGTCAACCATCTATAAACATGTATAAGTTTCGAGTCAAATGACGTAGATATGATCATCCTCGTGCCATATTCTGTGATAATGTGTCCATATTTGACACATAGGTGTGTCTTGTTATGACAAACAATGTTGCAGAACTAATTTTTTTCAAATTACGTTTATAAATATCATTTTTCATTTTTTTAATTGTCAAAAATGACATTTTTTGTGAAGCAAGTACGACAAATATGGTGCAAAATGGCACATATACAATTTTCACACAAAGTAGGCCATATTTTATCGATAATCCAAAAATATTATTAATTTTCTCGGTTTCTACCTCATTTCGCCTATTTAAATGACTTTATGCCTATTTTTCAAAAGTAATTCAATTTTGAACTACAAGTGTGTGATAGTTTGCTCTGAAAATTTTACAAAAATTATTTTAAGGTACACCAGTAGTGGTTGTATCATAGAACCATCGATAGTTTTTAAAAATGAGACACCTTTGGATGAACAGGCACGACGACTATTTTGACCATTTTTTGAACAAAATAAAAGAGAGTGAAAAAAATACTCAATAAATTAAATCCTTTGGCATGGACTCCTTTTATGTGTACTAGTTGCTAGGAAAAATGATAAACATGAGTTTTGACGAAGTTACCAAAAAACTTGTTCACAAAAAGGTCAATCATCTATAAACATGTATAAGTTTCGAGTGAAATGACGTAGATATGATCATTATCGTGCCATAGTTTGTGATAATGTGTCCATATTTGACACATAGATGTGTATTGTTATGGCAAACAATGTTGCAGAACTATTTTTTTTCAAATTACGTTTATAAATATCATTTTTCTTCTTTTTTTAATTGTCAAAAATGATATTTTTTGTGAAGCAAGTACGACAAATATGGTGCAAAATGGCACATATACAATTTTCACACAAAGTAGACCATATTTTATTGATAATCCAAAAATATTAGGAATTTTCTCGGTTTCTACCTCATTTCGCCTATTTAAATGACTTTATGCCTATTTTTCGAAAGTAATTTAATTTTGAACTACAAGTGTGTGATAGTTTGCTCTGAAAATTTTACAAAAATCATTTTAAGATACACCAGTAGTGTTTATATCACAGAACCATCGATAGTTTTAAAAATGAGACCCCTTTGATAGTTTTCACAAAAAGATTAATCATCTATAAACATGTCTAAGTTTCTAGTCAAATGACGTAGATATGATCATCCTCGTGCCATAGTTTATGATAATGTGCCCATATTTGACACATAAGTGTGTCTAGGTATATCAAACATTATTGCCAAAAATTATTGTTTAAACTATTTTTATAAATATCATTTTTTTTCATTTTTTTAAGTGCCAAAATGACTTTTTTTAATTAAGCAAGTATCAAAAATATGTTGCAAAAAGTCATATACATGATGAAAAAGATGATATGGATGTCATATTTGGACTCCTCTCATTTTTCTAATCGATTTAGACATTTTATTTGTTAAATTTCGATATACGGATTTAAAGATATTAATTATTCCATATTAAGTAAAACGGAGAAAAGAAAGTAAAATACATTTTATTGTTATTTATTCAAAAAATATTATTACATAATCATTGTTACTTATTTAAATAAATTTTCAAAATTTAAATAATAAAAAGTGTAACATCATGACCTATGGATTAATATGGTTGATAGGATACTAATATCAGTAAGTTCTAACATCTCATCTGGAAGCTAATTTGAAAGGAACTCAAAAGTAAACGTGCTTGGGCTGGAGCAATCTGAGGATGGATGACCGAACGGGAAGTTTGACTAAGTTAAGTACTTTGACCTGAGATTGAGATTAAGTGTGTGGCTAAGTGGGAAATTTAAAATTAAAAAAAAGTTGGAAAATTCGAAATTTGAAAAAAAACTTGGAACAAATAATTTTTAAAAAAGTTGAAAAATTTATTTTTAATTTATTTTTGGAAAAAAATAATTTTGGAAAACAAATGCCGACGGAATCTACGCCGATACGCCGACGGTCTTTCTCTACGCCGACGGCAAAAGACCCTATGCCTACGAGGCAATACGCCGACGGCCATACGCCCGACGGCCATCGTCGGTACAAACTATGCCGACGGCAAATTGGCCTGTGCCGACAGCAAAAGGCCGTCGGCCTAGCCGTGCATTCCTGTAGTGTGATTTTATGGGTTTAAACCTACGAGATTTTTATCACGGTTTGTTTGCACTGGACCTGCATAGCACACACTAAAAAATGACATCCCAGCACCCATGAATAATTTCACGCCTAAGCAGTAGGCTCAAGAACTTGTGGCAGTTGCAGTTCAACAAGAACATATTCTTTGATTTGTCGCCAGGATTCAGTAAATAAAAATGTTAGATACAAATATGAACAGATCTCACCAAATTCGCCATGAGAAGTTAACCCCCAACACTCGTCATTAGATTACTCCGATCTCAGCAACATTCTTAGAAATAAGATAACATCCCAGATGTTGCATAATATAGTCACGAAATTTCCCCCAAATTTCAGAGAAAAAAACTAAAATGCAAACAAGAGTATGATGGCCTGATGGACATAGCAGAATCAAAACAAGACATCAGCAACCCAGAAAAGTTGGTTGACTTTGTAGGCACTAGGCACATTGAGAAATAATTGCACAAAAAAAAAATCATGAACGCAAATCATTTGCGAAGAAATTTAAGCAGAAAACAAAGAAATCCCAAATCTGAGATGCAGAGCGGGTGACGATGAGCAACGGGAGAACCTCTCCGGCTGTTCTTGGCCTCTGGTGCTGCTGCACGAATCGCCTCTGGCGTGTCCCAGTCGTAGCTCAGGCCAAGGTGCGCATGAAGCCATGAAGGCACTGCCGTCAGCTAGCGCGGTGAAGGAGCAAGGAGGCCAGGATGGGGAGGACGAGCATCACGGCCGGAGACGCCATCCGTGCAGCCATCTGGCTAGCGAGATCCACTCGTGTCCCTTGCTGCCCAGATCTGATGCAGCTCGCCGAGCTCACCGCTGCCTCCCCCGGCCGGATACAGGCGGTCTCCGGCGAACAAGCCTCGGTCACCGCTGGTGTCCACCGGAAAGAGACGGAATGTGACCCCCATCCTCATCGGAGCGTGCGGTGAGGCCGCTGCGGGTAGCTGACGAGAGAGATAGAGAGGCGTCGGCAGAAATGAGAGCAGAGTAAGACGGATAAGTATGGCCCATGTATGATGTAAGTCTGATGGGCCACGTCCATACGTCGGCACAACTCCTATATATCGAGTAGTCGGTCCCGTATTGGCTGGAATTACACTTTCACACAGATCTACATGCGGTATTCCATGTCCATGATTCCGGGCTACATGTAGCCCGGGCTCTAAAACACCGCTCATTATTATCCCTTTCTTTCTGGTAAGAGTTGAAGTGTTCTGCTCTGCATTATCTGCTGTCGTTATATTGCTCTGCATTATCTGCTGTCGTTATATTCACACTAGATTTGTCTTTTTTTGTTTCTCAATGCTGCTTTCGAATTTGGACCTGAATTTTTTGGAGATTGTAAACACATATCTTGTGAACACTCACACTTTTTTGTAGAATTTTTTGAAACATTAAAAATTATCTTTTCTAGTGGTAGCATTTTTAGCACATAAAAGGGTGGTAGCACTAGATATTCCCTCGGTGAGGTACTCCCTCTGTTCACAAATATAATACGTTTGAACATTTTAAAGCTAACTAGATACATACTAGTATAATGAGTGAATCTACACACTAAAAATAGACTATACATAATAAAATAGATGAATCTACTAAATGTTAAAATGTCTTATATAATTGAACGGAGAGAGTATCTGCCAAATGAGTTACTCCCTCCGATCTAATTAAACTGTCAATAGAAAATAACGTGATACGTACAAATCATATGTACAACTTGCGACATATTTTTCGGATCGGAGAAGTATTTGCTTGGCCGATGCTTATGACATGGTCAATAGAGAGTTCCTCCTCAAGATGCTTGATCTAGAGGGTTTAGTCAAAAAATTCTGTACCTCTTTAAATCTCTTCTGAACAATGGTTCTGTTGGTGTTAGAGTTAATGACACTAATAGTGACTTTTTCATCCTTGGGAGGGGTGTCAGGCAAGGGGATCCCCCCCCCCCCCCCCGCGTTCTTCAATCTGGCAGCTGATGTCTTCACTAGAATGTTAATTAAAGCTGCTGGCTTCAACCAGATTACTGGTTTGCTTCAAGGATTTAACCAAAATGGTGTAATTAGTATGCAGTATATTGATGATACTTTGCTTTTTCTACACAAAGATAGATTAAGGTCATGAACCTTAAATGGATCCTTTCCTGCTTTGAACAAATTTCTGGGATGAGGATCAACTTTGATAAGTGTGAACTGATTCCTATTAATATAGACCCTGATGAAGCACAGTCCTTCTCTCAAATCTTGAGTTGCACAATAGGTGAATTCCCCTTGAAATACTTGGGAGTCCCTTTACATCCGAGTAAGCTTAGAAAAGAAGATCGACAACCTATTATAGACAAACTTCTTAAGAGAGCCACTGGCTGGAGGGGGGACTGCTTTCTCATGCTGCTAAGCTTGAGCTAGTTAGAAGTGTCCTTGCCAGTATACCTGTTTACCTTGTAAGTGTTATTAAATTCCCTAAGTGGGCAATAAAACTCATAAATTCACAGATGTCTCATTGTCTATGGGACAACTATGAGGGACATTTTAAATATCATTTGGCTAATTGGGGGTTAGTCTCCCAAAAAAAAGAGTTTGGGGGGCTAGGTATTCCAAATATAACTGATATGAATGTGTGCCTACTTGTGGCGTGTAGGGGATGGTAGGAAAATTAAGTTCTGGGAGGACCAATGGTTTGGTTTTTCCAGCTTGGCTATCCAATATTGGGAGATATATAGTATTGCTAATTGAAAATCTATAACTATAGCTGATACCTGGGATGGTGAACAATTAAGAGTCACCTTTAGGAGATGTGTTGATCATGATTTAATGGTGAAATGGTATGAGATACTTCAAATAGCTCAAACTATTCAGTTTAGTGATGAGGATGACTCGCTAGTTTGGAGATTTGATGTAAAAGGGACATAGTGTGAGTTCCTTTTATGCAGTTGTCAATTTTAGAGGTGTTCTTCCTGTTCATGTTCATGCTGTTTGGAAAATAGTTGTTTCTCCAAAAATACAATTCTTTCTCAGGCTTCTTGCACACAATAAAACTCTCACTATAGATAACTTGGTTAAGAGGCAACATGTAGAGGATCTAACATGTGTGTTTTGTAATGAAATGGAAACCTACTCTCATCTCTTTTTACTGTGTTGTTGCCAAAGTTATTTGATCTGTCCTGAGACCTCTTATGGGTCTTGAGAGCAATAATGTTTCCTTTGAAGTAGTTGCTAGCATGTGGCTATGTGACAAAAAGCATAGTATAGAAAATTGTGTGCAAGCTGCTACTCTTTAGATTATCTGGACTACCAGAAATGATCTTTGCTTTAATCGCTCTGGGTGGCTGGGTGTGCAGGTCCTGTGGAGGAAAATAGCTTGTTTGCTATCCTAGTGGAAGGTCCTATTCTCAAAAAACACAAGAGGAAGATTGGAAGTTGTGGTTGGGGGCCTGGAGTATCTAGCTCAGAGCCCTCCTCCTTTATGTTGGCCGGATCCTGGTTGAATCTGAAGAAACTAGTTGGCAAGGACCTGGAGCTGGCTCAGTCGTATGATGCAGAAGCTGATGAGAACCTGGCTTGGAAGATCTCTACTGATGGCCTGAAGAAGAGAATGGCGGAAAGTTCCATCTCACTGGTTGATGATGGTGACGTGCTCAAGATTATCTGAAGATCCTCTTGGTCAAAGTAGATGTTCTCTAGCCTAGTTCTGTCTTGCTGGAAAATGAAAACTTGGAAGTTGATGTATTGAGTTCTCTTCCTAGAGGAGTAGTTAGACGATGCTGCCTTCCCCTGTGCACTTTCTGATGTCTGGAAAAACTTGCTGGAAAAACGTTGTAATGCATGTTTTTAAAATGGAAACCGGGGCGAGGCCCTCTTGCTCTAAAAAAAAAGTTGGCACATGGACACAGAATCACTTGTTGGTAACCTCCACTATCATCGCTGTGTTTTTTGCTGCAAAATTAATTGGAGCTTAACTCACGAAACTGCGTACGCGTCACTAGGAAACTCTTGTAGTGGTGAAGGATGGAAAAAAATTGGGGTCGGGCGAATCCAAAAGTAAAAAAGAAAGTGATGCTACAAATCAAAATTGACTAGAAGCATTATTATTTTATATGATTTTAACTAAAATAATTTAGAACAATGTTAATAGAAACATATTTAAATAGAAATATAACCTACCAACGTACCAATAATGAAGGTTTACTGCTGCCTAAAAAATCCCAGGCAACGACAAAGAACTAACTTCATTTTGATTATTTTCTTAATTTCATGAGGATTAAAACTTTTTAATACCTCTCGCACAATGTATCACATAATCAAATCATTAAGCCAACCATGAGATATGTTGTTGTGCAACTCGGTCTTGATGACCTTCATAGCCGAGAAGAACCTTTGAACTGTTGTCGTCGTCACTAGTAAACTGTAGAAAACATGATGTTGCTTTAAGTTCAACCATCCTCTTAGTTGGCTTACAATATCAATAAAAACTCTGAAATTTTTAATTCTCTTCATATGAATAATTAATAACTCAAGGGTATCGTGTATGCTCATGCTCATATCAAACAAATCCTCATAATAAATCAGTCCTCCAATAAGGTTAAAAAAGCAGTCCTCCAATTGACTATAGTGGCGAAGGACAAGAAAAAGAAACATATACGTCTGAATTCGCCAAAACTCAAGGTAGGGATATCGTCCTACCATGCTCTAAGGGGAGCTTGTCCCTTCCAATTGACCAAACATGTTCTCGCATCAGTAACCAAAGTTCGGCATCGTAGTTGCTAATGACCCCCTTTGACATGGTTAATGAAGCAGACGAGAAAGGGGGCTGATCAATGAAGCTGACGAGAAAGGGAGCATCAGTTGACTAGTACATGTCAAAGCGGGCGATTAACAACTACGATGTCCTACAGTGTTTGCATCATGGGTAAAAGTAATGCCATAGGCGGTAAACCATAGAAAAATGGATGTTACTTTAAGTTCAACCATCCTTTTAGTTGGTTTACAATATCAAGAAAAACTCTAATTTCTTTATTTCGCTTCATATGAATAATTAATAACTCAAGGGTATCTTGTATGCTCATGCTCATAAGTAAACAATCCTCATAATAAAATCAGTCCTCCAATTGACTATAGTGGCTAAGGATGACAAAACGTGCATCTAAATTCGTCAAAACTCAAGGTAGGGATGTCGTCCTACCATGCTCTAAGGAGAGCTTCGTCCTTGCAACTGATCGAACATGTTCTCATATCAATAACAGAAGATATTGTGTGAAATGATATAATTTTTTTTAGATCAGCAAAATATACATAACAAAAGTACATTAGTAGAACCATAAAATATTATTCATCTCATGCCTAAACAATATGTTGATCCTCTTTTTTCATAGAATAGATACCATCATTTGTCATAGAAGTAATTTTAACATAACACAAAGCTATTTTTTTTGGGTTTGAAATCATTTTTGCATAGTGTTCACTAAAATAAGCACAACGTTCACACACGGAGTCCGTTTTAAACTTACGACCCCTCAAAATGTTTACAAAAAAACATGTGCATCCAACTTCACCAAAAATCACCGCCTACCTTGTCCTAAGGGGAGCTTCGCCATTGACCTGAAAGTTCCGAAAATACAAACCCCTTTCCGTAACGCCAATACTAAAGAAGTTGAAACTGATCATCTTTTTTAGACGGCTAACATTCTTTAAACAATGAGTTTTGACTACACGTTGGAATGTTATCCCGGCACGAAAACGGGCATGCGGTTTCTATTTGTTTTCCTGCCATTTTCTCAGAAGAAGTTTCAGAAATAAGCTAGTTTAATCGCTCGAGCAAGAAGATCTAACTGATCACTGATCCTCTCTCTCGCAAGGCAGAAGTTTGCACGAAAGAACAATTCTTTCCACATTATTTTGAACAATTCTTTAGTCCCACGTGTGCATAGTTATTTTTTTTTTTTTTGAAAACGTACGTGTAAGGCTAGCTGTGTCTAGACATGATGGATCATATGTACTTCAGATGATCTTTAGGTTTTGCGCCACTCCGTCCCGACACCACACCAGTACACCGTCGACGAACGTCGGCAGACAGCAAGAAGTTAAGCTGGTGGGGACGTCGGCGTCGTAGCGCCGCCACGAAAAAATACGGCCGGTGCACGAAGCCACCAGAGAATTAAACGTTGGCTCTCCACGTGAGACACACATCCGTTGGACCTACGCGAACCATATATGGTACCACCACGGTATGCCACCCGACGCGTCACCGGCCCCAGTCATGCTCGTCGGTAGCTGCGGCCGGCCGTGACGCGTGGTGCGCTCGTCGGCCACGAAGATGGTAGCTCCGCCGCCGTCGCGTGCGCCGACGCCGTCGGATCGGATCGTGCGCTCGGTGGTTGCGTGAAAGCGTGGCTGCTACCTGGGTACTGCACGGCCGGAGAATCATCGCCGGATTATCATCTCCTTTTCGAAATGTCGAATTCCCGCACTGCGTGTCTGCGTTATCTGATGGCCTTTAGATGCTCTGATTGGATCCTGGATGGAAATGCGAGGGCACGGGGTCAGACGACGCGTTTGGACTTGGGTGGAATGATCGTTCGTCATTGTCAGTCTTTTCTGAGAGTCGTCTGGGAAGGATCTAGAAACCATTAATTATCTCGACCTCAAGTTAGTAGTAATCATATTTTTAGATGTCTAATCATGTTTATTTTATTAGGAATGAGTTTTGACTGCATACTGGAATGTTTCTTTCGGGACAAGTTTCAGAACTAAGCTAATTTAATCGCCAAGGCAAGAAGATCTAACTAATCTTCCCCGTTGGCAAGAAGAGGTTTGCACGGAAAGCATAATTTCGTCGATTTTATTTTAAAATAAATAATTTAGTCCCACGTGCAGAGCTACAAGTATTTGCAGACGTACGTGTAAGGTTGTGGCTAGACGTAAATCGAATGGAGATCTCAGAAAATTATTTCAAACCATTAACACCATGGCATATTTGAATTCAGCTGATAGCAGACAAAGACAGCTCTCATCGCATAAACACGTACTGATATATACTTCAGGTTTGCTTAACTTGTTTTGGGTGGCCTCGTACGATTCAAAGGAAAATGTCTCTGTTGTAGTGGACAAGATGTTCTGTACCCCCCCCCCCCCCCCCCCCCCCCCCCCTCCCAACACCCCCATGAGCTTGACCTATAATTGAGAGAAGACTTGAAGACTTTCTGTAGGGTGGTTCAGATATACGGAGTACCACATAGCATGAGAGCAACGAATTAATTCAACAGACGTTATTTAATTAGTCTCTTGGAGAAGCACCGAAACAATCTATACCAGATTCTACAACTTAAACAACGCAGATTATGTTGGTACTAGTTAGGGATATATGATAACAAGAATGCTCTAGGATCAGGCAGCAGACTAGATTCAAATCGGACCATGTAATCCCACCCTAACATGCTAACAAGAACGATTGCCATTAAACTTATATAATTTGTTGCATACACTATATAATGACTAAGTCATCGGAGATGGAAGAGCAAAAAACCTCACGGAGAATGTCTCCTACTATCACGATTGCTGCACTAATTAGCAATAGGCTTAAATTTTTTATTTTGGTTACTACCAAAACAAAGTGGTATGTGCATCATTGGATTCGGAAACGAAAATCTTGGGAGCTGGGACTACAAGGGCACTAGTATTTTCCCTCTCCCTCTTTTCATTTTTTTTCTTTCAAAAGGTGGAATGACTGATGCACGCCCATATAGTATTCAATATTCAAAAGTCATGTATACCCAGATATTGATGTTGAACAAGTCGACCTAAAACGTAAATAAATGAATAAATAAATAAATAAGCCGAGTGAATGGTCATGGATGTCACCTAGAAGGGGGCGGGGTGAATATGAGATTTAAAACAATTACAATTAAAAGAATTAAATAAATACGGAATAAAACTAGCGTTTAACTTATCCAGCACAAAGATAAAAATATGCCACGCTCAATTATGTGCACCAACAAATTATGCTAAACAAGATAAACCACAAGGCGGTAGCAATACATATAACTTCAATCTCGATGGCTATCACAAATTAAATGCACAAGTATTGGATCTTGGGTATAGAGATAACTGAGACACTTAGAGACGATGATGTATCCTAAAGCACACACCCTTGTGGGTGCTAGTCTCCATTGGAGCGGCGTGGAGGCACAATACTCTCCAATAGTCACAATGACTCACTGTATTCTCCTCGAGCCTTCCACAATGGTAAATTTCTCGATTAATAAGGGGACCCTTGAGAGTGGTCACGGAACCCGTACAAATTGACCGGGACAACCTCCACAACTAAGTTGTAGGATCTCAAAACTTGACTGAACCTTCACACCAAGATTGAACTCGGCGTCAACACCAACTATTTAGGGTGCCTAAACACAAGGATGAACAGATCTAGGGCACCCAAGCACCCAAGAGTAACGAGCTTCTCAAACTTTCACCCAACTGAATCCTCATAGAGAACTCATGCCATGGCAAGAACACACAAAAATGCTCACGTCCTTCTCTCCTAAATCCCACCAACACAATTAATACTATGGAGGATTATTAGAGGAAGAACAAAGTAGTAGAACGCCAAATTACTCCAAGATCTAGATCCAAATGCTTTCTTGCACTTAGAGGAGAGATCTATTGGTGGAAATGTAGATACCTCCTGTCTCTTTTCCTTCAAATAGAAACAAGAATCGAGAGATGAATAGAGTGAAAGCAAGCGTCAAAAGGTCAACAATGGTGGGAAAAATCTGCTCAAGCGTTTGAGAACCGTTGGGGAAAGAGACCCCTTAAATAGGTCCCCCCGGAAATCCAACTGTTACGCACGGATTGATACCTAGCATGTACTACCGCTGCCTAGAGTCCAGCTAGATGTGAGGCACGTTTTAAGGAACTTTCAGGTGCGCTACTATCGGATAGCTTATCTGGTACTACCACACAATTAAACTCCCAATATTTTGAGAGTTAATTGTGAGGTAGTACCATGCCAGTACTGGCCTCGAGCCGTAGTGATCACATACGTGGTAGTAGTCCAGTACTAGTATGAGTAAAGCTGCTCCTAGGACAGGGGAGGTACTACCGCTTAACTAGTCCGGTACTATTGTATCTCATAGACCACCAAAGGTATCACTCATGGGGGAGCGGTACTATCGGTGCCCATGCCGGTACTACAGTGCCTAGAAACTGTTGAAAGAGATGAGATCAAAACAGGCATAACTTTTATAAATGAACTCCGAATTTGACAAACTCAAGCTAGATAGAAAGCTAACGACGGGAGCTGTAATACCTTTTTGAAAGATGAACCGAAAAAATCTTCAGTATTAAAAACACAACAGAATATGCATAAGAAATATGTTTTAAATGAACTTGAGCTTGTCTCAAACAACTTGAAAAGCTCCAAAAACTCACATAGAAAAAGACCAAATAAGAATCAAGCAATTTGATGCCAAGGATACAAAGTTTTTAGCTCTCTACGATCGATACTCTCAAGCTCGTCAGTGGAGACTCCTCCTTGAGAGTACGGCTATCTATCCTATAAACTGGCTTCCAAACTAACATCATGAGACTGGTAAAATAGAAAACTTATCACGGTCATACATTTGCGTTGCACAAAATCTACTTGAGCTAGAGGATGATGATCACGCTCGCCTTAATTTGCATCATCTTTTTTTATATCACTCTCTCAGTGAAGAGTCGCAAATTTCTCCCCCGTATTCCACTATGGGAGAGCCTCTCTTAGGCACTCCTTCACATGTCCATTATCACGAAATGGACGACAAGGTTCAAGCATGTGATATCTTCGTGATGGTCATCTTGAATTTGCACTTCTCAAACTTGATTACGATCACCACTTGACACCATCCTCTTATGGGCCACATTAAATCTTTGTTTTTATATAATCCCACGGAAAGATACCTAAATCCACATAGAAACACTAAACACATAAATCATGGGTTAGTTTAGAAAACCATATATTGACAATTGCTTACCATAGCATAATATATATCACTTAATCTCGCATGGTACATCATCTAGATTTGTGTGTTGATCAATTTGAATCATAATCCTTGCACTTTGACTTGATCAATCTCATATCTTCTCTTCATAATGATGATGTATTGAAGGTAAACATGAACGCTCACTAAATTTCTTGTTCATGTCATACTTGCCATAGGATCAACACTCTCATGACCATTCTTCGGATGACCCCTTGAATATCATATTGGTCCTCACATAATCTTATTCTTGATCTTTATCAAATATACCCATAAAAATCAATGATCGTGATGCCAAGACTCAATGCAAACATCAGTACATAGGTATTGTCATTAATTACGAAAACCACACATGGGGGCACCATGCTCTTTCACCGAGGTTGTATGTCTCGCGGTAGTGACTCCACCAGACTACCACTAACCACATGGAAAACGACCAAAACAAATAAAAGGCACACAACTCCTAGGCTAGGCATTAAATATGGGAGTGTCGCACATGCGCCACTAATGAAGAGTCCAACCGTACGCTGATCTTTTCTAGCCACAATCTTCAACGAGGACACGACACAGATGATCGTCGACATTGCCTGATATGGCATCTTGTATTTCCACCAGCATACTTCTAGTCAGAGCCGTCACAGCCATCATGCATCTCTCTACCGGCTAACGACATCTCACTAGCCGGATACTGCTGGAGGAGATACTAGAAGCAGACAAAAGCCCATACCGCCCCGCTTCCAATCACTATCATACTACCTTTGATCCACCTCATGTGGCAACAAAGGGACACCTTCCCATTGACACCAGCAGCAGGTATGACTTGATGCATCTGCATGATACGTCGTGCGTCGCACATGCCGAGCCCACCAAACCTAATCTGGAGGTGGAGGGGCATCCTCATAACACCGTCAACCTCGGAAACTCCACGTTCAAAGAAGAGGGTATCCCATACTGCCATCGACCTTGAAGGTAACACGGAGCTGAAGGCTATCACCATCTCAAGATTTGTTGTATCAACACGACTACGGTGGCTGCCGACGAAGAAGAATCTAGGTCGATGTCCTTATTACCAAACTCCTGTTCTCTCATTGGATTAGAACATCTGTTGTCACGTGATACGCCGTGTGTGGCACACAGCCTCCATCGTCTTGATGCCGCTAAAACCGCTGCCGGATGCATGTCCCTTGTCGTCGGAGCACCATGGCCACCGTCTGGCATGCCGCCGACACATCAGGTCACTGCGGCCACAAACACTGCCCGCTAGGTGACCCGCCGCCGCAGCAGAGAGCACACCAAGCCCTGCCGCCACCATCACCGCACCGGCTTTGCGCATCGGCGCTGGCCAGCAGTGGAGAGGGGGTGGGATCTGACGAGGGGAGGCGGCAGTAGGTCAGAGTGACTGAATCCTCCTCTTTTCCATATTGCCAGCAGTAACGTCACCTGTGGTTTTTGTCTTCCCTACGAGATAGTCTGGCAGACAAGGTTAGTTGGCACCAACACCACCGGCGTGTCCACCACCCACACTTATATAAAGTCCCAGCAGCTCAAGCCTCTCCTCAAGTCTCCCCCTTCTCGGCAACCACCAAAGCTCCCCTGCATCCACATTCCACAGCTGACAGCTCCCGGCAACATATCTTGATCTGCCGCTCGGTTGCCTTCGGCGTTGATATATCCATCTTACAGCTCCTCCTAGCTAGTTCTTACAATGGCGGCGCATCCTTGGAATCCTTTCTCGTGCTGCGTCCGCGGGGTAGCAGCGGACGCCGACGTTGACTGCGCGTCGCAGCGGCGGAGGGGAAAGGGTAGGTCGAAGTCATCATCGTCGAGAATGTCGTTCACGAGCCTGGGTTCGGGGACGCTGTCGCCGGAGGACCTCTCGTTGACGATGTCCGGCTCGAACCTGCACGCCTTCACCTACGCCGAGCTTCGCGCGGCGACGGGGAACTTCTCCCGCGCCAACTACCTCGGCAAAGGCGGGTTCGGCCCTGTATACCAGGGCGCCATCGACGACAAGCTCCGGCCCGGGCTGGCCGCGCAGGCGGTCGCCGTCAAGTACCTCGACCTGGATTCCGGCACCCAGGGACACAAGGAGTGGCTGGTGAGTGCGAAGCAGAGTCCTAATTATTGATGTGGAAGATCGATTACATGCGCTTGCCGGGAGCCTGGTCAGGATTGGCCTTCTAATTATTGATGGATTATTGCGGTTGTTCTTGTAGGCTGAGGTATTCTTTCTTGGGCAATTGAGGCATAGTAACCTGGTGAAATTGATCGGGTACTGCTACGAGAACCAGCACAGGATGCTGGTGTACGAGTTCATGAGCGCCGGAAGCCTGGAGAAACACCTCTTCAAAAGTGAGTTCGTGAGTCCAACAAATTAAATAAGTTCGTTAGACCAACAAGTTAATTTAAACTTGAGCACGTACACATAAGCGATGAGCTGTTTTTGTTCCCTTCCTGCCTCCATTCTCTGTTTCCTTTTTGCTAAGTCAACCGGATAAAATAGCAGCTCTGTGCCTTCCGAAGGAACAGATCATCTTTAAAAAAAATTGCGGGGATCCTCCTTTTAAAAAATTAGATGAGTTTAGCTTGTTTGGTGCTTACTCTTCGGTTAGTATGTTACTTTAGAACTCTTTGTAAATGTGGAGGAGAAAAACTGACCATTTTCTGGTAAAGGAAGCTGACCTGTATCATCGTACTCTCTTCAGCTATCAACGCCTCTCTCCCATGGATGACAAGGATGAAGATTGCGGTCGGCGCGGCGAAAGGCCTTGCCTTCCTGCACGACGCCGACCCACCGGTGATCTACCGTGACTTCAAGGCCTCCAACATACTGCTTGACTCGGTAAGCCACCTATAATTGTCAGGCTTTCAGTTTCATAGAACGGCTCATCTGCACTAGTAAAATAGTAGTTGTAATCTTCAGTTAAAACACTAAACTGAAATGTCTATCTCATTTGGGAATAAGTTTGGGCCCTTCCAAATTCCAGGCTGTCCACAAATAATTTTTTGCAAAAAAAATGATTTACTTTTAATTTTCAAAATGCTTTTTGAACCCTTATTTTGAAAGTTCTAGTCTTAGCTGACACAGACATCTCTGACTTGCCTGGAACTCCGAAGATTATTGGATGCACGCGAAGCTTGGGAAATCGAATATGCCATACTCCTGCATCATCAACCTATGTAGCTTACACAAGTAGACAACCTACAAATCAGTAACATATGAACAGTACTACTAATAACATATGAGCAGGTCTACTAATATGAACAGTACTACTAATATCTTAGTTCAGGTTATATCATACTTACACAATGGCATATGTGTATCTTTCACCTAACCAAAACTCAACACCTGTTATTTCAGGACTACAACACCAAATTGTCTGACTTTGGGTTGGCCAAGGACGGACCACAAGGCGAGGCAACCCACGTGACAACACGTGTTATGGGAACACATGGGTATGCAGCACCCGAGTATATCACAACGGGCCACTTAACCGCAAAGAGTGATGTCTATAGTTTCGGTGTGGTGCTCCTAGAGCTCCTCTCAGGACGGCCGTCTGTGGACCGTGCACGACGGCCAAGGGAACAAAACCTGGTGGACTGGGTCAGGCCATACCTTAAACGATCTCGCAAATTGTACCAGGTCATGGACTCGGGCCTCGAGTGCCAATACTCGCGCAAGGGTGCTGAGATGGCTGCGTTGGTGGCTTACAAGTGTCTTAGCCAAAACCCGAAGTCAAGGCCATCCATGAGGGAGGTCGTCAAGGCATTAGAGCCAGTACTAGGCATGGATGACTTCTTCTCCACGGGTCCGTTCGTATTCACCATCGTTGTTGAGGAGGACAAGGTGATAGACATGAAGGTGGAGGTCGAGGAGAAGCACCAAAACCATCAGGATAGGCACCGACAAAAATTCCCCGAATCAACAATTCATGCCGATATTGTGCTCCACGGCCACAATGCGAATGCTACTGGGTTCACTACTGCGTTACGGCGGCAACAGAGGACATTGAGTTACCATAGGGAAAGAGGATCATAGGAGTTAGGAGTGCAAGGGAAAGAGGGTAGGGTTGTATGATACAAGTTTGTAAATACATACTATTAAGATGCAATGACAGATCGTTTGTTTCAGAATTGATGACATGCTTGCTTCTTCTCTTCATGATAGTGCACCAGGTGTTAAAAACATGTAATGTTTGGCTTGGATGTCTAGAAGGTCTGTTTTTCAAGGATGTGTACAAATGAATGAGCGCCTAAACGCATGATATTTTTCTAAATCTGAAAATTGAAATATGATGCGTTTCCATCCTAAAATATGTGAATGATACCATCCGTTTCATAGACCATGACATGCATTGAAATGTATTCGGTCCTATTGAGGATAGCTAGTCCACACTAAGTCCTTTTTACTAGTCTCCCCATGTTTATGATATCCTTCTTTGAAGTTTCCAAAGGGATACGAGAGAGAATGGACTATTATTGTCCGAGATTTTTCTGTCACTATGATGTGATAACAAGAATTATAGATTGACTAAATGGAGGAATATTTATAGAGCCAAAAACCAAGGTGAACTTGGGTTTGAAAATCTTAAGATAGAAAATACATGTTTCCTCACCAAACGGTAGTGTGAACTTTTGAATAAAGAAGCCACTTGCCAAGAACTACTCAGTAATAAGTTCGTTTTGTAATAACTTTGTCACAAGTGTGAATAAAACCTACAAACTCTCCCTTTTGAAAAGGTCTTATGGGTATTAAAGAAGAATTCTTTAGTAGAGGATCCTTTGATGTAGGAAATGGTCTAACACTCACTTTTGGGTGGTTACTTGGATTGAGAATGACCCACTCGCTTGCCAATCCGCTTCAATGTACAAAATAAGAGAAAACATGTTACATTGGCGGAGGTGTTACCTACAACTACCTTGAACATTGCATTTAGAAGATCGCTAATCGGAGACAATTGGTCATCCTGGCTACACCTAGTGCAAAGGTAGATGACTCTTGAACTATCGAATGAGTGTGATACTTCTCGATGGAAGGTTCATGCTTAGGGAGTTTTCACGGTCAAATCCAAGTATCCTCACATGATTAATCATCGGCATAACATCACAATAATTTTATCTGTAAACTGAAAGTTCCACTAAACTAAACATTAAGATCTTCTCGTGATTCCATTGGAATGGAGTGATTCTAACTAAAAACAATCTAGCGAAACTTCGATGGAATGGAAATAAAAAATGTTTTTTTTGTAAGGATGGAATGATTCAGAATTTATTTTCTCTTGTTTGTTAGAACAATTATTATGGCGTATAGTACTTGGTACTTTTATTTTCCACTGCATAGCAACATTACGATTATGCTTGGGAATTGGTTTGGCGGCCTTAGTATTTAACAACTAAAAGCATACATACAGGCGGGAGTTTGCGCTTTATGTTTGGCAATTTGGAATCACCTAGATGATAATGTTTTTAACGATAAAAATCAAATCCTATTTTTTTGCTGGTTATCCATATGTCTACACACTTGATCCGTGTGGGGTCCTTACTGCATCGTTGTAGAGGTGCGAGATACACCGGAACCTGGGTGCAGTCATATGGAGATGGTTGCACGATGTTCAACCGATATGGCTGGCGACCTAATATCAGGATTAGCAATGCATAAGTACTTGTTGTAATCGTATTATGGATTTCTTTGTTTGACTAGTGGATTATTCTCAGTCTATACTCGAATGATACTTTACAATAATATATGGCTACATGCACCAATCACGCAGATGCCGAGGGTTTCCCTCGTTTTCAAAATAAATGAGTTCGAACACATAATTGGCTCTACCTTTATGTTTCCCTATAAAAAAAGCTCTACCTCTATGTTTAATGATATTGACAATAATGTGGTACACAATCACTCTCTTGATATGATCATTGATTTTGGAAGAGTGACACATGTTTACATCCTTTTTTTTGTGTCCAATCAGGTTCCTAGTAGAAATTATTCTCCGGCTTATGAGCTACAAGAAAATCATGACTAGAGATAATCTAAAAAACTAAAAATAATTGAAAACTATGTGTTTCACATTGAAAAGAATCTGGTAAACACTTTCTCTTTGAATAATGTGTAGTTGCGAAAAGCATTTGGAGTTCACGATCGAAATATTTCAACATGCCAGTGCATGTGTAATTGGAATTAGTAACTAGATTCTGGATTTCAAGCAAAAAGAACACGTCAACAATTAATGTCATCTGCTATTGGGTCATCTGGTGCTTGCAAAATAGGAATTCCTAGTGTTTAACAATGTGGTTTTGGTAATTCCCAGTAAGCGTGATTGGTGTTGTCCTCTGAATTGCATATGGGTTGAAACCACGATAACCAATTTCCTATGAGTTGCATGTAAGTGAAATACCAAACCATTAGATTTGTGTCATGATTCGTGCTGATACGAATGTTCCACATGAGTTACAAGTGAGACGGGACTTGGGTGATAAATCTCAGTCGACCGAGCTCTACGTGTGCCCCTAACAATGACTTGATATTAGATGTGTTTCTTTTTTTTCGAAAAGGGGGCGTGCCCCAGACTCTGTATCAAGCGATGCATAAACCGTTTATTGCATTATTTGAGAGTAAAAGTTTACATATCATGGGCCACATAAGGTTGAAACATGTATCAACCATGGAAACAAGGACAACATAAAGCAACTAAGCATCTCGAAGTCGACTAATATGCTGCCACGAAGCCCATTGAAACATCTATCAACCATTGATATTAGTTATGTTTCGTGGTAATCATGAAAACAAAAAAATTAAGAGATGGAAAATTTGTACAAGGAGAAAGTGTGGGAGGCAGTGGACATTTTTATCTCTCGATAAATCCGTTGCAGATAGGATGGAGGTAGGTGATACGATTCTTGGCATTAAAGGTTCCCAGTGAACCTCCTTGCACTTCTCCCCGTGTAGCCTCATTATGCCATCATAGGAAGCCTATCTTTTGTTTCTGATCTAATGCCTGCATCTAGATTCAATCCCCTCCTCCCCGGAAAGAAGTTGCCTTGGATCAAGGACATGATGTTCAGCTCTTGCTCATCACTAGAAGCACGTAATTCTCTCACCCAAACTTTCTTCCCTGAAGAAGATGCTTGTCTCCGTCACTTTCGCAGGTAGGTCTAGATTGTAATTGCTTCCTCGCTAAGACTGAGGCAGTCATTCCGACATGATTAAACAAGTTATCGGGACCCTAAGTCTGACAACACATCCCCATCGTAAGTGTATTGCTTGCATCCTACTCGCTCGGACTGGAGTGCTTCTTCGAACCGGGGGGGGGGGGGGGGGGGGGGGGATGGAGGAGAGAGACGATTAGGGAGAAGAAGACACGTGCAGAAGATAAGCCTCCTTCACAGATGGGCTCTATGCAGGCCATCGAAGGCCCCATGCGGAGGCGACCACAAATGGCCCCCAAAAACCGGGGCCCCATATCCCATAGCACATCCCACTTTACAAAGCTAATTTCCGGTCCAGCTCCCATGATTGAGTCGTGTGAGCGTTTCCCACATGCTTGGGTTTCTAGTTTCTACCCATCCTCTATATGAATTGCTACAATTAAAAAAAGTCTGATATGTATAGTTCCAAAATGCGATAATTAGCTTAGTTTCAGCATAGCCTGCTAGGAACTACCATCTCTGAGACTGCAGAGGCTCCATCGTTTCCTCTCACGAGTGCATGACCACCAAACGATGGAGCTCGATCTTGACTTCTGCACGGTTCTAGCTAGTTGGTGCATCTCAAAGAAACCGCTATATACGTACTCCACTGTCAAATGAAACCAAACACGATCAGGAACCTACTGATCAGGATGGTGTCATTGGCCTATTACTTATAAGTCACAACCAGCGGCGCTTGTAACCCGAACACCTCAAACAGCTGAAAACAGAGGTTTCGTTTGGCCGGACTCCTCGCAAGTCCACCGGCTGTTGGGAGCTCACGAATGGTCGACCTGCTCGTATCATTTGTTAATTAATTAACAATGATCAGCATCGTCATCTTACAAGAAACAAAAAGTCGCATTGTCGCATGCTTAATTTCTCAAGTTCCTTGTGGCCATATCAATCATCGCCGCCGTAGTTTTTATAAAGATCAGTCATGCATCAGCGTAGTTCCATCACGAGCCTTCGACGAATCAACCAGAGACCATGAATTCTAGTAATGGAGCGACGAGGTCCTCCTTGAATTCTCGATCGATTATCCAAAAACCGCCGCACAGCACGTGCTGAACATCTCGATCGAGCTAATTCAGTCATCGCGTGCCAGTCAGATCACGAGTCAAGCTAGCATGATGTATGCATGGATATCACGCAGCTTCTCCTGATCAGCTGCATGTCTATCGCGTGTTGGCAGCCGTGCGAAATTAACTACGAGAGAGCGCCGTACAATCAGTCGACGACCTGAAAGCACGAAGGGCTAAGAGCATGTCTAGTAGAATCCTTAAACCCTCAAACCCTCAAAGCAGTTTGAGGGTCGAAAAGTAGCATTTTTTAGCACTTTTACGGGCTGAAAAACAGAGGCAAAGACTAGAACCCTCAAACCCTCAAATTTTAAGGGTCTGAGGGTTCTAGTCTTTGCCCCAACCCTCAGACCCTCAAACCCTCAAACTATACATCATTGCACATATCACAATTATTATACCATATCAAATATGTCTCATACAAACAATAATCATTCTAGTTATTTATTACAACACCAAATAGTAATCTGAAGCACATAAAATAATCCGAATTATTACAACAAAGTTTTTTGGAATTTGTTCGAATCAAATTGGACATAGCAAAGTAAAACAAAGATAAATCATGGGCCGGTTTGGCGCCGCCCATCCAACTGCCAATGGTGCTCCACAAGATCATCCCGGAGTTGACAATGAGTGCTTGAACTCTCAATCGCACGATGTGCTTCAAGAAAAGCTTCTACGCGATTTGGGTTCCTTTCCGGTTGCACACGGGTACCAACATTGTCATAGAAACAAGGTAAGTTTAACCCCCTCTCATCCTCTAGGATCATGTTGTGTAGAATCATACAAACTACGACGCATTCGATACCTTCTCCGAAAGAGGCGAGGTGGGTATGTCGGTACCTTGGCGAAGTAGTCTCGCATCAAGTGCTCGTGTCCGAGAGCGCGGTTCCGGTAGATGGTGATTCGCCCCATCTGCGACCCTCTCCGTTGATCCATTAGCTTCGCGCGGTTCTCAAACTCTTGCACGTCGAGGACGATGCCCATCATCTCGACGTCGTCGTCTTGGAGCAACTCGTCAATATCCGAATCATCCGATGATGACCAACCGGAGTCATCGGACATGGAGTCGTCGGTCATCTCCATCTACACAAAGCCACACACACAAAATAATTTGAGTGCTTGCTATGAATAAAAGAGGAAAAATTAGATACAAAAAAGAGCAAAAATTTGCTCACCGAGCTCGGGGCGGGGAGCGGGCAGCGCGGCGGCGGAGAGCGCGGGCGCTGGCGGCGGCCTCAGGGGAGCTAGGGGAGGCGGGAGGGGGCGCGGGCGCTGGCGGCGGAGTCGGCCGAGCTCGGGGACGCGGGCTCGTCGGGCCGAGCTCGGGGAGGCCGGCTCGGGGCTCCGAGAGGCGGCGCGGCGGGCAGCGAGTGGCGGGGGCCGGCTCGGGGAGGTAGGGGCGGGCTCGGAGAGGCGGGAGGAGGCGCGGCGAGCTCGGAGGCGGCGCGTCGGCGGAGATCGGGGGCGGCGGCGCGGCGAGCTCGCGGAGACGCCTCGGGCGACGGGAGGCGGCGGCGGAGACGGGGGAGGCGGGGGGCCGGCGGGGGGGGGGGGGGGGGGGCTTGGGGAGCGGCGGCGCGGAGGGCGGCGGCGGCGCGGAAGAGGGAGGGGAAGGGAAGCAGTTGCTTCCCGCGCGTGCCTGCTCGCGGAATAGGGGTTGGAGGGGTTGGGAGCCTCCAACCCGTGTTTCTACAGGTTGGGAGGGCCGACCCGGCTCCGGCCTGTAAAAGTTTTTAGGGGTTTAGGGGTCTAGGGGTTCTAGTATCTGGCTTTTGCACCCTCGAATCTGCAAAAAAGCGGTTAAATTTGAGGGTTTGAGGGTTTGAGGGTTCTACTAAACATGCTCTAAATATCTCAAGAGAAAGATGGCGGCATGGAGCGCTCTTGGGGCAAGGTCAACACATATGCAAGTCGACCAGCTGAGAGCTGAGGTGGCACTGAAGTTCTATCCACAATATATACTGTCAACTGTGTGCGTATCAAGTTGGTCTCAAGACAGCGATATGTATACTGCATTGACGGCCTAAAGTACTGATTAAAAAAATGTACATGCATACTGCATGAAGAATCATAAACCGGACTAATGCAAGTCAGAACTGCGGGGGCGACAACAATATTGTCCCTTTGTCCACATGTTAAGGAACTGGGTCATTCTGAGGATCTCATGTACGTGGAGACCTCGGACTATTGACTACATGCGTTTGATGTACGGAGTATATGGTTAAGAAAAGGTCGTAGTCAACTCTCCATACGAAAGAGATTAGCCTACATATATGTACATGAGATACTACATTCAGTTGTTAACGAAAGAATAACGCTGACAGGGACGGGATGGTGTTTTGGCTCCCGGGTGCAAATACACCGTGTATTTTAAAACTATTTTAGACATGTCTCAAAATGTCAAAAGAATTGTAAAAAAAGTTCGCGCATAGATCTTCACATCATATATGTTCGCGAAGTCATTTCGTGAAAAAACGACTTTTTATATGTTGTATGTAAAAAATGCCAGTAGGAACTTTCCGCACGCACCCGTCGCAGCTCCCGCGACTTTACAGCGCCTGGGACTTCACTCGCGCTCCGCGCGCGGCAAAAATACTAATCCAACGTGCTAAACCATTTTTACCGTGCGCCACTTTAGCGCGGCTGTTGGAGTTGCTTTAAAAAAGGCGCTTGTCTCCGTCACTTTGACGGGTAGGGCTAGATCGTAATTGCTTCCTCGCTAAGACCAATGCATTCGTTCCAACACGATATAAAAAATTTATCGAATGAAACCAAATGATGGGATGCACGTGGGGGCTCTTCTTTCTCTCTCGACCCTTCTCTTTCCTCCCTCCCTGCTTGAGAGACGCCTCTGCTTCTTCTCCGGCCCCTCTCATCTCTCTCTCTGGTGGCTCTGCCGGTCGGAGTAGAGGGGAGAGAGGGTGTCCGGGCCTCCTGTATATAGTAGTGCTAGGGCTTGTGCTTTCACCTGTATGGCGGTCTGGCTTTCTGCCGTGCCAAGTTGCAGCCTCGCCGACGCGCGGTGGTGGTATGCGTCCAGAGCTTGCTGTTGGTTCCTCTCCAGGGTGGGGATGGGGGCTGGAGGTGGGATCTGGCGAAGCTTCTTCGAATAAGCGCATGGAGGTTCCAGTCCGGTTCCCTCTCGTTCGATCTGGTCGCCGTGGTGGCTACTGTTCGTGGGGATTGGACAAATTGGGAGCCTTGCAAGGTCTCTTGCCGAATCCATCACTTCAGCCGGGTCCTAGCATCGCTACTGGGGTGGATTGGCTTTGGGCATGCAGATGCCCATGGTGGGCTCTTTGCCGGCATCAATTTGGTCAGATCTGGCAAAATAAGAAAAGGCAGAGGTGTTGCGAGCGCGATTTCTTTCTGGCCGGCCGTGGAGGCGAGGGGGAAGGGAGTGCCATTGCAGCGGGGCGCGCGGTAGAACAGCTCCTGGCCGGCCGTGGAGGCGAGGAGGAGTTGTTCTGCGGTGTGCCGGCCTCAGCCTCGAAAGGGTGGTCTTCCTGCGGTGGCTTTTTTGCTGTCTCGTATTCTTCCTCTTGATGCCGAGGTGGTGGTTTCGACGAGGACCGAGCGGTGGCAATGTCCCGCGACGGGTGCTGGCCTGTGCCTTTCGAAGCTTCAGGCGCGGAAGTTCATGAGCAACGGCGAGTTGCGCCGCTGCTACCCAAGGCCAAAGGGGTCTGTCGGGGATATACCAAATAGGGGTATCATCAACATGTACATATTGCAGTATACCAGGGTGGCCCACTGGTGGTAATGTCTGCTGGCTTACCGGGCGGCCCAGTATGCTGAAGCACAAGGAGAAGGCAAAGCCGGCTAAGGAGGATCCAAGACGAAGGCCCAATAACCGTCCAAGACGGAGACAACGAAGCCGTGTTAGTCTAGGAATCTTATTACCTTAGTCGGTGGACTTTCCTTGTAAGCCCTAGGACCAGCCGTCTTTATAAGCCGGCCTACGGGAGCCTTAGGGCACGAGCTCCATGGTCTCATGACCAAGCCTTTCAGGCTATACACATAATATCATTATAATCGGCTCATATTGTCTTATAGTGATTTATAGCAGCACGTAGGATCACGTCACCGTCGTGTGATCCGAAGCTGGATAAACTGTGTGTAATCCCGTCACCGGAATCCCGCTACGTTCCTCCCCTACGACTTCTTTCTACCGTCGGCGTATACCTAGCCGGATGGCACCCCTGTCCCGGCCAGATTTGACAATACCACGACAGTTGACGCCCACCGTGGGGCTAGAGGCGTCAATGCGACGATCCGGACGGGATCCTTCATCATCATCGGGTAGATCGCATCTAGCCGGCCGGATCTAATTCGACACGTTCAACCATCGTCGTATTCGGCCAGATCGCATATACCCGGTTGATCCAATTCGGCATGTTTAGTGTCCTAGTCTACGATCAAATCGCACCTGGCCGGATAACGCGCTTTGAAGCGCTCGGCTAAATCGTATCTGATCGTTTCGGCATGATCAGCCTCGCCGTCTCCTTTTCTCTTCGATCGGTCCAGGGGCTTGACTTCAGCAAGGCGCTTCCCGATCGGTTCTAATGAGGAGACCAGGTGTGCGGCGTCGTGATCGATAAAAACTCACGCGCCCCGCGCCGTCGGCATGTTCACGCGCTATTCAATGCCGTGCTTGTCCTGGAGCAACTTCCGATTCAATCCTTTGGAGCTAGCGCGATGGTCAGACACCAACAGGCCCAAGACACTGGACCACGCGATGTACCGCCGGGTCGGACAAACTTTTTTGCGGCAAGTAATGTCGCCGAGACTCAGGCGGCAGGCACACGAAGGCAGCAAGATCAGCTAGCTCGCCTCAGGCCTCGAGGAGCAAGACCACCTGATGATTAATTCACGTGATGCATGCTCATGGCAATGGTCAGTCCTGCCGTGGGGCAGCATGCATGTGTACGTACTAGTAGTATTAGCTACTATCTGATATAATTAGTTGGTAGTTTGGATACTTCTAGACCTGAATTCGGCAAATTCAGCGTCGCCTCCATCGCTATGGATTTTAGCTCAACCGCGGGCAGCTTGCTCGCAACTAGCTGACAGCCCGTTTCGGCTTAATTGCTAACGCAGCATGACGCCGTATGTTGTGTTCTACTTTAATTGCTAACGCGGCACGACGGCTTTACGACGTCCTAATCGTCGCGTTTCAGCTTGATTGCTGACGCGACAAGATGCCTTTTCGACGCGATTATCCTCGCGTTCCAGCTTAATTGTGGATGCTGCAAGACGCATTTTTGGCTTAATCGCCGACGCGGCATGTTGTGTTTTCGGCGTATTTATATATCGTCGCGTTCCAGCTTAATTGATGACATGGCAAGACGATTTTTCGGCGCGATTATCCTCGCGTTCCAGCTTAATTGCTGATGCTGCAAGACACCTTTTTGGCGCGATTATCCTCGCGTTCCAGCTTAATTGCTGCTGACGCGGCAAGACGCTTTTTTCGGCGCGATTATCCTCGCGTTCCAGCTTAATTGCTGACGCAGCAAGACGTCTTTTCGGCGCATGCAATTAGTCTCGTGTTCCAGCTTAATTGCTGACGCGGCAAGATGCCTTTTCGGCATACCCGTCGTCGCGTTCTTGCCTACCCGTCATCGCGTTCCGGCTTAATTGTCGACGCGAACGATGTTTTTTAGGCTAATTATTGTCGTGTGATACGCGTCAAACGTATCTATAATTTTTTATCGTTTCATGCCACTTTTATACCTTTGACACTTGTTTTCACACTAAGTTTATGATTTAATTTGACTAACCTATTAATAATTACAAAAGTGCACAATGTTCTTGTTTTACACTTTGATGTGTAGGAATCACTTGGAAATTGGCAAAAAGCAAAAAGAGCCTTGTTGGAGGTGGACTCTGACTTTTCTGAAATCTGTACTCCTCATAGATTTAAGAGATTGACAGTTTGAGACCAGAAGACGACGTGAACTGAAAATCAATTTGCCTGTAACGTTGTGGGAAATTTTCATAGCTTTCATTTAATCCCAAGAACAGCCCAATCGGAGATCTGTAGCTCCGGGAATCCCCGTTTTACTGAAGGCCAAATATCTGATTACGGGATTCCGAAAGTTGGTGATTTGATTGACTCCAACTCTTACCAAACTTGGAGTATTCGACCAATTCACGACTTTGGGACCTCATTAAGGATATGAGGGGTCCCTAAGAAGGTTCTAGAGGTGTCAAATACCCATTGAATCAAGGGGCCATCCATCGGAGGGCCGGGAAACATTGCCTCCACCTATATAAAGAGAGGAAACCCTATTTTTGGGGGTAGCCACCAAAAGCCACGAATTTTCCTCCCCCTTGGCTCTCATCTATAAGGGGGAGGGCTCCTCTACAGCACCAAGAAGCCATGGAGGAAGGGGGTTAGGGGGCGGCGCTCCCCCTAGCCGGCCGGCCGCCACCATGCGCCGCCGCCGGCGCCACCCGCCTTGCCCTTTCCTCCATGGCCGCCGCCTGCACCGCCATCTCCATCGCCAATTCCTCCTTGTATACAGTGGTCCACTCTCCCACAAACCTCTGTACCCCTCTATGTAAACATGGTGTTTGATGCTATAAAATATTATCCTATGATCTATGTCATGTTTATGTAGTTCCTTGTTGTCTTATGGTTGAATTATTAAATATATTTGGTTAATTCGAGTTGTATGTTGATATGGTACAGTCATATGGTGCCCATTATATACTTGCGCGCGTGGATAACATCATAGGGTTTGTAGTATGTGAAGGAGGCCGGGG
Source organism: Puccinellia tenuiflora (assembly GCA_012064385.1). Taxonomy (NCBI): domain Eukaryota; kingdom Viridiplantae; phylum Streptophyta; class Magnoliopsida; order Poales; family Poaceae; genus Puccinellia; species Puccinellia tenuiflora. The sequence goes on along the minus strand of QRDG01001103.1, from coordinate 64,427 downwards.
GGTAGGGCTGCCGGAGTGACAGAAACCTAAGCCCCATCCCGGTTTTTGACATTGTATGGGATAAAGAGGACCTTATGAACTTAATGCTATGGTTGAGTTTTTATCTTAATAAATGTTAGTAGTTGCGGATGCTTGCTAATGTTCCAATCATATAGTACATGTAATCACAAGTAGTTGAGAACGTGTATGCTTTGCCTCTCTCACATAGAAAACTGCATTGAAGACGATGAACCGAATAACTTCACTAATTAATTATGAACAATTCTGCCACGCCTTTCACCACTTTTCCACACTCATGGTTCTGTTATTTATGTTCTTTTAGTATACTTTATTGCTGCAGAAACTAATTTTTATCTTCTTGTTCTTTATTAGATTGCAAAACCATCCTTTCATACCCGTTTTATTCCTATAGTTTTATTTCCTAGATAGAGCAAACGTTTGGTGTGCGTAGAGTTGTGTCAATGGTTGATAGAACTTGAGAGAATATTAATCCTACCTTTAGATCCTCGTTGGATTCGACACTCTTATTTATCGAAAAGGCTACAAACGATCCCCTACACTTATGCGTTATCAAGACCTTTTATGGCACCGTTGCCGGGGAGCAATAGCGCGGGGTGAATATTCTTGTGTGCACTTGTTTGATTTATCTCTAATTAATTTTTACTTTCAGTTGTAAGTTGTTTTCTATCTTAGTACGGATAGGGATCACGAATTACAAAAAAAATAGTTCTACTTATTATCTAAAAGTTTTTCAAAAAGAGAAGTGATTGGAAAGATGAGTAATGGTTATGTGGGGGTCGACCTTGAACACTTGTGTTCATGCCTATGAAACCAAAGAAAATCTTTTCATGGAAGCTTCTCAGCTAAAAACATGTATATATTGTGTATATACCACTGTAATATAAAAATAAAATGTATATGACCTCTAGTTTATTTATGATGCAAGTTTGTTGCTTTGCTGTCCAGAAACAGATTATGTGCGCCTATTACGTGAAATTCCTAAAATCACCAGAATTTTATTTTTTTCTGATATTTTTAGACAGCAAGGCTGATACGTTTATCTATCTTTCGATGGTTTTGAGTTTTCTGATTTTAGCTACAGAAGTGCCTCGAAAAATTCGATCTTCACAGAGTTTCCAGATTTTGACAGATTATTGTCTTTATTTAGTATTGTGCTTATACTCGATGTTTATAATCTTTATTTGATCAATAAAAGTTATAAATTGATTAGTATACAGTAGATAATATTAAATTGAGGCCTTACAACTTGCCAATGCTTGGACATGAGTGGATTTTATTTAATGAGCACTAACCCTACTAATGAGTTTTGTAAAGTTTTATGTGGATGTCGTCTATAAGATCGAATTAATATGGTGATATGAGACGAACGATAAGGTACAAGAACTCAACCATGGGGATGCCCAGGGGCACCCTAAGAACATATTCAAGAAGATACAACCATTTAAGCTTGGGGATGCCCGAGTCATCCTTTCTTATTCATCAACAAATATCAGGTTGTCTCGTTCATGATCTATATTACTCATATTGTCCTTATATAATAATTGTATGCATGTTGACTTTTGTAAGAATTTTTATTGTGACAGCTATATTATTAAACTTTGCTTATGATGCTACTGAAAGTTATTATGAGAGAGGAAAACATGGTTCTAAATATCTCATAGTATTTAGTCTCCTCTCTTTATGTTGAAAGTTTTGAAGTTGCATTTGTTTTGCCCTCTTATGCTAGTCACATTATGTTTCAATGATTTATTTTCTTACAAGATTCCTATGCATAGGAAGAGGGTTAGATTTAAATGTGTTTGATATTTTCTCCTTGATGCTCTCCTTATTATTTCAACTCTTAATCTTATGAGATCATCATTAAAATAAGCCTAGCTAAAAGGCATTAAAGAAAAGCGCTTATGGGAGGCAACCCATTTTATTTTTACTTTCTGTTTCTTTTTGTTTTTCTTTGTGTTTGGGTGTTGTTTCCTCTGTAGCAACTCCCTTGTATCCTTTTTGTTTCGGTTTTTGTGCCAAGAATAGCCTCTAATGAGAGGAAAGATAAATTTTTGAGTTGCTGTCCAGAAACAGATTTCTGTCTGTCACCATACAAAATTCTAAAAAATCACAGAACGTGATATGGGTCTGCAAATTTTTGACAGTAAGATTCAGGGTTTTGGATAACTTTCATTAGTTTTAAGTTTTCTGATTTGAGGTGTCCCAGTATCCCGAAAAAATCATCTTTACATTCTACTCTGTTTTTGACAGATTCTATCTTTGTTCTTACATCGCTTCTTTTACGGGCAAAGTGGAGTTCTTTTGATCCCGGAGCATCACTTAGATCTTTGTGGAAGTAGCTAATGTTTAGGAACAAGTTCATTTAATTTTTTAAGTGAGAACTGAAGGTGGATTATTTTGTTTGATAATTAACCCTCTAATGAAGTTTATTAGAAGTTTTGTGTGAAGAAAGTTTTCAAGTATTCAATAGCGAGGTGATGAAGAAAGATCAAGAAGGGATAAAAGCTCAATATTGGGGAGGTTCCCATGGACCTCCTCTGAAATATACAAGAAGTCACAAGTGTCTAAGCTTGGGGATGCCCAAGGCATCCCCTTCTTCATCGATAATCATCAGTTTTCACCCGTGGTACTATATTTTTATTGTTTTACATATTATGTGCTATTCTTGGAGCGTCGGTTTGTTTTTACTTTCCGTTTGTTTTTGTTTTGCCCTTTGGTCTTTTAGTTTTCTAAAAATAAAGTACCAAGTTTTACCCATTTGGTTTTAGTTGATGCATAATTAAAAAGTGGTTTTTCTGTTTTCAGTATTTTCTACTCACTGCCCGATTTTTTATGTTTTACTGGAAGTTCGAAATGTCACAAATTGTTTACAGAAAAATTATCTACTAATCCTCTGTGCGCTCAAAAATTGGCGAAAATTTCAGAGATGTTTAAGTTTACTTAAAAATTATGTTTTCTAGCTGTTGTTTTTCTAGACAGATTCTGACTTTTGTTGCAAAAGTGGCTTCCTTGCGTTTTCATTTGATTCTTTTTGGATCTCATCCATTATTTTAAAGTTGGCCACTTAAGCAACCTCCCTATAACTTAAAAACAAAATTTGTTTTAGTTTAAGGGCAGCACTTTGGAAATGTTATCTTTACTATACTAATGTCTAACCGTAGAAAAAGAATGGGAGAGTTTTTGTGTTGAAGTTTTTTCACAGGGAATGAAGGAACATCAAATTGAGAAATATCCAAGATTGGTCAAAGCCATAAGCTTGGGGATGCCTTTGCATCCCTCTACATCAACAACCTCTTGGTTTGCAAACCTTCAAACTTTGTTTTTTGAGCAACATAGAAACTTGCATAAACTTGGAGCGTTTGTATCTTAATTTATTATCTATTATATCTTTGTGTTAGCATCATGCACCATCAAAATAATGAGCTGATTGTTATATCTTTTATTATACCCTTTCTGGAGAGTTGATTGGAGTTTTATTTGGTTGGTTAGTTATTTGTTTAAACTTAAAAATGCTGTGTGTATAATGTTGCTTCGTAGTTCATGTTTTCTAATGGTTAGTCTCAACTAGTTAAGAGGGTATAATATGTTATTTTGATGTTAACATGCGTTATTTTGTTCATAATGTGGAATGGTGAAGTGGGATCCTCCTCCAAAAGATTTATTTGGATTGACTTGGCAAATGTTCACACATGTTGAAAGACTAAAAATAAAGTCTGTTATGCCTTGACGGTTTATTGTACTTTAGAATTGAATAACCTCTCTAATGTTTTATTCATTAAGTATTTTGTCGCAAAGCATGATTATGATAGTAATGCTCAAATTTGGTCGCTTTCCCATCTTTTGCTAGCCTCAACTTGCACTGGGTGTAATGGTCCATCCGTGCATCCAAATTGCTTAAGCCAAAGTATTCCAGCTGAGTCCACCATATCTAAATATGCATGGTATTTCTTGCCATTCCAAATAAATTTGTCATGTGCTATCTTTAAAATATTCAAAATACTCCTTTTGTGCCTCTGTTTTTAAGCTCATGAGGGAGTAGTAGAGAGCTAGATATAACTTGTGACGAGGAAGGTCATTTCCCCCCTTTCACCCGGTGTCGATGGATTACATCTTCATTTGAATCAACCCGAGAGCAGCTTAAGCAAAATATAAATATAACTCGCCATTCTTCTCCACACAATGCAAATCTGAGAAATCAGCTCAAACATTGGATAGTGGTGAAACCAAGGAGAAAGAGGAATGTACTCGTTTCTCTAAACCTGCTGCTCTCACAAGTCTAAAAGCCTTGCTTGTCATAGGGGACTAGCTAGTTTCTTTGCTGTGAAATCGTTGACGAAAGCATGCATATCTCAAAATTGTTTTACTTCTGTTCTATAAAAAATAAAAAGCTCTAGCACATGACTAATCCCTGCGTCCCTCTGCGAATGGCCCTTCTTTTATGTTTATGTTGAGTCGTCATCCTTCTTTGAGCACCATCTTATAGAGCATTGCTGTCATTCTGAGTATAATGTGCTTTGTCCCAAATTCTTAATGAGTGGAGCATGTTTGAGATTCTATATCGTTTCTGAAAAACTTTACTCCTAGTCTCTGTTTAATATCTCGAGAGGTGCCCGGCATTTATGTTTTTCTCTACTAAAGAGGCAAGCGAGAGACCATTATGATCATTATAATCTTGTTAATGTTTATAATTTCATATTATTAACTCCTAGTTTGTCGTTATCTTTTCATTAGCTAACACAATTGCTTGAGTTTCATTATCTATATAGCATTTGTCATGCATTTGTTGAAGACATGATCCTAGCATTGAACATCAAAAATTATTTTGTTATCATTTACCTACTCGAGGACGAGTAGGAATTAAGCTTGGGGATGTTGATACGTGTCAAACGTATCTATAATTTTTGATTGTTTCATGCCACTTTTATATCTTTGACACTTGTTTTCATACTAAGTTTATGATTTAATTTGACTAACCTATTAATAGTTACAAAAGTGCACAATGTTCTTGTTTTACACTTTGATGTGTAGGAATCACTTGGAAATTGGCAAAAACGCAAAAGGAGCCTTGTTGGAGGTGGACTCTGACTTTCCTGAAATCTGTCCTCCTCACAGATTTCAGAGATTGACAGTTTGAGATCAGAAGACGACGTCAACCAAAAATCAATTTGCCTTCAACGTTGTGGGAAATTTTCATAGCTTTCATTTAAGCCCAATAACAGCCCAATCGGAGGTCCGTCGCTCCAAGAATCCCCGTTTTACTAAAGGCCAAATATCTGATTACGGGATTCCGAAAGTTGGCGATGTGATTGACTCCAACTCTTACCAAACTTGGAGGATTCGACCAAGCCACGACTTTGGGACCTTATTAAGGATATGAGGGGTCCCTAAAAAGGTTCTAAAGGTTCCCAAGAGCCATTGGATCAAGTGGCCATTCATCGGAGGGCCAGGAAGCATTGCCTCCACCTATATAAAGAGAGGAAACCCTAGTTTTGGGGGCAGCCACCAAAAGCCACGAATTTGCCTCCCCCTTGGCTCTCATCTACAAGGGGGAGGGCTCCTCTACGGCACCAAGAAGCCATGGAGGAAGGGGGTTAGGGGGCAGCGCTCCCCCTAGCCGGCCGGCTGCCGCCATGCGCCGCCGCCGCCGGCGCCACCCGTGCCGCCTCCGCCTTGCCCTTTCCTCCATGGCCGCCACCTTCACCGCCATCTCCATCGCCAATTCCTCCTTGTATACAGTGGTCCACTCTCCCATAAACCTTTGTACCCCTCTATGTAAACATGGTGTTTGATGCTATAAAATATTATCCTATGATCTATGTCATGTTTATGTAGTTCCTTGTTGTCTTATGGTTGAATTATTGAATGTATTCCCTCCGTTCCACAACATAAGATTTTTTAGATGTTGATGCATCTAAAATGCATACATGAACTTTGCACAATAATAGTCATATTCCAATCATATTTGCATCATATAAGGGGTATATTACTGTTATTTAATGATTTTTGGTAATTTATGATGATACCCCCTTTTTATGGAATTAATCCTGCGCAGGCAGAAAACCCCTATTTATTTCCTTATTTGTTTCAGGACCTTAACGACGTCATAATGAGCTATAAATTTACGGGGGTCATTATTTTGGAAGGAGAAGATTTAGGAGCGAAAGAAGTCAACAAACGGAGGCCGGAAGACCAAAAGGGGGGGTCCCACGCGGCCAGGTACTATAGCCGCGTGGGCCTATCCCAATTGGCCCTCGTGGCCCCGTTTGCATCGATCCTTCGCCCAGAAGCTTCCTCGTGACCTAAAAACGCCTATATAAAGAGCCCCCCGACGTTCTCCGAAGGAGAGCCGCCACACGAGAGAAACAAGAAACAGAGACTAGGAGGCTGCAGATTGGAGGGGGAAAACTCCGGCGGAGCCCTGCCGGAGAGGTCTCCTTCTTCTCCATCGACATCTCCACCGTCTCCATGATGAAGAGGGAGTAGTCCACCTCTGGACTAAGGGTTTGTGGCAGTAGCATATGTATCTCTCTCTCTTGAGCTTCACTAATTAGCACCGTATGAGCTGCTGAACATGATTACGGTCACCGTTGTATTACCATTGTGGTGGATCTTTCTATGAGTTAATATATGTTGAGATTGCAATGTTTGTTTCAGTTATGAAAGTAGATGCATATTATGTACCCCGTTCTTATATCCTTGTTTTGATCAAGCATGTTTATGAGAGCGTGTGTGGGGGAACGTGTGCATTAGTTGGAGTAACGGGGGTGGTGAAGTGATAAGCTGACAACTTAATATCATGATCCATTGGGTGTTTACCTTACTTTGTTACCTCACTAGGGATAAACCAAAATACCATGTTGAACGGTAGGAGGAGTGACATGCCTCTACCTAAGACTAGATCCATCATGTGTTTATTTTAACTTCATGTTATTAATCTTAAAGCTATACTCTGATGTTATCTTAATTACTAAGGTGCATGATTTAGTTCACATCTTGGTGGAGTATAAGTGAGACTAATAATCAAAATGTCTCTATGCTAGGACGTGATGCCCATATAATTAGTAACATGTCATTAACCTTGTTTGCAATCTCATATGTTAAATCTATGTCTACTCATTTGCCACACTATATTAAAGAGAGAGTGCATGTGTGAAACCATGAACCCCGGTCCATTTTTAATCATAAGAAACACTTTTCCAACCACTTTTAAGCATATTTTACATTCAGCCATTTTAAAATCAGAAAATACAAAAACACTTTTACTTCTTGCATTCACATATAAAAACCCCAAAAATACCATCCATCGTCATTACTATCATCCTTGCATTCTTATTTACCACCATTGCATATTTATTTACTGTTTTGCATTCATTATCATCTTAATATCATTCTCACACCTTGTGCTTGACAACCACTTGGTGAGGTTGAGGGCACAAAGCAATCTATTTTGTTTGCAGGAAATCTAGAGAAGGACAAGAAGATAAAACCCACACTTCTGATTCCCCGAGAGTTCGATATTAAACCCTAGAGTCACCTTCTTGGGGAAAAACTACCACTTCTACATACTCTGCACTTGGAGGCTCAACCTATTCCTAATATATTATTTTCCTTTCAGGGTATCAAGAGTACTTGTTGGCGTTGTTGAGGGAGAAGAACACTCTCATCAATCCCGTCATCAGATGTTTCACATGTTGTCTAGATTCGGACTAAAAGAATGAAAAGTGGATGAACATATACACTAAAACATGTCTAGATACATGTGGTACAAATATGAATGTAAAAAAGCCTAAACATCTTATATTATGGGACGGAGGGAGTATTTGGTTGATTCGAGTTGTATGTTGATATGGTACAGTCCTATGTGTTGGAGATATGCCCAAGAGGCAATAATAAAGATTATTGTTTATCATATTTTCCCGTTCATGATAAATGTTTATTATCCATGCTAGAATTGTATTAATCGGAAACAAATACATGTGTGGAATATAAACGGTAATGTGTCCCTAGTCTTTCCTCTTGTGACTAGTTCGTTAATCAAGTGATGGTTAGATGTTTCCTAACCATGGATTTATAAATCACTTGATAAACGAAGTTTGTATCATGGGAGATGATATAATGGACAAGACTCAATTTAATAGATGTCAAATATAGTTTCCTTAGACCATGAGATTATGTTACTCCCGCTTATCGGAAGAGTGCTTTGTGGACATCAAACATCACTTCATAACTGGGTGATTATAAAGGTGGCTTTCAGGTACTCTGATGGTAGGTTGTTGGGTTGCATGTTTCAAGACTGGGATTTGTTCGTCCAACAGTTGGATAGATATCTCTGGGCCCTCTCGGTAGCATAGCATCCGAATGCTTGCAAGCATATGACTAAGTGGCTAGTCATATCGGATCCTATCATATGTGAACGAGTAAAAGAGAACTTGTCGGTAACGAGATTAATCAGATATGGAGATATCGGTGGATTGAATCTCGGACAAGTAATATATCGTGAAACAAAAGGAATCGTATATGGATTGATTGAATCCCGGACATTGTGGTTCGACTAGTAAAATACTTCGTCGAATATGTAGGAATTAATATGGGCATCCCGGTCCCGCTATTAATATGACATATTCGCGAACCCGCAGAGTCACACACTTAACGTTCAATGTTGTTAGGGCTCGAGATAAATGATGGTGTGAAGGAATATTGATTCGGAGTCTCGGATGGGATCCCGGATATCACGAGGATTTCCGGAGTGGTCCGAAGAATAAGATTCATATAAGGAAAGTGGTTCCGGGAGGTATCGGAAAGGTCCGGGAATTTTCCGGTAGAGTACCGGAATATTCTAGAAGGTTCTAGAGGATTCTAGAAGTGGGGCCCACAGATGTTTGGGGCGCACATGGATTAAAGGGGTGGTGGACTGGCCTAATGGGCCAGCCGCACCATACCCCAAAGGGGCCCATGCGGGCTAGGGAAAGCCCAAAAGGGGGCCGGCCTAACCCTAACCCTAGGGCGGCTGGCTTGGGGGCCAAGCCACCTAGCCGCCGGCCCTAGAGGGAGGTGGGACGCAGCCCCCCTGGCTGCCTATATAAAAGGGGTGCTGGGGAGGGCTAATGCACCCCATTGTGCCCCTCCCCAAGCCGCCGCCCCCTCCCCCATGCCGCACCACCTCGTCCTCCCTCCTCTCTAGCAGCTGCTTGGCGAAGCCCTGCTGGATTTCCACACCATATCCACCACACCACCGTGGTCGTGCTGCTGATCTTGCAAGCCTCTCCACCACCTCTTGCGGGATCAAGAACGTGGAGTCTTCATCGAGCCGTACGTGTGGATCTCTCGGAGGTGTTGCCCGTGCGACGCTTGGATAATACATCTCCTCGCGACTAGACGAGTCTAGTTGCGGCGATCGACTAGCCAATCCATGCCTCGACAAAACGCTCACGGTTTTCTTTGAGGGTGAGATTCGATCTCCTTCTTGCTACCAACCTCTCATAGATCAGATCTCGTGTTGGGTTTATTCCGTCTTGTTTGCGTAGGAATTTTTTTTGTTTTCTATGCTGCGACCCTTCAGTGGTATCAGAGCCTAGATCTATTCCTAGATGTTGGTGCGATTAGACACAAGTGTTGTGGGCATTGATATTATATGTTACTACCTTCTCGCGTGCAGTTTGTATCTTGACGGTATTGTGATATTGAAGCGGCCCGGACCAACCTTACTCATCCACGTACGAGAGACCGGTTCCACGATTGACATGCAACTTGGATTGCATAGAAGGCCTTTGAAAAGGATGAGTAAATAAGCAACTATTTTGTCAACGTTGTGGTTTTGCGTAGATTAGAACGGTTCTATCTCATGACCCATAGAATCCACGTAAAAATTGCTTAAACAAAGTAGAGGCGTCTAACTTGTTTTTGTAGGGTTTGTGATGTGGTATGACCCAAGATGTGATTATGTGATGTATGCAATGATCATGTTTTGTAATTTTAACGACTTGCATGTCGATGAGTACGGCAACCGGCAGGAGCCTTATGGTTGTCTCATATTTATTGTATGACTTGCGTGTCACTTTAAATGCCATGTAATTGCTTTACTTTATTGCAATAGTTGGTGGAGACAATCATGGTGGTGGTGCCACGAGCTGGTGATGATGGAGATCATGCGGTGCTTTGGAGATGGAGATCAAAGGCACAAGAAAAGGCTATACCATGTCACAAAAATTATGAATTGCATATGATGTTAATCCTTTTATGCACCTTATGGTTTTGCTTAGATACAATCTCGACGGTAGCATGATAAGGTGATCTCTCACGTTAATATCAAGATGTGTTCTCCCCTAGTATGCACTGTTGCAAAAGTTCGTCGTTTTGAAGCACCACGTGATGATCGGGTGTGATAGACTCTACGTTCACATACAACAGGTGTAAGCCAGTTTACACATGCGGAAATACTACGGTTTCCTTAACGAGCCTAGCATGTACAGACATGGCCTCGGAACACAAGAGCCGAAAGGCTAGGCGCGAGTCATATGGATGATATGATCAACATGGTGATGTTCACCTTTGAAGCTGCACCACCTCACGTGATGATTGGTCGTGGTGTAGTGGATTTGGATCGTGTGTCACTAAACAACCAGAAAGATGTTGAGTTTAGTGGGAGTTCGTTTTGTAATTAGATTATTTTGAACAAACTATCATGAACATAGTCTAAACACCTTGCAAATATGTTGTAGATCCATGGCCCGTCCCAACACCACCATGAATGTTAACGCGTTACTAGAGAAAGACAAGCTGAAATACGATGGAAGCAATTTCTCATATTGGTTTATGAATCTGAAGATTATCCTCACTGCTGCCAAGAAACTGTATGTCCTAGATGCACCGCTAGGTGAGGCTCCAGCAGAGGGAGCGGCTGAAGATGTTAGGAACGTCTGGGCAGCCCGCTCTGAGGACCACGAGATAGTTAAGTGCGGTCTGTTGTATGGCTTAGGACCAAAGCTTCAAAAGCGTTTTGAGCACCATGGCGTTCATCAGATGATTGTTGATCTGAAAGCTATGTTTCAGACTCAAGCCAAGGTGGAGAGGTATGAGGCCTCCACCAAGTTCTTTAGCTGTATGATGGAGGAGAACAGCTCCGTCAGTGAACACGTGCTCAAAATGTCTGGGTACGGTGATCGTCTGGCACAGCTGGGTGTCGTGATTCCCAATGAGTTGGGGATCGACCGTGTTCTCCAGTCACTTCCACCTAGCTACAAAGGCTTCATGATGAACTATAATATGCAAGGGATGGAGAAAACTCTTCCTGAGCTATTCGCGATGTTGAAAACCGCGGAAGTGGAAATCAAGAAGGAGCATCAAGTGTTGATGGTCAATAAGACCACCAGTTTCAAGAAAAAGGGCAAGAGAGACAACTTCAAGAAGGGCGGCAAGCAAGCTGTCGCGCCTGCGAGGAAGTCAAGGAAGGGCCCTAAGTCTGATACTGAGTGCTTCTACTGCAAGGGAACTGGACACTGGAAGCGGAACTGCCCCAAGTATCTGGCAGACAAGAAGGCTGGCACCGTCAAACAAGGTATATGTGATATACATGTTATTGATGTGTATTTGAAAAGTGCTCGTAGTAGCACCTGGGTATTTGATACTGTTTCGGTTGCTAATATATGTAACTCGAAACAGGAGCTGCAGAATAGACGACGCTTGGCGAGGGATGAGGTGACGATGCGCGTTGGAAATGGATCAAAAGTTGAAGTCATTGCCGTCGGCACACTCCCTCTACGCCTACCTTCGGGATTAGTTTTAAACCTTAATAATTGTTATTTGGTGCCTGCGTTAAGCATGAACATTGTATCTGGATCTTGTTTATTGCGAGACGGTTATTCATTTAAATCTGAAAACTTTGATGTTTTGATTTATATGGATAATATCTTTTATGGTCATGCACCTGAGAGGAATGGTTTATTTCTATTGAATCTCGATAGTAGTGATACACATGTTCATAACATTGATGCCAGAAGATGCAAACTGACTGATGATAATACCACATATTTGTGGCACTGCCGTTTGGGTCACATTGGTGTAAAGCGCATGAAGAAACTCCATTCTGATGGACTTTTGGATTCACTTGATTTTGAATCATTTGAAACTTGCGAACCATGCCTTATGGGCAAGATGACTCGAACACCCTTCTCCGGCACGATGGAGAGAGCAACAGACTTGTTGGAAATCATACATACGGATGTGTGTGGACCAATGAGTGTTGCAGCATGCGGTGGATATCGTTAGTTCTTGACCTTCACTGATGATTTAAGTAGATATGGGTATATTTATTTAATGAAGCACAAGTCTGAAACGTTCGAAAATTTCAAAGAATTTCAGAGTGAAGTTGAGAATCTTCGTAACAAGAAAATAAAGTTTATTCGATCTGATCGTGGAGGCGAATATTTGAGTTACGAGTTTGGCATGCATTTAAAGACGTGTGGAATTGTTTCACAACTCACGCCACCTGGAACACCACAGCGTAATGGTTTGTCTAAACGTCGTAATCGAACTTTATTGGATATGGTGCGATCTATGATGTCTCTTACCGATCTGCCACTGTCATTTTGGAGCTATGCATTAGAGACAGCCGCATTCACTTTAAATAGGGCGCCATCAAAATCCATTGAGACGACTCCATATGAGTTATAGTTTGGCAAGAAGCCAAAGTTATCGTTTCTTAAAATTTGGGGTTGCGATGCTTATGTGAAAAGACTTCAACCTGATAAGCTCGAACCCAAGTCAGAAAAATGCGTCTTCATAGGATACCCTAAGGAAACTATTGGGTATGCCTTCTACCACAGAACCGAGGGCAAGATCTTTGTTGCCAAGAATGGTTCCTTTCTAGAGAAGGAGTTTCTCTCGAAAGAAGTGAGTGGGAGGAAAGTAGAGCTTCACGAGGTTATTGAACCTATTCTTGAGATGCCGAGTAGCGCAGAACTGGAAGATGTTCCAGAGCAGCCGTCGCCACCTGAAGAAGAAGCAAATGATGGTGATCATGGTGCTTCAGTCATAGCTGCTACTGGACCTCGCAGGTCAATGAGGGAACGTACCGCTCCTGATCGATACGACCCCGTCATGAGTGTCATGTTGTTAGACAATGATGAACCTGCGAGTTATGAGGAAGCGATGATGAGCCCGGACTCCGATAAATGGCTAGGAGCCATGAAATCCGAAATTGAATCCATGTATGAAAACCAAGTATGGACTTTGGCGGACTTACCGAACGACCAAAAGGCCGTTGAGAACAAATGGATATTCAAAAGAAAGACAAATGCTGACGGAAACGTCACCGTGTATAAAGCACGACTTGTCGCAAAGGGTTTCCGAAAAATTCAAGGAGTTGACTACGATCAGACATTCTCACCTGTAGCGATGCTGAAATCTGTTCGGATTATGTTAGCAATTGCCGCTTTTTATGATTATGAAATTTGGCAAATGGATGTGAAGACCGCGTTCCTCAATGGTCATATTAAGGAAGAGTTGTACATGGTGCAGCCCAAAGGTTTTGTTGATCCAAAGGATGCTAACAAGGTATGCAAACTTCAGAGATCCATTTATGGACTGAAGCAAGCATCGCGGAGTTGGAATCTCCGGTTTGATGAAGTGATCAAAGGGTTTGGATTTGTCCAAACTTATAGAGAGGCCTGCATTTACAAGAAAGTGAGTGGGAGTTCAGTTGCATTTTTAATACTATATGTGGATGACATATTATTGATTGGAAATGATGTCGCACTACTAGAAAGTGTAAAGGCTTACTTGAATAAATGTTTTTCAATGAAAGACCTTGGCGAAGCAGCGTACATTTTAGGCATAAAGATCTATAGAGATAGGTCAAGGCGCCTAATAGGGCTTTCACAGAGTACATACCTTGACAAGGTTCTGAAGAAGTTCAGAATGGAAAATTCGAAGAAGGGGTTCTTACCAATGTTGCAAGGAAAGGTTTTGAGTAAGACTCAGAGTCCTGTCACGACAAAAGATAGAGAGACAATGAACAAGGTTCCCTATGCCTCAGCCATAGGCTCTATCATGTATGCTATGCTATGTACTAGACCAGATATGTGCCATGCTGTAAGTCTGACTAGCAGGTACCAGAGTGATCCAGGAGTGGAACACTGGACGGCTGTCAAGAATATCCTTAAGTATCTGAATAGAACTAAGGAAATGTTTCTCGTATATGGAAGTGACCAAGAGATCGTCGTAAGGGGTTACGTCGATGCTAGTTGGGATACCGATCTGGATGATTCGAAGTCTCAGTCCGGATACATGTTTATTCTAAATGGTGGCGCTGTGAGTTGGAGGAGTTCCAAACAGAGCGTGGTGGCGAAATCTTCAATAGAAGCGGAATATGTGACAGCCTCGTCGGCAGCAAGTGAAGCAGTCTGGATGAAGGAGTTCCTCTCCGAGCTGGGTGTGGTTCAAAGTGCGTCAAGACCACTGGCACTGTACTGTGATAATACAGGTGCGATTGCACTTGCCAAGGAACCAACTTCACACAAGAACACAAAACATATTAAGCGCCGCTTTCACAATTTGCGTGAGAATGTCCGAGATGGAGACATTGAGATTTGCAAGGTGCACACGGATCTGAATGTGGAAGACCCGTTGACTAAACCTCTTCCACGAGCAAAACATGATCAGCACCGGGAGGCCATGGGTGTTAGATTGCTACAGATGTAAACTAGATTATTGACTCTAGTGCAAGTGGGAGACTGTTGGAGATATGCCCAACAGGCAATAATAAAGATTATTGTTTATCATATTTTCCCATTCATGATAAATGTTTATTATCCATGCTAGAATTGTATTAATCGGAAACAAATACATGTGTGGAATATAAACAGTAATGTGTCCCTAGTCTTTCCTCTTGTGACTAGTTCGTTAATCAAGTGATGGTTAGATGTTTCCTAACCATGGATTTATGAATCACTTGATAAACGAAGTTTGTATCATGGGAGATGATATAATGGACAAGACTCAATTTAATAGATGTCAAATATAGTTTCCTTAGACCATGAGATTATGTTACTCCCACTTATCGGAAGAGTGCTTTGTGGACATCAAACGTCACTTCGTAACTGGGTAATTATAAAGGTGGCTTGCATATTTCAAGACTGAGATTTGTTCGTCCAACAGTTGGATAGATATCTCTGGGCCCTCTTGGTAGCATAGCATCCAAATGCTTGCAAGCATATGACTAAGTGGCTAGTCATGTCGGATCCTATCCTACGGGAACGAGTAAACGAGAACTTGTCGGTAACGAGATTAATCAGATATGGAGATATCGGTGGATTGAATCTCGGACAAGTAATATATCATGAAACAAAAGGAATCGTATATGGATTGATTGAATCCCGGACATTGTGGTTCGACTAGTAAAGTACTTCGTCGAATATGTAGGAATTAATATGGGCATCCCGGTCCCGCTATTAATATGACATATTCGCGAACCCGCAGAGTCACACACTTAACGTTCAATGTAGTTAGGGCTCGAGATAAATGATGGTGTGAAGGAATATTGATTTGGAGTCTCGGATGGGATCCCGGACATCACGAGGATTTCTGGAGTGGTCCGGAGAATAAGATTCATATAAGGAAAGTGGTTCCGGGAGGTATCGAAAAGGTCCGGGAATTTTCCGGTAGAGTACCGGAATATTCTAGAAGGTTCTAGAGGAGTCTAGAAGTGGGGCCCACAGATGTTTGGGGCCCACATGGATTAAAGTGGTGGTGGACTGGCCTCATGGGCCAGCCGCACCATACCCCAAAGGGGCCCATGCGGGCTAGGGCAAGCCCAAAAGGGGGCCGGCCTAACCCTAACCCTAGGACGGCTGGCTTGGGGGCACAAGGAGGCTGCGGCAGCCTCGCCGCAGCCCCCCTGGCTGCCTATATAAAAGGGGGGCTGGGGAGGGCTGCCGCACCTCCTTGTGCCCCTCCCCAAGCCGCCGCCCCCTCCCCCATGCCGCACCACCTCCTCCTCCCTCCTCTCTAGCAGCTGCTTGGCGAAGCCCTACTGGATTTCCACACCATATCCACCACACCACCGTCGTCGTGCTGCTGATCTCACGAGCCGCTCCACCACCTCTTGCGGGATCAAGAACGTGGAGTCTTCATCGATCCGTACATGTGGATCTCTCGGAGGTGTTGCCCGTGCGACGCTTGGATAATACATCTCCTCGCGACTAGACGAGTCTAGTTGCGGGGATCGACTAGCCAACCCCTGCCTCGACAAAACTGCTCACGGTTTTCTTCGAGGGTGAGATTCAATCTCCTTCTTGCTACCAACCTCTCGTAGCTCAGATCTCGTGTTGGGTTTATTCCGTCTTGTTTGCGTAGGAATTTTTTTGTTTTCTATGCTGCGACCCTTCACTATGGTGCCCATTATATACTTGCGCGCGTGGATAACATCATAGGGTTTGTAGTATGTGAAGGAGGCCGGGAGTTAGGGCTGCCGGAGTGACAGAAACCTAAGCCCCATCCCGGTTTTTGACATTGTATGGGATAAAGAGAACCTTATGAACTTAATGCTATGGTTGGGTTTTTAGCTTAATGAATATTAGTAGTTGCGGATGCTTGCTAATGTTACAATCATATAGTACATGTAATCACAAGTAGTTGAGAACGTGTATGCTTTGCCTCTCTCACATAGAAAACTGAATCGAAGACGATAAACTGAATAACTTCACTAATTAATTATCAACAATTCCGCCACGCCTTCCGCCACTTTTCCACACTCATGGTTCTGTTATTTATGGTATTTTAGTATACTTTATTGCTGCAGCAACTAACTTTTATCTTCTTGTTCTTTATTATATTACAAAACCATCCTTTCATACCCGTTTTATTCCTATAGTTTTATTTCCTAGATAGAGCAAACGTTTGGTGTGCGTAGAGTTGTGTCAATGGTTGATAGAACTTGAGAGAATATTAATCCTACCTTTAGCTCCTCGTTGGGTTTGATACTTCTATTTATCGAAAAGGTTACAAACGATCCCCTACACTTGTGGGTTATCATTGTGTCCTGCTTAATTGCTAACAGAACATGACGCCTTTTCGGCTTACCTATCGTCGCGTTCCGGCTTAATAGCCAACGCGGCATGATGTTTTTTTGAGCTCTAGCTTAATTGCTAATGTGGCACGATGCTTTTCCGGCATGATTATCATCGTTGTTCCAGCTTACATGACAACCGACAATAATCAATTTTTTCTCTCTACTGGTTTAGACAAGTTCATAGTCATCTACGCCACGTCCGGCTTAGGCGGATCCGTCGTGGCCTACTCGTCGTCGCGGTCCGGCTTAATTGCCGTCGCGGCCTACTCATCACCGTATCCCAGCCTATGTGTCATCAACGCCAAGAGCACCAAAAAGTTAAGTTTTTCATCAATTCTCTCGTTAACATTACCTATGGTTATGAAATAAATTCTGGTTCACTCTTCAAGATCATGCCATCTTTTATTTTACGATGATCATATATACTAAGCTATCAATGTCAACCCGAATTTGCTTCGTGCTAGTGGTTATGTTTCTGATACTTTTTGGCCATGTTGCCTTACAAACTAATGTTTTATCAGCCTAACAGTATTTATCTGATCGCTTATGTGCTAGGTCGCCTAAGTAGGTGTTTTGGCACCAAAGGCCGGCGCTTGTTCTGGGTTTAAACAGCTAGGTATTGCATCCCTGTTGCCCAGCAGACGTTCCGTGTTGGAGGTTTGCTAACACACGAAATATGGCTAAAGTGCATAAGACAGAAAACTTAAGGGCGGATCGCAGATAATCTGCAACCCAAAGTTTTTATTGAAAAAATTGTCGGCTTAGGCCTTACAATTGTTCAGCTTGCATTAAAATTACAGCTTAATGCAGTTATTGTTTATTCTATAGATGTTTTTGTTGCCGCTTCATCAAGGACGCCACCTGCAAGACGACTTATCTTCAGCCGCCTCCTGGGTTTTAAACAGGTTGGCATTGCCCTATTGCCCGGTGAGATGTATTCATCAAGCCTCACGTCGCCTTATTTCATAAGGTCGACATGAGCCTCGAGGGCTACAGTCCGTCGAAACTTACAGTTTTGATGGATAGCTCGGGGGCTGCGTCGAGTCTCATGCCGCCATAATACATAAACCGACATGAGCCTCGGGGGCTACAACCATTGGATCTACAATGACGCAAGTTTTGCTGAGCATCAACCCGACTTTTGAGTACTTCGATTCGTCGCTCGGGGGCTACAGCCATCGGATTTTCTGAGTCTCATGCCGCCTTACTTCATAAGCTGACATGAGCCTCGGGGGCTACATCCTCAAGGACATCGAAGCTTTTTTCTTCATCCACTCTTTGGAATAAACTCGATTCTGAGACATGCAAATTGACTGTGTTCCCAATGGACAATAAAGCTAGCACCAGCGGGCACAGCTCAATTCTGAAGGCAGACCGGACGCGACCTACTTCAGAAGCATGGAAATCGGACGAGTTCCACTGGACATAAGTGATACGCCCATTTTGCATCACTATTTTACATCATAATTCATCTTTATTCATTAATATATTTCATATTATGATGCAATACTTATGTTATTTTATCTCATTTTGCATGTTTGGCAATTATTGGAGATGAATCCACCGGAGCCTGGAATCAGCTGGAAAAGTACCTGTCAAGACACATGACTTCGGAAGCTCCATAAATTCCAGAAAAATTCGGAGATAAATATTATGGGAAATAAGCCATGGAGCCAAGAGGGTGCACGGAGGCAAGCTCCAGGGAGTAGGGGCGGCCCCCTGCCGCGGTCCCATCCTAGGCCGCGGGTGGGACCCGCCCCTGGCCCCTGTGGCCCCCCTCCGGCTCCCCTTCGGCGTATTACTTCCCTTTGACCTAAAAACGTCGGGGGTATCGAAGAGGAATTTTTCCGCCACCTCCACGAGGCGGAAACCAGACAGAGAGAAGAAGAGCTCCGACAGGGAGAAATCTGCCGGGGAATTTCCCTCCCGGAGGGGGGAATCGCCAACATCGTCATCGCCATCACGCCGGGCATCATCGGGACATAGTTTTAAAAACCGGACTGGCCATTGAACCGGTCAGGCGACTGGTTCACTGGTTCAGCGGTCGGACCACCGGTTCACCCGGTTCGATTGCGACAAAAAACCGGTATTTTTAACTAAAATTTAAGTAATTTTCGTAAAAAGTTGACCAAATAACATATATGTAACACATATTTCAATTAGGAATCATAAAACATGTTCAGCCCAAGTGGTATTAGGCCTCGCGTGCTATATTCCTCCTTGTAGAAGGTCGCGAGTTCAAGTCCCGTCGCCTGCATCCTCATTTTCTCCGGTTTTTTACTGATTCAACCGGTGGCTCTTAAAAAACTGGCCAGTCCGTCGGTTCCGGTGTTTTAAACTATGCATCGGGATCATCATCAACACCATCTCCATCATCATCACCGTCATCGTCCCATCTCATCCCGTTGTAGCAATTGTCATTGTTTTGTTATTAGTTCATTGAATCGTATCCCAGGTGTTGATTACTACTTGTAGTTGATGCTTGAGAGTTTTATCGGTGAATTGTCTTTACAATCAGATTGTTGCCCTTATTCATATCACCTCTGATCATGATCTATATGATGTCTTGTGAGTAGTTCGTTTGGTTCTTGAGGACATGGGGAAAGCCTAGTTGCTAGTAATTGCATGATGTTGAGTAATATTTAATGGTTTGATTTATGTTGTGGTGTTATTCCTCTAGTGGTATCGTGTGAACATCGACTACATGATACTTCACCTTTCAAAGGGCCTAGGGGAATGCATAGTGTATTTAGTTTGCTTATGGTAGGGTTGCAGGAGTGACAGAAACCTAAACCCCAATTTGTGAACTAGTGCACTAGGGAGCGTAGGGTCTCGGAGTTTAAGGCTGTGGTTAGGTTTTTATCTTAATTACTTTCTTGTAGTTGCGGATGCTTGCAAGGGGTTTAATCACAAGTATGTATTTGTCCAAGTAAGGGCGGTGCATTAGCATAGGTCCACCCACACAACACTTTATCAAAACATTGAAGGTTAATCACCGGCGTGCAATGAAACTGGCTAGGCAGAAACTCCCATGTGTCCTCGAGAACGTTTTAATCTTCATAAGTAACACAACCGGCCTGTCCTTTGAGCTTAAAAGGATTGGGCTATTTGCTGCAATTATTGTAGCACTCTTTTATTCACTTGTTATTTATTTATTCTTTAAATCAAAAATCCAAAAACATTTCTCTTTTAGTGCTTGCAGCGAAACCTTGCTGAAAACTACTTGTCAAGACCTTCTGCTCCTCGTTGGGTTCGACACTCTTACTTATCGAAAGGACTATGATAGATCCCTATACTTGTGGGTCATCAAGACTCTTTTCTGGCGCCGTTGCCGGGGAGTGTAGCACTATTGGTAAGTGGAACTGGTAAGGAACTCTTTTATTGTAAGTGTTGTTTTTATTTTTACTTGTTACTTTGCTTCGTTATGGAGCACTCTTCACTTAATATGCTGTTTGGGAGTGACTCTTCCACCACACCTGTAGTGGATCAGAGTCCTCCGCTCTCTGAAATTGATCCATTTAAAATACCCATGGGAATTATTGATCATGTTATGAGTAACCGTTATGCAGGGGATGGAACCATCCATCCAGGTTATCATTTGCTTTATATTAAAGATCTGTGTGAGCTATTTAAGATTGCAGGTATGTCAAAAGAGGTAATCATGAGGAAATTATTCTCAATATCACTAAAGGATAAAGCTATGGACTGGTATATGCTTCTGGATAATTCTCACTTGATGGATTGGAAAGAGCTTATGTCTCTCTTTTATTCTAAATTTTATCCTCTTCATGAAATTCATCAAGATAGAAATTATATTTATAACTTTTGGCCATATGAAGGAGAAAGCATTGCTCAAGCTTGGGGGAGGTTGAAATCTTTAATGCTTAAATGCCCCAATCATAAGCTTCCTAATGATATAATTGTTAACAATTTTTATGTGAGGCTGCCTCGCTATGATAAGGATATGCTTGATGCCTCTTCTCTGGGATCCTTTACAAACAAAGAAGTTAATGCTAAATGGGATTTAATTGAAAGGATTTATCGCAATGCGGAAGATTGGGAGATCGACAAAGGTAAAGAATTAGGTATAAATTATGAGTATGACTGCATTAAATCATTCATGGAAACTGAACGTTTTAATATGCTTAGTACTAAGTTTGGGCTCGATTCTCAAATTGTTGTTGATATTTGTAAATCCTTTGCTGACCATATTAATATTCCAAAAGAAAAGTGGGATAAGTATCATGAACCATTTAAAGATGTTTGTAAAACAGATGTGCTTGCTAGTGATGATGTGCCTGTTCAAACAGTTGAATCTGTTTTACCTGCTGTTTACTTTGAAAAACCACCCTTTCCTATAAAAATTAAAGAACACTCAATCGTGGCTAGTGTGGTTAATAAAAGTGAAAGGAAAGCTTATGAACCTGATGAACAACTTGAAATTGCCTCTCCAGTAGCTTTGGTTAAAGATCTTGTAACTGAGAACGTCGATGGAAGTTCTATTTATTTTTGTGAAGCTGCTACTAACATTGTTAGACAGGATAAAAGTGCAAAAGTTGTTGGTACTCCTGTTGTCTCTGTCAAGATAGGTGATCATTGCTATTATGGATTATGTGATATGGGTGCAAGTGCAAGTGCTATTCCTTATACACTTTATCAAGAAATAATGCGCGAAATTGCGCCATGTGAGCTTGAGGATATTGATTTGGAGATTAAATTGGCTAACAGAGACGTCATCCACCCGGTGGGAATTGTCAGAGACGTTGAAGTCTTATATGGTAAGGTAAAATATCCAACTGATTTCCTTGTCTTGGGGTCGGTTAAAGATAAATTTTGTCCTATCATATTTGGTAGACCTTTCTTAAATACTTGTAGTGCTGTTATAGATTTTAAGAAAGAAAAGGTCTCTGTTCAATTCGCTGGAGAGCCGTATGAATTTAATTTTTTCAAATTTGCTAGACATCGTTATGATAAAAAATTACCTAATGAGAATCTTATTATTGAAAGAATTGCTTCTATTGCCGTGCCTCCTAATGATCCTTTGCAGCAATATATGGAGGAGCACGAGAATGATATGTTTATGCAGGAAAGAGAGGAAATTGATGAAGTCTTCTTTAGACAGCCGGCTATTCTAAAGCATGATATACCCGTGGAGTCTCTAGGCACCCAGACACCTCCAAAGGGAGATCCGGTTTTGGAATTAAAAGCTCTCCCAGACACTCTCAAATATACATATTTGGATGAGAAGAAAATATATCCTGTTATTATCAATTCTAACCTTTCAGTGAAAGAGGAGGAGCGATTATTGGAGGTCCTTAGGAAACATCGAGCTGCATTGGGATATACTCTTGATGATCTTCAAGGGATTTCTCCATCTATTTGTCAACATACAATTAATCTTGAGCCTGATGCGAAGCCCGTTGTTGATCATCAACGAAGATTGAATCCAAAGATGAAGGATGTGGTAAGAAATGAGATACTCAAGCTTCTCGATGCAGGTATAATCTATCATATTGCTGATAGTAGATGGGTTAGTCCTGTTCATTGTGTTCCCAAAAAGGCAGGTTTGACTTTTGTTGCTAATGATAATAATGAACTCATTCCTCAAAGAACAGTTGTAGGGTATAGAATGTGCATTGATTATAGGAAACTTAATAAGGCTACTCGAAAAGATCATTATCCTTTGCCTTTTATCGATCAAATGCTTGAAAGACTGTCTAAGAATTCTCACTTTTGTTTTCTTGATGGTTATTCTGGTTTCTCTCAAATTGCTGTTAAATTTGAAGATCAAGAAAAAACTACTTTTACTTGTCCTTATGGAACTTATGCCTATAGACGTATGCCTTTTGGTTTGTGTAATGCACTTGCTACTTTTCAAAGATGCATGTCTGCTATTTTTCATGGTTTTTGTGAGGAAATTGTGGAAGTCTTCATGGACGATTCTCCGTCTATGGAACTTCTTTCGACAATTGCCTCTATAATATTAACAAAGTTTTGCAGAGATGTGAGGAGACGAATCTTGTTCTCAATTGGGAGAAGTGTCATTTCATGGTAAATGAAGGCATAGTGCTTGGACATAAAATTTCTGAAAGGGGGATTGAAGTTGATAAAGCCAAAATTGAAGCAATTGAGAAGATGCCCTATCCAACAGACATCAAAGGTATTCGTAGTTTCCTTGGTCATGCTGGTTTTTATAGGAGGTTTATTAAAGATTTTTCTAAGACATCGCGGCCTCTCACTAATCTTCTTCAAAAAGATGTTCCATATGTTTTTGATGAAGATTGTAAGAAAGCCTTCGAGGTACTAAAAAGGGTTTTAATCACCGCTCCTATAGTTCAACCGCCTGATTGGAATTTACCCTTTGAAATTATGTGTGATGCTAGTGATTATGCTGTAGGGGTTGTCCTTGGCCAAAGAATCGATAAGAAGTTGAATGTAATTCCTTATGCTAGTAAAACTTTGGATAATGCACAGAAAAATTATGCAACCACTGAAAAGGAATTTTTAGCGGTCGTTTTTGCTTGTGATAAATTTAGACAATATATTGTGGACTCTAAAGTAACTATTCATACTGACCATGCTGCAATTAAGTACCTTATGGAGAAGAAATATGCTAAGCCTAGACTTATTAGATGGGTGCTTTTGCTGCAAGAGTTTGATTTGCATATTGTTGATAGAAAAGGTGCAGAAAATCCTGTAGCTGATAATTTGTCTAGAATGGAAAATATTCCTCATGATCCCATCCCTGTAAATGATAGTTTCCCTGACAAACAACTTGTCGTCGTTAAGGTAACTTCTCATGATGCTCCTTGGTATGCTGATTATGCTAATTTTATTGTCTAGAAATTTTTGCCTCCAAGTTTTACTTATCAACAGAAAAAGAAATTCTTCTATGACTTGAGGCATTACTTTTGGGATGACCCACATTTATATAAGGAGGGAGCTGATGGAATCTTGAGGAGATGTATTCCTGAGCATGAACAGGAGGAGGTATTGATGAAGTGCCACAATAGTGATTATGGAGGACATCACGCAGGTGAAACGACTGCAGATAAGGTTCTTCAATCAGGTTTTTATTGGCCTACTTTATTTAAGGATGCTAAAAAGTTTGTTTCATCTTGTGATGAGTGTCAAAGGGTCGGTAGCATTAGTAGACGTAATGAAATGCCTATGAATTATTCTCTTGTTATTGAACCTTTTGATTGTTGGGGGTTTGACTTTATCGGTCCTTTTCCCACATCTCATGGTAATACTCATATTCGTGTTGCTCTAGATTATGTTACTAAGTGGGTGGAAGCTATACCAACTAAAAGTGATGATCATAAGACCTCCCTAAAAATGCTTAAAGAAGTTATTTTTCCTAGGTTTGGTGTGCCTAGATATCTTATGACTGATGGAGGATCTCATTTTATTCATGGAGCTTTTAGAAAGGTTTTAGCCAAGTACGATGTTAATCACAGAGTCTCCTCTCCGTATCATCCTCAAACTAGTGGGCAAGTTGAATTAACTAATAGAGAAATTAAACTGATCTTGCAAAAGACCGTTAACAAGTCTAGGAAGAATTGGTCTAAAAAACTTAATGATGCTTTATGGGCCTATAGAACTGCTTATAAAAACCCTATGGGTATGTCTCCTTATAAAATGGTTTATGGGAAGGCATGTCATTTGCCTCTTGAATTAGAACATAAAGCTTTTTGGGCTATTAGACAACTTAATTCTGATCCTAATCTTGCCGGTAAAACTAGGTTGCTTAAATTGAATTCCTTGGATGAGTGGAGAAATGAGGCTTATGAAAGTGCTCGTCTGTTTAAGGAAAAAGTAAAGAGATGGCATGATAAGAGAATTTTGAAAAGAGAATTTAATGTTGGTGATAAAGTGCTTTTGTATAGGTCTCGTCTCAGATTTTTTGCAGGAAAATTGCTATCAAAATGGGAGGGATCATTCATCATTGAGGAAGTTTATCGCTCCGGAGCTATAAAGATTAGTAATCTTGGTGGGGACAAAAATCAAGTGGTGAATGGTCAGCAACTTGAGCACTACATCTCCGGTAATCCCTAGGAAAAGGATGCTGATGCTATTCAAGTGGTCTCTCCGGAAGAACTCATCGAAACCAAATACCGGAAAACTTCAGAATCAGCAAATGAATAGGTAACTGTTTTGGTAAGGAAAGTGTCTCAGAAAATTCCAGAAAATTTATATTATTTATTTCTCGAAAATTAGGAAACTTCGGAGACTTGATGGAGTACGAGACGGACTGGCAGAGGCGGCCCTCTGCCGCGGCTCCACCCCAGGCTGCGGTGGGGATCCGCCCCTGGCCCCTGGACACCGCCTCCGACTCCGCCTAGTCCCGTCGTCTTACTTTTATTGCAAAAAATTTCGCTATATATTTCCCGAATTTTTCGACAAGCGTATCCTGTGTTTTTCGTCGTGTTTTGTCTCTGGCTATTTCTGTCAGGATCTTGAAGCTTTTGATCATGGCATCCTCTTCCGGACCTGACAACACCGGCAACGATGATCGAGGCATGGACTTCAAAGGAACTGAAGGAACGGAGGAAGTGTTTGAGAGCGTGCCCCATGATGATGGAGAGGAGTTCGAAGAAGACCAACGCCAATACCCCTATGCCACGGTGGCAAGGATTGGGGTGACGAAGAATCCTTCTGTTTTTGAGAAAAGGGAATGGCTACAGAAGGCGGATAAAGGCCCTCGTAGGAACTCTGCTGGGAGGTCTCCCTTTTCCCGAACCAGAAATCCTTTTCATACTTTAATCCATAACCATCAGCTTGAAACTGTTCCGTTTGGAGAGTTACCTTCTGCTTGGGATATAGATCGTACTCATGCAGGATGTGGGAGCTTCAGCACCGATAATGAGGACGGGTGGGGGAGAGCACAAGATGATTGGGACTCGCCTATTGGGTCGCTAAGAAGCCAAATTGAGAGTAACACAGAGATGATATGTCGTAATCTCGGGTATCAGTTTGAGGAGTTAAAAGAAACCATTGAAAGGCTCATAAGGATCATCGACCCATCTCCACCGCGGGAATAAATTCGAGCATTATGGGTAACGGCACTCCCTTGGCTTGTTCCAAGCTTGGGGGAGTGCCCCGGTATCTTTATCTTATGTCTTTTATTTTTCGCAGTCTTGTGAGTCTTATAATGAGTAGAGAAGTTATCTTGTAGTATGGTTTTGCATTGTGTCTTGTCACTCCTTGTGAGTCCTTTGTATCCGTTGGTGTGTGGTTTTCTATAATGGAATATAAATGAGAAGTATCTTTTATTCTTCTGCACTTTATATTTCATTATGGCAATCTCTCTCATCTGCTGATCTTGTGGTAAGTAATGATTTGACATTGGGTGCATGAGTAGAAGTTTATTCGGTATTGATAAGCATGGATTCGTTTAAATTGCAATAATTGCTTTGGTGCTTGAGTAGAGAAGAAGAATTTAATTGCAAATACACTATCTTATATGTCTTACATCCTTGTGAACCTTCCAGCTCATACACCTTTGTATTAGATTTATTTCTGACAGTGATGATAATCTTTATGTTGCATGTTTGACATATTGTTTTTGATAGCATAGTTGATTTACATCTCTCAACACTGTTTGTTTGCTGTAAAGCCTTTCTAGCCTAAAGCCCTGTACTGAGTGTATAGTTCACTCGTGCATCCAATTCCTAAAGCCAAACTTTCTTGCCAGCTAAGTCCACCATATCTACCTATGCATGGTATTTCTTGCCATTCCAAGTAAATTTGTCATGTGCTATCTTTAAAAAATTTAAAATACTTCTCTTTGTGCCTCTGTTTTTAAGCTCGTGAGGTAGCAGTAAAGAGCTAGATATAACTTGTGACGAGCAAGGTCATTTCCCCCCTTTTTCACCCGGTGTCGATGGATTACGTCTTCACTTGAATCAACCCGAGAGCAGCTTAAGCAAAAATATAAATATATCTCACAATTCTCCTCCGCGCAATGCAAATCTGAGAAATCAGCCCAAACATTGGACAGTGATAAAACCAAGGAGAAAGAGGAGCGTACTCGCTCCTCTAAAAACCAGCTGCTCTCACAAGTCTAAAAACCTTGCTTGTCATGGAGGACTAGATAGCTTCTCTGTTGTAAAGCCGTTAACGGAAGCATGCATACCTCAAAATCATTTTACTTCTGTTTTAAAAACCAAAAAGCTCTAGCACATGACTAATCCCTGCTTCCCTCTGTGAAGGGCCTCTCTTTTACTTATTGTTGAGTCAGTTCACCCACTTCCTCTACCTTCTAAAAGCAATCCCACATCGTTGAATTTTGATGTTAAGCAAGTATGATATATACATTATGTATTTTATGTCTCATGATAGTTATTCATTTTTCTTATGTCAGTTCTAACTCTTTTATAAGGATATAGCTTTGACGATTTGCAACTCGTGGGAAGATGACCGGATGGTTGAAGCATTTAAATGAATCTTTCTTGAAATATGGGCTGATAAGCATAATTGTTTCTTAAGCAGAGTCTCGTTTTGCCTTTGCTTAATAAGTTTCTATCTTCTTTCAGCTTAACATGTTGTAGTTACATTACTTGTCTTCGAGAAGCTTTATGAGAGAGAGGTTGATGTTTAAGATATATTTGTGTTTGATGAGTAAATACTGATGCTTCATGTTCGTATTCTTTATTTATCGACACTTCACTCTATAAACCTGTGGTCATGTTTACCGAGTTCAGTTTTCGCTTGGGGACAAGCGGAGTCTAAACTTGGGGGAGTTGATACGTCCATTTTGCATCACTTTTTTACATCATAATTCATCTTTATTCATTAATATATTTCATATTATGATGCAATACTTATGTTATTTTATCTCATTTTGCATGTTTGGCAATTATTAGAGATGCATCCACCGGAGCCTGGAATCAGCTGGAAAAGTACCTGTCAAGACACCTGACTTCGAAAGCTCCATAAATTCCAGAAAAATTCGGAGATAAATATTATGGGAAATAAGCCATGGAGCCAAAAGGGCGCACGGAGGCGAGCTCCAGGGAGCAGGGGCGGCCCCCTGCCATGGGACCACCCTAGGCCGCGGGTGGGACCCACCCCTGGCCCCTGTGGCCCCCCTCCAGCTCCCCTTCGGCTTATTACTTCCCTTTGACCTAAAAACGTCGGGGGTATCGAAGAGGAATTTTTCCGCCGACTCCACGAGGCGGAAACCAGACAGAGAGAAGAAGAGCTCCAGCAAGGAGAAATCTGTCGGGGAATTTCCCTCCCGGAGGAGGGAATCGTCGACATCGTCATCGCCATCACGCCGGGCATCATCGGGATGATCATCAACACCATCTCCATCATCAGCACCATCATCACCGTCATCGTCCCATCTCATCCCGCTGTAGCAATTGTCATTGTTTTGTTATTAGTTCATTGGAATCGTATCCCGGGTGTTGATTACTACTTGTAGTTGATGCTTGAGAGTTTTATCGGTGAATTGTCTTTACAATCAGATTGTTGCCCTTATTCATATCACCTCTGATCATGATCTATATGATGTCTTGTGAGTAGTTCGTTTGGTTCTTGAGGACATGGGGAAAGCCTAGTTGCTAGTAATTACATAATGTTGAGTAATATTTAATGGTTTGATTTATGTTGTGGTGTTATTCCTCTAGTGGTATCGTGTGAACGTCGACTACATGATACTTCACCTTTCAAAGGGCCTAGGGGAATGCATAGTGTATTTAGTTTGCTTATGGTAGGGTTGCAGGAGTGACAGAAACCTAAACCCCAATTTGTGAACTAGTGCACTAGGGAGCGTAGGGTCTCGGAGTTTAAGGTTGTGGTTAGGTTTTTATCTTAATTACTTTCTTGTAGTTGCGGATGCTTGCAAGGGGTTTAATCACAAGTATGTATTTGTCCAAGTAAGGGCGGTGCATTAGCATAGGTCCACCCACACAACACTTTATCAAAACATTGAAGGTTAATCACCGGCGTGCAATGAAACTGGCTAGGCAGAAACTCCCATGTGTCCTCGAGAACGTTTTAATCTTCATAAGTAACACAACCGGCCTGTCCTTTGAGCTTAAAAGGATTGGGCTATTTGCTGCAATTATTGTAGCACTCTTTTATTCACTTGTCATTTATTTGTTCTTTAAATCAAAAATCCAAAAAATTTCTCTTTTAGTGCTTGCAGTGAAATCTTGCTGAAAACTACTTGTCAAGACCTTCTGCTCCTCGTTGGGTTCGACACTCTTACTTATCGAAAGGACTACGATAGATCCCCTATACTTGTGGGTCATCAATAAGCCGGCACGATTAAAAATCGATCAGTCCGGACGTCCTGGTCAAACGTCTTAATCGGCAATTAAGACAGTCGCATTTCGGCAGTACATGTCGGATAATTTCTTCGGCAAAGCTTCAAGTTCTACATCGGTCTAACTAAGACAAGACAAACAAAGGCGAAACTACTTCAAGCCCGTTGAAAAGGCCGGCCGCTGGAGAATTCAAAACTTTCCGGGGGCTAATGTCGGGGATATACTAAATAGGGGTATCATCGACATGTACATATTGCAGTATAGCAGGGTGGCCCACTGGTGGTAATGCCGGCTGGCTTACCGGGCGGCCCATTATGCTGTAGCGCAAGGAGAAGGCAAAGCCAGCTAAGAAGGATCCAAGACGAAGACCCAATAACTGTCCGACTTGGTGCACAAGACGAAGACAACGAAGCCGTGTTAGTATACGAATCCTATTACCTTAGTCGGGGGACTTTCCTTGTAAGCCCTAGGACCGGCCGCCTTTATAAGCCGGCCTACGGGAGCCTTAGGGCACGAGCTCCATGGTCTGAAGACCAAGGCTTTCAGGCTATACACACAACATCATTGTAATCGACTCATATTGCCTTATAGTGATTTATAGCAGCACGTAGGATCACGCCACCGCCGTGTGATCCGAAGCTGGGTAAACTGTGTGTAATCCCGTCACCGGAATCCCGCTATGTTCCTCCCCCTACGGCTTCTTTCTACCGTCGGCGTATACCTAGCCGGATGGCACCTCTGTCCCGGCCAGATTTGACAATACCACGACAGGGTCACTCCGCTCCCCGGTGCGATCTGCTCCGGGTGTTCTTCTTCCTCCAGGTGCGAGGATCATCAGCTACTGCAGCGCGGCGTACTACGGCGGTCCTCCACCAAGTGGTTCGTCCCCGGTGGTGGGCGTCAAGCCGGTCGCGGTAGCCGAGCTCTGCAACGGCGGCAACGATGAGGGACTCGATTGCTTTTTCTAGTTAATTCTGAGGTTCCTTGTGTAAACTTTAAGGGCCTGGTTGTAATTTCTTATGTTTCTAGGGCTCAGACTGTAAGTTGTACGTGCCGTTTTCAATGAAGCTTCGGGGTCTTCCGGCCCCGTCACTTGTTCAAAAAAAAACGATGGAGCTCGATCTTGACTTCTGTACGGTTCTAGTTGGTGCATCTCAAAGAAACCGCTACGTACTCCACTGTCAAATGAAACCAAACACGATCAGGATCAGGGGCGTAGTCAGGCCCCCAGGCAATATGGGCTATGGCATGTGAACGTGGCAACAATATTTCTTCAGAGTGACTGTAGTCTGTAGTTACAACAAGATTATTTTGTACTGTTTTTACTGTAGTTATGTACGTGGTTGGACTGGGGCGTGGCTCAAACCTGACTACGCTACGGCCTACTGATCAGTACGGTGTCATTGCCCCAAGCAAGCCTATTACTTAATAAGTTTACAACCAGCGGCGCTTGTAACCCGAACACCTCAAACAGCTGAAAACAGAGGTTTCGTTTGGCCGGACTCCTCGCAAGTCCACCGGCTGTTGGGAGCTCACGAATGGGCGACCTGCTCGTATCATTTGTTAATTAATTAACAATGATCAGCATCGTCATCTTACAAGAAACAAAAAGTCGCATTGTCGCATGCTTAATTTCTCAAGTTCCTTGTGGCCATATCAATCATCGCCGCCGTAGTCTTTATAAAGATCAGTCATGCATCAGCGTAGTTCCATCACGAGCCTTCGACGAATCAACCAGAGACCATGAATTCTAGTAATGGAGCGACGAGGTCCTCCTTGAATTCTCGATCGATCATCCAAGAAAACGCCGCACAGCACGTGCTGAACATCTCGATCGAGCTAATTCAGTCATCGCGTGCCAGTCAGAGCACGAGTCAAGCTAGCATGATATACGCATGGATATCACGCAGCTTCTCCTGATGATCTGCATCTCTACCGCGTGTTGGCAGCCGTGCGAAATTAATTACGAGAGGAAAACCGTACTATACAATCGACGAACTGAAAGCACGAAGGCTGATTGAGCTTGCACGGAAGTTCTATCCACAATGCGGTCAAGAGAAAGATGGCGGCATGCATAGAGCGCTCTTGGGGCAAGGTCAACACATGCAAGTCGACCAGCTGAGCTGGGACTGAAGTTCTATCCACAATACGGTCAAAGGTGTACACGTAACAAGTTGGTCGGAAGACAGCGATACGTATACTGCATTAACAGCCTAAACTACTGATTAAAAAAAGTACATGAATACTGTATGAAGAATCACAAAACGGTCAAATGCAAAGTCAGAACTCCCTTTGTCCAACATGTTAAGAAACTGGTCCTTCTGATCTCATGCATGTACGAGTAGAGCTCGGACAATTGACTACATGCGTTTGATGTATGGTTAAGAAAAGGTCGAAGTCAACTCTCCATAAGAATGAGATAAGCCTACATGTATGTATGTATGTATGTATGTATGTATGTACATTGAGTTGTTAACTAAAGAATAACGCTGACAACATATATATACATACATCAAACACATGTACATTGAGTTAGCCGCATCTGTAGATTTCATTTTCCCATTTTTCTTTACTGTCGGTTCTATAACATTGCCCTAGGTCAGTTTTATCTAGCTACCGAGCTAATACTCCATCTTATCTGAGGTGGTCTTAAAGCCAGCTAGGACAGTGCTATCCTCGGTCAGTTTCACTGCCAAAACCGATTGTAATCATACAGTCGGAGTTGGTTTTCTAGTCAAACCCGGTTGTAATATCATACAGCTAGAGTACATGCTTTCCTTGTAATAAAATTGGCATTAAGATTAACTAAATTTTTACTCATATTTTCTACAGCCAACCCTCCGAATTCACAGCAATTGCGGAGCAATTTCATGAAACTTAACAACACGGCAATCACATCACAAGTGCATGACATAAAATTAACAACACAACATTCACGCCGCAAGTTCCAAACTAGCTGTAAAGATTACAAGTACAATTTTGTACTCCCTCCGTTCCTAAATATAAGATGTTTTAGCATGTCTCTTTCCATCCGTATCTAGACATGTTTTAGTGTAAGATTCATTTGAACCTTACACTAAAACATGTCTAAATACGAATGGAAAGAGAAATGCTAAAACATCTTATATTTAGGAACGGAGGGAGTAGATCGAACATAAGAGGTAAAGACAACAAGATAAGATGATTGTCTCATCATGGGTGGTGGAGTCCTCCTTCAGGCCATATCATCGCGAAGGTCACACCCTCGTGTGGCCGAGTGCTCCATGCAGTGGCAGCTCAAGGGGAGTGTCACATGATGAGATGACGAAGCAGCGACCGGCAAACACCAAGAGAGGGAGGAAAGGGGTGATGGCATTACGTCGTGAGACAAGGGAGAAAAGAAGATATGGTTGTTAGGTTTCATACGGGATAATAAACCGACTGTAATATTTTCTCTTTTGGTTATACAAAACAACCGAATTCAATACATAATGTGCCCCACATGTCAGTATAAACCGACTGGAGAGTTTCTTGCAGTCGGTTGTCTGTTAATAATTGCCATAGATCATGTGTCGATTTTGGATTTTGCTATCGAAATCAACTCCAATTGATAAGGGATAGCCCATCTTTTCACGGCGATCAGCAAGATAGCAAGGGATATCCAAGAAAACTCCAAATGTTTGTGTGCTATCAGAGATCAAAGATCCGCAATCAAGAGCAAGCAAACTCGATGGTACAGCGACCCATCATTGGAAAACCTAACAGTAATACAAAATTAGTAACCAAAATCTCCCATACATGGGGGCTTCCAAACCCTTTTTTGGGTGTCTCAAAACCTAACTCGGTTGGGACAGACCGCAAACCGACCTAAACCCAAGTCTAGTCCTAACAATACTGAAATGAAAAAAAATGATCATGTGACCCACAACATTACTTGGGAGGAGAAATAATTTGGCCTCTGTGGATAAATCGAAAAACGAAGCAACTTGCTAAGTCCGGCCAATATGATTGGCGTTGCGGATTTTTTAAACGCAAAAGACTATAGGTAAGGCCACTACCGCGTCATTTTCATATTAGAAAAAGGATATGATTACATGGGTGAGGAGAAGAGGGGGAGAGAATTAATGAGTGCCAACTAGTTGTCACATGCTTCCTTTAAGCTAGCCTTTGCTCTATGCATCACAAGTATAAAATTCTCCTTGAAGAAACTAATACATTTTTGTTGATCAACATGTTCTCATCAAAACTGATTTGATTCATGTGATTCCAGTTGCTCGAGCAACCAAGTATAAGAATCTCCTTGAAGCGGAAAGACTTGTACCTTTTTCTACATTCAGTAAGCATATCGACCAGTTGAAGATCCATGCTCCACTCAATATTCAAATACCACCAGAATATCTTACTAAAGTGACAAAAGAAGAAGAGGTGCATCATGTCCTCATTGGTGCAATTATAGCATAGAACACAACTAGTGGATCCAACATGATTACATGAAAGTTTTTCGTTGTGAGGATATCTCTCGGGTTTTATTTATCTTGAAGCGGTAACCAAAAGAAGAATTTTTGCTTGGGTAGATTACAGATTACTTCACTTCCAGATCCATCTCATTGGAGCAGGGGAAGTGGTAGAATAAGATAGAGCATTATACATGGGAAATCCACTTCGGCTCATAGGTGCATCTACACCCACTACCCAAAAATCGAATTATAAAATGTCAGAAAAATTCAAACAAAAACTTCGGGTGTACATATGAACATTCTATGTTCGTACAAAAACAATCGGGGTGAAAAGACATTTTTTATGGCCGGGATAAAAAAGAAAAGTCTCCGGCATTCCAAAATGACTTTGTACGTAACTTTTTTTTTGTCTTTTTATACAGGCCATACAAAATGTCATTTCGGTGTGAAACTTTTTTTGTACGGATAGATATTTTTCATATGAACACCCGATAGTTTTCTTTGAATTTTTTTGACATTTTGAAATGCATTAAAAATGCATTTTGCACAACAGCTTCATCTGCACCCGTGAGCCAAAACATCATGTCCGTACATATGGACATTCTATGTTCGCACACAAAATTTCATGGGGAAAAGATATTTTTTATGGCATCTGTACAAGGACAACTTGTGATGCTCTAAAATGAGTTTTCACGAGACATTTTTTCTTTTTAGCACAAATCATAAAAAAGGTCATTTTTTTACGATACTTTGTGGACAAACATAGAATGTCTTGATGTACATCCTAAATTTTTGTTTGAAATTTTTGAAATTTTAAAATACATTTAAAACATATTTTTCAATAAGGGTGAATCTAGTTCTATGAGCCAAAACACCATGTCTCACATATGCGGGTATTTGTCCATCATAGGAGCATCAGTCCATATATATTTTCACACTCTGACAGCGGACCCATCTCCAGCGAAACAGGTTCTGAGTGAACTGAACATATCAAGTAGTGGTGACCAAAAAAAAATCTTTAGAGTTATTCTGAAATTGTTTTCACCTCATCCTTCTCTGGTTCAGCCTGAGGAACCGCAACACAAAAAGGACCAAACTTTAGCATAAAGAGGAATTTGGAATAATAGGATCGGTAGCATACCTGCCCTCATACCACCCCCCCCCCCCCCCCCCCCCCCCCCCCCCCCCAAGCCATGTGTTCTCGGTTTCTCCTTACTATGTGTGTGCCCTTCTTCTTCAGATTAGCCACTTCCACATTTATATCTTTATCACACATAGGGTGCAGCACATGTCGTACCCATTATGCCACAAATAATAAACATTGGACCTTACCTCATAAGTGGAGCACCTATCAAATTGTCACGGTCGTCCTAGCAGCACTTGGTATGTATCCATATGCATACCATCACACCAACGTGTCAAGATAATCACCTACAGAAAAATTTTGATGCACCTTGTGTGTAACCTTTCAGCTTGCCTGAATAAAATAACCACTATTTCCAATGTGGTTGTGGATGTTTCCATGTAGGTAAATAATCCACCAAGCTCTTGCTGACTATATTTGTGTAACTGCCACTTTCAATTATCAGCTTTTAAAGGGTATTTCCCTACCAAAGTGGGTTTTGACGTTAATGATAACACAATTAGTGTTCTAACCATGTGCCAAGTATTTTTAGGTTGATTTCTTAAAAGCACGAGACGGTTTTTGACCCCTCAAATGTGAAAAGAGTGAAGAAGTTTTTCCATGTTTCTCCTATATTTTGTAAAAAGAAAAACCATACTATCAAAATAGGTTGCACAATGGAATGTGCGGATGAATCAATTTACTAGTGGCGGTGCGGATATTGCGGAGACCGATCGGCGGGCTAAGTTTGCATGGTGACCAAAACCGGAAATCTTTGGAGGTGTTCTGAAAT
The DNA here is from genome assembly GCA_012064385.1 of Puccinellia tenuiflora. NCBI lineage: Eukaryota > Viridiplantae > Streptophyta > Magnoliopsida > Poales > Poaceae > Puccinellia > Puccinellia tenuiflora. Next base: position 28,711 of record QRDG01001103.1, on the reverse strand, counting down.
TTGATTTCACCTCTGGTTCAGCTTAGACGTGAGGGGGAGTGTTAAAATATATAGCCTAGCCCTTTCCATCAGTTCGGACATTTGATTTAGGTGGCTAGTGAATCAATTTAATAACAAGAACATTTCAGTCTCAGTCCCTATACCGAATTGAAAACGGAGCAACTTGTTAAGTCTGAGCTAAGCGCAGACCAATACTTGTGGCTACGCGGACATCGCGTAGACTAACCGGGCTAAGTTCTCTTGGATACAAAAACCGAAATCTTTGGAGGTGTGCTGAAATTTGATTTCACCTCATAGTTCTCCAGTTAAGCCTTAGGAATTGCAACATGAAAACAACCAAACTTTAACATAAAGGAGGACGTTTCTTTGACGGACATTGCTACGTTGGCAACGATTGTAGCCGCACGGTAGCCGCTTAAAGCCTAATTCTTGCACCAGAACATTGGACCATCGGGCCACAACTAGCTTGCATGGCAGCCAGTGGCGAAGGGATGGTACAAAATTTTGGTATGGCGTAATCAGAAACATATATCACTGTTTAGTTAGAATCATTTTGACGCGGGGTAAACCTAATTTTTTTATGAATATGTAAGTTTTCATTGCCTAAACCAGTTAAAATTAATCAATGAGAATAGTTGTGCATTTAACTAATCAAATATCATCAAAGTTGAAAGAGCATAGTTGCCCCCATGTGTTGTTTTGGTAATTAATAACAATCTCTATGGACTAATGGTTGCATTAAGTTATACTTGTAGTGTTTGTCCATAGGAGTGCTTGAAGACCATATGTTGGTTTCAAGGTGGAAAGAAGAATATTAAGCGGAAATTCATCTATGCACCCGAGCTCACATGCACCTGTTTTTTTCAAGCAATTTTAAAAAATAGTAAAACATTATGAAAAATACTGAAAAAAATTGGTGACACACACATATGAGTTTCCCACACTCGTGCAAAATTTCGGAATGAAACGACAATTTATGTGCTCTGTACAAAAAAGACAAATAAATTGTCATTTCATTCCGAAATTTTGCACGAGTGTGGGAAACTCATATATGTATGTCACCAATTTTTTTCAGATTTTTTTTATAATGTTTTGCTATTTTTAAAAATTGCTCGAAAATAAGGGGAGCTGGTGCACCCGGGTGCAGAAACGCCGCCCTCAATATTAAGTGATGACCAAGAGGTTTAAAGTGTTATCTGAAGAATGGTCGTGATGGTGTTGAGCATAGTGCAAGTATGTCTTGAAGATTAAGATTGAGTGAATGTTCATGTTGATCTTCAAGACATCATCCTTATGAAGAGATAAGTAAAGATACAAGTTGATTAGTGCAAGTCCAAGAAGAGCATATTGAAGAGATCACATGCTTGGAGCTTGTCACCCTTTTGGATATAATGGTCAAGTGAAGATGATCTCCCATAGTGGCGTATGGGGGAGCAATCTTTGAGTCTTCACCGAGCAAAGCACAATCAAGAAAGGTGATCCACTTGAGAGGATATCAAGATCGTCCTCATCTAGCTCAAGTGGAATGCGCAAGGCAAAGGTATGATCTTGTTAGGGTTTCTATTTTACCAGTCTCGCGGTGTAGTTGGGAGACCGAGTTTTAGGATAGGTAACCGTACTATCAAGAGGGGCTCTTAAGTGAGCTTTAGTGTATCGGTCGTAGAGAGCTCAAACCTTTGCATCCTTGCATTCTTGCAATCATCTTTATTGGTTCTTATTTGTCTCTTATCGTGGTGCTTGTCGTGCTTGTCATGACAAGACCAAGTTCACCAAAAACGGATTTCGTTGCATCGTCTATTGCGTTTTCGGTGGTGGAGATTTTGCCGATTCACTAAGTGAGGAAAGGTTCACACCTTCCTACCCATACCAAAATATCCATTGCCTATTCTTATGTGGCTTTTATCTTGATGTGGTTTTAGAGCTTGTCTTGATCTTCAATACAAGCTCAAGTTCATCAAAAACGGATTTCGTATGAAAGACTTATTGCGTTTTTTTATTTTGGGGGTTTGCCGGTTATTCATTTAGAGAGAGATCAAACAATTCCCCATTTGGTTTTAACCTCCCATGTTGTACTATGATGTTTCTATGCATAATATTGTGGTGCTCGTTGTGGTGATTCCAACGAGTCCAAGATTATCGAAAACGGAGTCCGGATACAAAAGTTATTGCATTTTCGGTATCGGACGTTTTCTAGAAAGAAAAGAAAAGAAAAGAAAGAAAAAAAAAGGGGAAAGAACCTGGCCAGCCACTTGGCCGGCCTGGCTGGGCAAATGGCCGGGGCTCCTCTGTAGGGGGCCGGCCATCATGGCCGGGCTACTGGCTGGGCTACGCAACGCCCTGGCCAGCCATTTGGCCAGCTTGGCCGGCCTCGTGCCTTTTGCCTTCAACGGGCAGAATTTTACCCTTCCTATTTAAGGGGTTTCTTCCCCAAATGAACTTGACTTTTTGCCCAACTCTTGAGCTCATTTTCCTCCATTGTTGCCATCCCTTTGAGCTTTGCTATCTCTCAATCCCTCCAATAGTTCTTGCTAGTTTTTGAGGGAAAAGAGAGAGGAGGTCTAGATCCGCGTTTCCACCAATCGTTTTCTCCTCTAAGTGAGGAGAACCCTTTGGATCTAGATCTTTGGAGTTTCTTAGTGTTTCTCCTTTGTTCTTCCTCTTAAATCCCTCCATAGCATTAGTTACTTTGGTTTGATTTTAGAGAGAAGGATTTGACCACTTGGTGTGTTCTTGCCATTGCATTAGTTGCATCGGTTTGAGTTCTCCACGGTGATACGTGGAAGTGAATTTGAGAATCTTGTTTATCTTGGGTGCTTTGGTACCCTAGAGCTTGTTCCTCTAGGGCACGTTGGTACCCTAGACGGTTGTTCATCTCTCGGAGTCTTGGTGGCTCACGGGATTTGTTGGGAGCCTCCAATTGTGGAGTGCGGCTCAACCTTGTTCGTCTCGGAGCTTTGGTAGCTATGAAGACATTGCCGGGAGCCACCAATTAAGTTGTGGTGTGTGCCTCGGCCTTGGGCATCGAGTCTTGGTGGCTCGGTGCATTTGGTGAAGACCCTCCAACTTGTGGAGTGTGCTTCATCCTTGTAAAGGTTCTAGTTGTCAACCTCAACGGCAACATAGTGACAAGTGCCTCGCCACATCGGTGGTAAGACACAACGGAGATACAGTGTGCCATATCAAGGCTACTCGGTGTTTCACATCGGTGAACACCCGCGCCGCTCCAACGGAGACTAGCTTCCATTGGGAAGTGAACTTCGGGATAAATCATCGTCTCCAAGTGCCTCGGTATTTCTATATCTGAGTTTCTTACTTATGCTATTTACTTTGTGATAGCCATAGAGTTTGAAGTTATATATCTTGCTATCACATAGTTGATTATTGCTTAGCATAAGTTGTTGGTGCACATAGGTAAACCTAGCTATTTTAAGTTTTGGCTTGATAAATTAAACGTTAGTTTTATTCCGCATTTATTTAAGGCTTAACCGTAATAATTTTAAATCGCCTATTCACCCCCCCCCCCCCTCTAGGCGACATCCGTGTCCTTTGAAAAGTTCAATATAGGAAAAAATGGCTTAAAGGACAAATTAATTGTATATCCTTAAGTTAGACTGAACTCTCCTTTCAAGTTTTTTAATAACAGAAATTTATGGTCAATTAGTTGGATTGATTTCTCACACTTCAAACATGTACAACATATAAAGTAAAGACATATGTATATAACATGAATTTACGGTTAATTATTTGGATTGATTTCTCGCACTTCAAACATGTACAACATAAAGTACATATGTATGAGAACAATAAGTAAACATGTAAACATCAAATTGATCTATGATAACACTTTTAATTGGTTCATATATATATATAATAAAGTCATTAGTTCGACATCTTGTTCTTTTATTGGTTGCAACAAAGAAATCTCTTTGACATTTCATCAAAAAATTATTCATTTTACATGTTTTGTTAAATGCAAGACAACTTTCAAAAGAAAAAAGTTAGAAAATATTAGAGACAAGAGAAGTTTTGAAGGAATTCTAAAATAGCCCATTTAAGCGATGGTCAAAATCGGTGTTATTATAGTCTATAGCAATAGAAGGTGTCCACCCTGTAAAATCATCAAGAATGAACAGATTTATTGCTCTTTTCTTGTTTTTCCCTTTTTTTACCATTCCATCAAAATTTGAATTATTGTGTCATTTTTACGCAAACTGACATTTTATAAGAGAGCTGCCAACCAACATTTTTCCAGTTGATTAAATATGTGTCCTCACTTGTTGAGGAAAACATTGACTAGCACAATTAAAATTTTAGATCAACAAATATAAAAATTCAAAGCATTGTAAAATGTAATTCATTATATAACTAGAACTGATTGCATCCTCCCCATAAGCTGGCCAAAATACTCTCAAGTCCTACTTAAATACCCCCACCTGTAATATTGTTTAGATTCGGTTTTGTTATATAAACTAGACTTAGTCTCTCTTTTCACTTCGGAATTGGCTTTCTGTAGTGTTGACTAAAATAAACGTAGATTTCTCATACGAAGTCCGTTTTGAATGTACGACCCATCATCAAACAAAACTTGCACTAAAGCTTCAGAATAAAACCTTTAGCTTCAGGTGCCTAGCACTGCAGGAAAGCCACGCTACGCCGACGGCCGGAAGCCATCGGCATATGACCCGAAGCCGTCGGCGTAGAGCCGTCGGCGTTTCCCTTCGTCGGCGTACAATATATGCCGTCGGCGTATAAGTCAGCCGTCGGCGTATGTTAGTGGGGCCCACAAGGGGCCCACAAGAGCCACGCTACGGTGACAATGCCGTCAGCGTATCTGCCACTTCCTGACAGCCCGGCCCCACACCTGCGCGTCTGGCAGGCTTCCTACGCCGACGGCAATGCCGTCGGCGTATGGGTGACCATAAGGCGACGTGGCCGCTTCCTGTGAGCCTGGCAGGCATCCTACGCCGACGGCACTGCCGTCGGCGTATGGGTGACCATATTTTCTGAATTCAGGTTTACAGCCCTATTTAAATTCAAATAAATTTGCAAAAATATAAAAAATCACAGACACTCACATAATATCATATATACATATACCAAAGCATCATACAAACTTCAAATCACACATATAATCCAAAATTGCACTTATACAAAGTCGAACTCATCCAAAATGGCACAACATTGTTCAAACTCATCTATTTGTCGCTCGAGGTACCCATCTCCGACCGCGTGAAATTAGGCGACCGACCGCGTGGGCCAGCCGTCGTCGAATCACACTGGGAACCTGGTGAGGGACGGGACGGTGTGGAATCCGGCGAGGGACGGGACGGTGTGGCATTCGGCGAGGCATCACCACCGCCATGCTGCACGAGAGCGTGAGCGGAGGCCGGCGAGCCAGAAGCACGACCCAAGGGTGCAGTCCTGGAGCATCCCGTGCCCTACATGTTTGAGTCCAAGTTAGCAACTTTGAAAGCACAGTACGGCAGTAACAACTGGTTTGGCAATAACTTACCGGAGTCCTTTGCTTGTATGTGAGGGCGACCGCTTCCCTCGATGGGCACTTGGGCGGCATCCCCACGCTAGGTGGATGCGGAGGCAGCTGCTCCCGCTCTCCAGTGGCAAAAAACTTCTCGGTCGCCTACAAGATAGTTTAGATGTCAGGAGTTGTAGAAAAAGAAGGAACAAGAGGAAGTGAGACTTGTCATATTGCAAATATTAAGGTTGAAACTTACAGCATCGCGCAACTCTTGCCACTCATCATACGCCGCTCTCTTCTGCAGCCACGCCTCATACTCCTCCTCATAGGCCGCGTAAGCGGCCTCGAAGGCTGCCTCGAATTCAGGCTACAATTTCAAAATAGAACGAATCTCATCAACTTAGCAACTTAGCTAGGAACGAATGTCGGAAAGAGAATGAAATTGAGGAAAACTTACATCAAGGCGAGCTCAGGAAGGCTGTCGAGGAGGCATGACAGGGGGATCATCGGCGGTGAGTGTAGCCTTGACACGCACGAGGCCCAACTCAGGAGTACGCGGGGTTACCGCATTAAGACAGGTCAAACGGCCATGCTCCCAACCGTGCCCGGCGAGGACCAACGCTCTCTCGTCGGTGGCATGCTCAAGAGGTTCATCCACCTCCGGATGAAGACCTATGAACGTCTCGACGTAGTTGCTTATGTTCTCGTCGGCGTTGTTGTAGTAACTGGGAAGCGAGGGTTGAGGCTCGAATAGATCGGGCTTCTTCATCTTCATCCTCTCCCATGCTTGCATGTTCGACACAGGACCTATATCGGCCTCCTGCATTGCCAAAAAAGTGGTATGCATATCAAATTAGAAACATGAGGGGAAATGAATGAAACGTATCAAATTAGGACCCATACCAGCTTTTCCTTGAAGCGCTCATGGTTGCGGGCTCCCGCACAATGTGTCCCCCCCGTCCCGCGGTTTGCCTTGTTCCGCTCGCTCAAGGCTTTGAACGTGGCGTCCTCCCCAAGCCACCTCGACGCCAACGCCTCCCACGCGTCAGCCTTACCATAGGCCCATTCTGGCATAACCTGAAAAAACAATACTCATGTGAAGAACAGATAATGCAATTGCAACTTAGCAGCAACATGTAATCTCATTGACAATTTACTTACCGATCACATTCTCATGCTTCGGCGCCTTCTTGGATAGCTTCTCAGAACTGAAATGATTGATGGCGGTATGCTTTACATTGTAGAATTGTTGACGTGTCAACTTCTTGCAAGCCCCCTCCAAAGTCCTGTCCGCCCTGGCACGCTCCTCAGGGAGTACCCTATAGAATCTCTTCAATCATGCAGAAAAAAGAAATTGTGAGAGCATGGTGGGGACATCAACTATGAACGAAATTCGAAAAGTTCAACTTACCCAAAACTTGGTGATCACGGCGTCAGAACATCTCCCGAAGCCCGGGTGATCGGCGGCCTGATAGTCTACCCAACTGGTGGCTAGCTTGCTCTCGCCGTTGGGGACCGTGATGTACAAGCCCGGACAAAACTTCCTAACCAAAGCGCCGATCATGGTGTTAGGCGCACGGGCACCTTGAGGAAATGTCCAATTCCTGCACAATAATTAAACATTAGTACATGTCAAATTGTACTCACCACAATGAAATTACCATGTTCAAAGTTAGTATAGTCACTTACTCAATCCCATTAGGCGTAATGAGGATTTTCTCCTCCTCGGTAGCAGGTTCCTTTGACTCAGGAGGGACCATGGATTCCCCACGAATCTTTGGCTTCTTCTGCGACGCGGAGGACCCCGTCTCCTGGTCTCGAGACTCCGTCCCCTCGCCTCGAGACTCTGGAGCATCGTCTCGAGACTCCGGAGCATCGTCTCGAGACGACGTCTCCTCGTAAGCCCCGTCGCTAGAGGCGGAGGGTATGTCCGAAGACACGTCGCCCCCACCTCGTGCTCGTCCTGCACCTCGTGCTCGACCTCCCGCACCGTGTGCTCGACCTCCACCTCGTCCCCTCGAAGGAGGTGCATCGGCACCTCCCCCTCGTCCAGCACCTCCTCTCTCACCACCGCCCTCCAGGTACCGCGAGTTCGGAATAGGCGCCCTTCCACTTTTAGTGGCTTTCCTCGCGGTAAACCTCTTCAGCAAGGAGCCCGATGATTCTTTGCCTTGGCTCATCTTGGTCAATCACCTGCATTGAGAAAGGGTAAACAATTAATAAGCATGATAAAGACATAATAAAATGTAGAAAGGCAATTAATAAGCATAATAAGCATGTAGAAAAATAAATACTAAGCATAATAAAGACATAATAAAATGTAGAAAGTACTACGAATAAGGACATAAAAGACCCTCACCATCACTCTCATAGTTATGTCTTGGGTTCTCATCATCACTATCAACATCACTATCATGTGCGTAAATTGGAACCTCATCGCACGGTGGAGGCTCATCATCGTCATCACAATCAAACTTGTTGAGAACATCTATGTCCTTTACATCCACCACTAAGTCACCACCTGTCTGTGCATTGTCCTCGCGGTCCTCAAGACCTTGTATACCAAAGTCCCCAAAGGTTTGTTCCTCTTGATAGAAAATCCCCTCGTATGTTTTAGGGTCAATGTTGTTGTAATCGTCTTCGGAGGGCATGGGTAGCTTACCATGTGGCGATACATGGAACACGACTTCCCACCCAATGAGTCCCTCTTTCTTGCATGGGTAGGGCAAATAATAAACTTGCCTGGCTTGGTGAGCCACAACAAAGACATAGGATCCCTCGTAGGTGGTTCAAGGCTTAACTTCAACTAACCCAATGGAAGGGGTACTTCTATGTCCATTAACAGGGTCGAACCAGTGGCATTTGAACACAACAAGCTTGAGTTCTATGTTCGTGTTATTGAACGTCAGCTCGTATATGTTCTGTAACTTTCCGTAGTAATCAAATTCACCGGCTCCTTTGGTGAAGACCCCGGTATTTATAGTCTTTGCATTTGGCCGACTGTTCTGGTGAAACTCTGTATGGAAGCGGTACCCATTCACATCATACTTCTCATACATCTCGACTCTACAGTTACAACCTTGGGAGACACATCTCAACTCATCCGACATCACAATGTTGGGATCAGCTCCCTACAAGTACAAATTGTTTGTGCATTAGTAGGAGGTACAAGACACGGATTGAAGATAGAAGGGACAGGTTAGAAATTACCTTTTCCCTGAACCAAGCCGTGAATTTTTTCTTTCCGGGGGCACCCTCTTTCAAAAGAGTGTCCAGCTCGGCTTCATCGGGTCCCTCTGATGTTCCCGACCACATTTCATCCGTGAATTGGCTAAAAGGAGAAAATACGTATTAGACCAAAACCGAGTTAGTAGTTGCAAAGTAATTTGTTCACCATTTTACCTAAGGAAACTGCCGTCTTCCTCCTCCCCGTCGCGGACCACTTCCTTCATGTTCATAAGCACATAGAGCATTATGCACTCCAGCTCTTCATTGCTCAAGGTATACCTTTTTGCGCCACCGGCCTTGCCACCGGGAAACTGGAAGAGGGTGAGCTTGGGGTCTTGCTTGGGCTCGTCGATGTTGTACCGAGAGGCCTGGTTATGCATTGTGGGAACATCATCGGGATAGTACATTAGCCTGGCATCTGTCATCTCCTGGAGGATAGTTGCCTCAGCTATGCATGCTTCAATCTTATTTTTGTTTCCACATTTGGTTCGAATATACTTAAACTCTCTCTCAATACAAAACTGCCAACGAAACTGCACCGGTCCACCCATGAGTGCCTCGTTCGCGAGATGCACAATAGGATGTGCCATCGGAGTAAAGAAGCCTGGCGGAAATATCATCTCTAAGTTACATAGCAACTCCGGCACAAGGTCATGCAGCTTCTGAATAATCAGGGGACATATCTGCTTAGCACAGAGCGTGCGGAAGAAATGGCTCAACTCCGCGAGCACTCGCCAGATACGGTCGGGGAGATACCCTCGAACCATCACCGGTAGCAGCCGCTCAATCCATATATGATAGTCATGACTCTTGAGCCCGGTGACTTTTCCCATTTTTATATTGACTCCCTTACTTATATTCGAACAATAGCCATCCGGGAACATCACGACGAATTTGAGCCAAAAGAATGCCTCAGACTTTTGCATACTATTAAGGCAGAAGTCGGCATGCGGCTTGAACCAGTTCTTTCGACGGCCTTCAGGTGGCTTCATGTGTAATCTCTTCCTATCACATATCTTCTTGACATCGACTCTAGCCTTAACATTATCCTTCGACTTCTCCGGAATGTTCAGGATTGTGTGAAATAGGGACTCTGCAACATTCTTTTCGGTGTGCATCACATCGAAGCTATGGGGAAGTTCGAGGTCCTTGTAATATTCGAGCTGCGTCAAGCCTGCCACGTGAGTCCAGTTGTGCGTCTCACCATATCCCACATACCGTGGGCCTTTTCCCTTAGTAGGCACGAGAGCACGTAGCTCGGCATCAACAGCTGCACCATCAAAGTTGGTATATCTTTTACTTCATGCTCAACTCTACCCTTCTTGAAGTTCTTTTTGTCTTCTCTATACCGATGCCCTCTTTTGAGGAACTTTCTATGTGTGCCAAACGCGGAAAACTTCATACCCGCGCTTAGCCACATGAACTCAAGTCGGTTGCTGCACACTGGGCATGGCCACTTATCAGCTGTACACCATCCGCAGAATAGGGCATACCCGGGCATGTCGTGCATGGAATTGTGGAACCAAACCTTCATCAAGAAGTTTGTCTTCGATGCACGATCATATGTCAACGTCCCGTGGTGCCAAGAGTGGTTTAGATCATCCACAATCGGCTGCATGTACACACTTAAATTCTTCTCCGGGTATTCAGGACCTGGAATGATCAGCGACAGGAATATGGTCTTCCTTTGCATTAGGGCTCCGGGAGGGAGATTAAGCGGAATAACAAGCACAGGCCAGCAGCTGTACGAGGCAGTCGACATACCATATGGATTGAATCCATCGGTTGCTATCGCGATTCTGATGTTTCGAGCCTCTGCAGCCTTATCGGGGTGCTTCATATCAAAGTTCGCCCATGCCGTACCATCAGATGGATGTCCCATCTTTACCCGTCCGTGCTCATCCTTGTATCTCTTCCCCGTCTTGTGCCACTGCATCTGTGTAGCGGTCTCTTTGTTCATGTAAAGCCGCTTGATTCTGTCTATGAATGGGAGGTAACGAAGAATCTTAATCGCGACTTTTGTCTGCGTCTTCTGACCATCGGCTCCGTTTACCTCATGATACCTAGAGGCCCCACACAGGCTACAGTACTTGTCCTCCGCAAACTGTTTCCAAAACAAAAGGCATCCTTTTGGACAACAATCTATCTTTTCATAATCCATGATGAGATCTCGCAGGATTTTCTTCGTTTCGTACATGTTTTTAGGCAGACAATGCCCTTCGGGCAACATGTTACCATATGTTTCCAGATGCCCTTCAAAGCATGAACGGGTGTTGCCGTGCTCGAGCTTTCTGGCTAGTGCTTGCGAGATGGCATCGAGCTGAGAAATTTTTGCACCCTCGTACAGAGGCCTCTGAGCCGAGGCCATCTGAAAGGATCGATGAGGTTAACTAGAGGGGGGGTGAATAGTTTAACTACAAATTTTACTTCTTTTTCGTTTTAAAAGGATATTGCTCAAATATAAGTTGTCTAGAATATGCAACTAGGTGAACAAACTTATATGATGAGCAAAAGTTCACTAGCACAAGATATAGATATAGTAAGCTAGTGATAACAAGTAAAGGTAAGTGAAAAGATAAACAACAAGATGACACGAAGATTTATCCCGAAGTTCACTTCCCAATGGAAGCTAATCTCCGTTGGAGCGGTGCGGTGTTCACCAAAGTGAAACACCGGGTAGCCTTGATATGGCACACCGTATCTCCGTTGTGACTTACCACCGATGTGGCGAGGCACTTGTCACTATGTTGCTGTTGAGGTTGACAACTAGAACCTTTACAAGGATGAAGCACACTCCACAAGTTGGAGCGTCTCCACCAAATGCACCGAGCCGCCAAGACTCAATGCACAAGGCCGGGGCACACACCACAACTCAATTGGTGGCTCCCGGCAAAGTCTTCGTACCTCCCAAAGCTCTGAAGGAACACAACCTCTTAGGGTTCCAATGAACACCAAGAGTAGCAAGCCCCCTCTCACAAATCAAGGGGGAAATCAAATTGGTTTGGTTGAAGTGTAGATCTAGGTCTCCTCTCTCAAATCCCCAAAGGGCTAAGTGATTGAGTGGATAGAGAGGAAGATCTATTGATTTGAAGCTTTCAAATAATGAAGGTGTTCTTCTTTTGGTCGTGGCAGTTGTCTCGAGGTAGACGGAGGGGTATAAGTACCCCTCCCCAAAATCTAGCCATTTGGGTGCAGGGGATGACGGTCTGGAAGTCGGCCTAGGCCGGCCTGGGGGCCGGCCAAAGGATCATCATGTATGAACAATCTGGGCCGCCGGCCTGGGCCGGCCTGTGGGCCGGCCACCCTTCAGACGCCACCGGCCAGGAGCCCGGCCAAGGCCGGCCTGGGAACCGGACATCCGTCAGACGCCGGCGGCCTGGGGCCCGGCCAAGGCCGGTCTGGGGGCCGGTCACCCACTAGACGCGCCCGACCAGGACTCTGGCCTAGGCCGGTCCGGGGGCCGGTCACCCACCAGATCCACCCGGCCAGGAGCCCGGCCAAGGCCGGTCTGGGGGCCGGTCACCCACCAGATTGCTCCGGCCTGGAGCCCGGCCTTGGCCGGTCTGGGGGCCGGCCAGCCTGCTGACCATCTTTTCCTTCCTGTTCCATTTCCGACAATACGGCATTTCTTCCTTTTTGCATATTTCCTGTTGATACTAGAGAGTATGTTAAATACTTCCAAGTGTTGTAATCAAACGTCAAAACAAGATTAATGGACAATGTCCTTTCACCATCATATCAATGAAGGCCTTCACGGTTGGCTCCGGGTCCTCCGGTTCTGGCGGTTCCTCCTGTGAGGGTGGCGAATCTGGCACGTCGCCATCACGGAGATCTTCTAGCCAGTTTCTAATCCCATCATCTTCATTGCCATTGATCCGCTGCCGCATCACCCTACCATTCTCGCGTTCGTACTGATCAAAGTCGACTGTCGTGACGAAGTTCGACATATACCCACTAGACCAGAGGTGTTTAGTCATCTCATCCTTTCCCTGACGTTTACGCAACTTGCAACGAGCGCAAGGGCAGTTTGGACGAATGCCTGACTTTGAACCACGCGCTAACTCCTTCACTAACAAATTGGTCTTCCATACCCACTCGTATGTTCTGTCAAGCACACTAGTTCGGCCACTGTACATCCACCCATTATCAGTCATCCTCTGCTTTACTATGAGCCAAACCTCTGCTTTATTATGAGCCAAATAATAATAACATGAAATTAAATGCATGCAATGTCACCGTAAATTTATTCAATGTCACCAATTTATTACGGCCAAATTTTACCTTTTAGAACATGCGACGGTTCACCTAAACTTCTAATAGGAAGGCCTATCCCACCCGAGTATGTGTAGATCGAGTCGTGTTCCATGTTCTACCCCGACCCGAGACGGAATTTCGGCAGCACCTCCACGCTGTTCTTCAGAATACACGTCTTGAGCTTGTCAAGCCGAGAGGGTGTGCATCCGAAGAACAACGGGGAGGTGATACCAAAATCCGTCTCAGGAAGGGGTAGAACACGGAACACGACTCGATCTACACATACTCGGGTTGTCCAAAACGTGGACAATCCGGAAGAGGTACGGTTATAAATATGCAAAGATGGACAATCATGCATATTTATAAATTTGTATCTATTCCGGATGGGATCTGACTCGGGTTACGCGACTGACTTGGTGATCTAGACAAAAATAAACCTATGCAACAAGAGAGGCGAAAGATTTATACCCTCGATGCGTGATCGGTGGCCGGAGAAGGTCGAGGACGTACTTCGGAAGCGGGGCGACGGTACAGGGGCACCGAGGTGGTCCCTCCTCAGCTGAGAAGAAGCCCCGCAACGACACGCAGGACCGACGGTGCTGGCTGGTGGGAAGCTACGTCGTCTGAAAAAGCACAAACCATAAACATTAGCACACTATATATGGACCCATCTCACTGATGCCGCCACACTCACCTCACCGACGGGAAGCTCCACCACCGCCGCCACACTCACCTCACCGACGGGAAGCTCCACCACCGCCGCCACACTCACCTCACCACCGCCGCCAGACTCACCTCACCACCATCGCCACACTCACCTCACCGACGGGAAGCTCCACCACCGCCGCCACACTCACCTCACCGACGGGAAGCTCCGCCACCGCCGCCACACTCACCTCACCACCGTCGCCACACTCACCTCACCGCCGTCGCCACACTCTCCCCGGTTTCTACTAAATGAGCTAAAATAAACTAAATGAGCTAAAATGAACTAAATGAGCTAAAATGAACTAACAATTTAAATTGTGATCTAAATACAAATTTAAATTGTGATCTAAATTTTAAATTGTGAACTAACAATTTAAAATGAGCTAAATAAACTAAAATGAGCTAAAAATAAACTAAAATAAGTTAAAAATTAGTACCTGCCGTGGAGTGGAGCTGCCGGAGAGGGAGGGCGGCCGGGGAGGGAGGGGCGGCCGGGGAGGAGGGGAGGGAGGGAGGGAGGGAGGGGAGGCCGGGGAGGGAGGGGAGAGGTGGGGAGGGACGGAGGGAGGAGGTGGGGCGGCCGGGGAGGGAGGGAGGAGGTGGGTGGACGGGGAGGGAGGTGGTAGGGAGGGAGGAGGTGGGGCGGCCGGGGAGAGAGGAGGAAAGGGGCGGCCGGGGAGGGAGGAGGTGGGGAGGGAGGAGGAGCGGCGGCGGGCGTGCGCGGGCGGCGGCGGCCGGACGGCGGTGCGGGGAGGAGGCGGCGGCGTGGGGACAAGTCGACGCGGCGCGGGACAAATCGAAAGGGCGATTTTGGTTGGTTTGTCTCCCGACCAGGTGCACCCTGGCATTAACAAGAAATGGCCTATACGCCGACGGCAATGCCGTCGGCGTATCTGTTTTTTTTTTAATTGCTATTTTCCCGTTTTAATTGCTATAAGTTAATTTTAGTTATACTCCACAATAATATTATTAAATATTTCAAAACCAACAAAAAATATTCCCAAAATTTTTGGTGGGGTTCCGACGCTCCGGAGCCCCTCTCCGGCGAAACCCTAGACCCGCTGGAGAAAACCCTAGCTTTTCGGTCTACGGCCGGTACGGGCGTCGAAAGGGGTAGCTAAGTGGTTCTTTTTGCTTGGTTGGGTTAGGTTAGTCAGTAGGTACAATAAAAACACACATATACCCCAACTCTTGCAATGATTCCCCCCGTTCGCCCCATGTGGAGTTTCTAGCTATATGCCCAGAAACTCGTTAAGGAAACAGTGACGCTCGTGAAGCCGGTCACACCTCGGGGAAGGATCTTGGATATCTACAACCCAAAACACACTTGTACACATGTGATATGGCACCCCCTAGATTTTGGTGGGGTTCCGACACTCCGGAGCCCCTCTCCGGCGAAACCCTAGACCCGCTGGAGAAAACCCTAGCTTTTCCGTCTACGGCCGGTACGGGCGTCAAAAGGGGGTAGCTAAGTGGATCTTTTTGCTTGGTTGGGTTAGGTTAGTCACTAGGTACAATAAAAACACACATATAACCCAACTCTTGCAACTCTTGAGAAAACCCTAGCTTTTCCTAGTTTATCTGATTCATTCTCTTGACTTGAGTTGTGGCAAGTGTCTTCATTTCAGCAGTGGATACCGAAATTGGGAACGTTATTTTATGTTGTTTCCTCATTTCGGCTTCTTCCTTTTATGTTGTAGCTCACCCTTCTAGTTATAGGACAACACACCTGGATGGTAATACTAGCTATCATGTGAAAGAACCTCACACCCCTACATTCAAGAGTAATAACACATATCAGGGAAGTTATCTGGCACGCAGTGATCGGCTCTCGAGTACAACTACATCACAAAGCTCAGTCATGGACAAGTATGGTTCGGGGTTCGGTGCAATTGGGAACGTTATTTTATGTTGTTTCCTCGTTTCAGCTTCTTCCTTTTCACGGCGCTTCTGTTCTTCTAGTGTTTCTTCTTCCTGCCTTTTATGTCGTTACTTCGCTTCATCCCCTTTGTCGTGCGTCGTCTCTTTGCCGGACGGCAAAGTTTTCTTTGCCGTGTGACGGCGCATGGCAAAGAAGCGATGCACGGCAGACGAAGGCGGGAAGCGGTGGAAGAAGCACACGGATCGTGTGTTTCCTTCGAGCGCTTGTGAGCCGTTGGATCGGAAGCACACGGATCGTGTGTTTCCTTCGAGCGCTTGTGAGCCGTTGGATCAAAAGCACACGGATCGTGTGTTTCGTTCGAGCTCTTGTGAGCCGTTTGATCGGAAACACACGGATCGTGTGTTTCTTTCAAGCGCTTGTGAGCCGTTGGATCAGGGGTGTGTTTCTTTTGAGGGCTTGTGAGCTGTTAGATCTGCACTCCCACCTCATCCACAGGTACACCTTCTAATCGCCTATAAATAGCGACGTCCCTGCAGCGAACGGCACACAACGAGCGTCTACCTTTGCCACCGAACCCAATGGTTGGATTTAGCCTACCCGCTGGCATGTTCCCTAACATTATTGTGTTTGTCCTTGTTCGTCGGCCAGCCATTGGAGCCACCTCCTGTAGGTCGGTGAATAAGGACAACACAACGACGCTGTTGGAAACACAAGCCCTCGGGTAGGTTGAATCCAACCACTGGATTAGGGTGACACAATGATGAATTGCCGAGGAGGTGGGAGTGGTGGTGGTGGAAGTGGTAGCCATGCCCCTCGGTCGGATCCAAGCAGCTGCAAGGCGCTCTGATGATCTACAACATTCCCAACACTTTTTGGGACGGTCGTTAGATCATCAGAGATGTCTTGCGGCTGCTTGGATCGAAGGTCGATTTGCTGCTCACGACGACGCGAGACGCGCGGATGCGCAAGCTTCCGGATGGGCAAAACCAGTGTTGGATCAGCCACATGACCCTATATAAACCGTGTGTTTTGTGGAGAACAACCGGTGCTAAAGCTCTGTTTTGGGCCGCGGCGTTTTTCACGCGCGAAGCGCACCCCTTTCGTACCGGTTATATATTACAACCGGTACTAATGGGATTTTGTTTTTTTCTCTCTTATTTTTCTTTCTTATGTTTTCTGTTTATTTTTTCTTTCTTATGTTTTCTGTTTATTTTTTCTCTCTTATTTTTTCTATCTATTTGCTCGTGAGTGCCTGCAGCTGGTCGCCGTCGTCCTCAGCCATGTAGCAGCGCGTAGGAGAGCGTCCACTTGCGCAGCGTGCCGGCTCCGCTTCACTCTTTCTGCTGCAACAAAAACTGGTGAGAAGTTCACATTCGGGCCATAAAACTAAGAAAATTCCTGAACGTGTAGGCTGAACTGTCCCGCTGCAGCTATACCGGGGGCTAGAATGTGCCAAATGGTGCCACACCTGGTTTTCCATGTGTCTAATGCCTAAACAAACCTAAACCTATGAAAAAGTACATTTATAGAACCCCGTGCGGAGAAATCTAAGGGGGTAGACCCGCCAGGGGACACACAGACTGCCGTTTTCGGGGGGGGGGGGTGTCCTTAGGAGCACCGAAACCCTGATATATATATGTGGGGGGGGATGAAGATGTAGTATGTGTATACACATTGTCTTAAGCAACAATAAACACTAAAACTAATTTAAAGAATAAATATAAGTAATAAAATGAGCATTGATATAGGGAAAAATAAAAAAACGTCTTGCCGTCGGCGTATCGTCATAGGGAGACGGCCGTTCCAGCGCCGTCACGGCGTCCGTTGGTGGGGGCTCCTACGCCGACCGGATTTTGTACGCCGACGGCCGCCGTCGGCGTATGAGTGTCTACGCCAACGGCCCGCTCGTCGGCTCCCC
This sequence comes from Puccinellia tenuiflora, assembly GCA_012064385.1. NCBI lineage: Eukaryota > Viridiplantae > Streptophyta > Magnoliopsida > Poales > Poaceae > Puccinellia > Puccinellia tenuiflora. The sequence goes on along the minus strand of QRDG01001103.1, from coordinate 11,245 downwards.
AAGCTCTCCTTGTACGCCGACGGCCCCGACATTTGACCGTCGGCGTACAACCAGGCCGTCGGCGCCTTGTGTATTTCCCGTAGTGCAGCTTCAGGCAATGATACATGCCTTAATTTGGATGTAATGACGCAATCTCCAGTGCTGCATTGCACATTTGTACATGTACGTTGTTGCTAGAGCAATAAAATATTTTCTGTTAAAAAAAAAACATAAAGGAGGACGTTGCAGTAATAGGATCAGTACCATCCCTGCCCTCATCACCGATACTACGTCTTGTACTAGTGTTTCAAAACGTTGTCCTCCTAGTCGTTCGTATCTTAATTATCATCTCTTACTCTTACGCAGGCAAGTTAGCGTGACGGTTAAGTTTTGTGGCAACTATGCGCTGCGATGGCACGATGCAAACATTAATTTCGTGTCGTTTCTTCCGAGTTCCCCGGCCCGGCTGCTCCTTTTTTTCACTGTGATGGTGAACCAATGACGCCATCATCTCGCGTGCTTTTGAACAACACACGAAACGCGGACCTACGGTTTCCCGCTCGAATTAAAGAGATTTAAATAGTTTCACGGCATGAGAGATATTTTGGTGTCCGTTTGGTCCGTGGATATTTCTTTCATGCAACTCTGACGCAACAACGACCTTTGACACGTATACGTAGGTAACGTAAATATTGATCTGAAGACGACAGGAGCCGTGGACTGTGTGAAAAGTTCCAGACGGCACGGCGCTGAAGAAGTGAAGATGGTAAGTGCAAAGAAGGGAACGACTTGTCAAAAGGCTGGTCATGAAGCAAGTACGACTTCATATGGAGAGCCCAAAGCAAACCCTGAAATGCATGCGCCCGAGACAAAAGTATCTCAACTGGCAGATTAAGGGGCGCAATCGATTATTTTCTCCAGAAAATCAAAAGAAGATGCAGCAGGTACGGTGCGACTTAAAATCTAGCAGGAGTCAATCGTGGGAAGAGCTAGGAGCTATTTTTGTTTTTGAAAAGGGGTTACCCCATCTTTGCATCGAAAAGATGTATACGGTATTAATTTATTTTATTTATTTAATATATATTGGCAAAGAGTTACAAAGAACGATCATACAAACTGAAACCATCAAACAATAACAAATCACCGTAACTAGCACAAATGATAGAGAAATCAACGGGGCCTTATGCTTCGACCGCATCCATCTATCATCGGCTTACAGACCAACTCTAGAGATAGGGCCTTATGCGCACGTTCTGGTTTTGAAAATCGCCTCCATCATCTTCCGCCAACCCATCTCCATCATGTAGATCGAAGTGAAGACCCTCCCTAGCAGTCAATACCGCCACGCCGCTAGCAGCGCCACCGTCTTGTGGGCGTCCATCATCACTCGTCTGACGCCGATACTTTGATGCGCCACGCACCGTCATCAATAGTGGTGTCATCATCTGAACCGGGAGAGCATCCCGAGCAGGGGGATTAGAGCTGCAACAACGATCTCCTCGACAAGGTAACGACCCGTCACACCTCCGCGGGGGAAGATGGAGCAAGCGCTGCCTCTCCTCCCAAAATGAAGCCCCGGAGATCCCTCCGCTGCCGCGCAACCAGGGCTTTGCCCGATGACATTACCGATGGCGGCAATGAGTCATGGGAGGAAGGAGACACGTGGATTTTTTGAGGAAGTGTTGGGAGTGCCCCGAGTTCGGTCCGCCGTGGACGCATGGGGCGAGGGAGGGGGGCGAGTACAGCCCTCTGTGAAGCACTATCTTCGGGACATCTCCCTGTGGTCGCGGCGGCGCCAGTTGGAGCTGCCAGTGTTCGATCACTCGATCAGGCCAGATTGCCGCTGTCGTGCACACGTAGTAGCACCGTGCAGCCCAAGCACGCACGAAATCCCAACTCTTTCCGGCTGCTTCCCATGCGCGTTCGATCGCTTCCTGCCCGACAACGACGACGAGAGAATCAACTCTTGGTTGGATGGTTAGGTGGGTGGTTGTACCCCCAGCCCATCAGAGTTCAAACCCCAGGTTTGAAACTGGTGTTTCTTATTTTTGGCGGAATATTCTTCAGTGGGAGGCGACGTTCCCGTCGATAGCGAGGCGTCCGTGGTGACTTCGTCAATCTCAAGACCTGACCCGTCGGCTCAGTTTTTCAGAGGTGCTCATAGGGGTAGGGTGTGCGTGTGTGCGTTCATAGGGGTGAGTGTATGCGCGTGTATGTGAGCGCCTATGTTGTACTGTATTTCGCAAAAAAAAAAGACAACGACGACGAGACGCCGCTCTAACCGGAGTTGCTGCTGGTATATACACCGTATACTTGGTAAAGACGGTCTGACACGGATCACCCGAGAAAGAACACGTGAGGCGCATCCGCTTCGACCCGGCCCGCCACACCCAGACGTGGCAGGATCTCACACGTACAACGTCCCGGTCGCCGTCGGCCATCAGATGGAGCACCTGGAGATCCCTCCGCTGCCGCGCAGCCGGGGGTTTGCCCGATGACATTACCGATGGCGGCAATGAGTCATGGGAGGACGGAGACACGTGGCTTTTTTGAGGAAGTGTTGGGAGTGCCCCGAGTTCGGCCCGTCGTGGACGCATGGGGCGAGGGAGGGGGGGGGGGGGGGGGGGGGCGAGTACAGCCCTCTCTGAAGCACTATCTTCGGGGCATCTCCCGGTGGTCGGCTGGTCGCGGCGGCGCCAGTTGGAGGTACCAGTGTTCGATCACTCGAAAATGTAGCATGTTCTTTCAGAGATGCAATTTCAGCTTTCAGCGATGGTTTGTGCACGCTTACCTCTGTAAATTGTTGTTGAGCTTAATGGAAAAAATGTTCTGTCCAAAAAAAAAAAAAATTGCCGCTGTCGTGCACACGTCGTAGCACCGTGCAGCCCAAGCACGCACGAAATCCCAACTCTTCCCGGCTGCTTCCCATGCGCGTTCGATCGCTTCCTGCCCGACAACGACGACACGAGACGCCGCTCTAACCGGAGTTGCTGCTGGTACACCGTATACTTGGTAAAGACGGTCTGACACGGATCGTCGAGATCACATTCGAAAGATCCACGTGAGGCGCATCCGCCTCGACCCGGCCCGCCACACCCAGACGTGGCAGGATCTCACACGTACAACGTCCCGGTCGCCGTCGGCCATCAGGTGGCGCCTACCCACGGCAGCTTTCCGGTTACGCCGTTGCGCCGCGCGCGGGGGGTCGCAAAGTCCCGCTGCCCTGCCAGCACGTGGTACGTACCTACGCCACTGAGCTGAGGCGTCGGCCGGCCGGCCACGTACGTACGTATCCATCGGCCGAGCCGACCGCGTACGCTTCCCATGGTCCGGATCGCGGAAAGATCCGGCCGGGTGGGTTGACTCCGCGCGTTGCTCCTCCTCGGCCCCAGCGACGACACCGCCGCGGCTCGTGCGCTCGGTGGTTGGTTCCGTCCGTCCCCGGAGCGCGCGTGGCGGGCTGGTGCTGGCCGGACGAGGCATCACCTTCTTCTTTTGAAGCAGTTTGAGCACCCTGCTGGCAACTCATAGTACGTGTACAATAAATTTCATTCCCAAAGAATTGTTTACTGGATTTCGCATGGATCCAGAATATCCTGGATAAGTATACAGTATATACCAGCAGGTTTGGACTTTGGAATTAACGGTCGCTGTCAGTGTCACGACCGACCAGTTAACCTCTGCTTTGTTCGTTTCGCCGGTGCATCCGTCCATTGTGGACAAAAGGCCGCGCATATGTAAGCGTGGAAGTGTGACCTGTTGGAGACTTGGAGTTTGTTTGTGCCGAATATGTGTACGGTACAGAGCTATTATATAAAGGCACAGGCTATTATATAAAGGCACCGTGAGTAGTTAAAATAGACGGTGACGAAAGCTAGGCTAGGCATAAGATCGAGTTTGAGGATGGTTCGATGCCCGTCTGAAGATCTGTAGTGTCTGTATAACAAGGCGGGCTACTTTGATTACTACATGGGGAGGAGTGAGGAGTGCCCGTTAAACATGCCCGCGGATGTAGGCGTTGATCGCCGAACTACGTTACTAAACGTTCGTCACTCCTATACCTTATGTAATGATCTTTCTACGTATTTCATAACATGACCAGACATGGCAACCAAGTTTTTTTTACATCTTGCTGCATGTATGTAGAAACCGAAGGAGCTTTCATCATCCGTCAGACCCTGCAGACACGGATTGGCATTGCCGTAACGCGACCGACCGTTCTCTTCTAGAAGAACCAGAACCAAGACGTAAGCTGGGAAGGAATACTCTAGAAATGGAAGCAGCGTAACCCTCTGAGCATCTATCTATCTCAGCCTCCCCTCGAGCTAACACTAATAAATCTCCACTATTTAATTATATCGGGATACAACGTTTCTTTCATCACCTCGGCACGAAAAAAGACCTGTTTTTCGCGTGGCCTTTTTCCAACCATTTTCCCGGAAGGAGAGGTTTCTAGCTCGAATGGACTTATTAGTTAGTTTATTCATCTGGACCAGGAACAATGGAGCACGCACTAGAATAAAATGTCCTTGGATACATATGTGTAACCTAGGCTTGGCTGTGTCTATGTGAAACGGCGTGTCAACACAATACTACAAGAGATCTTTGGGGAATATTTGAATTCAACCCGCGGGGAGACAAGACAGCCACAGCACCTAACTACCCATGGACTTCCTCAGGTTAATCTGTTTAGCAGATCGATCCCGTGTGGCCTCGATGGTTCAACTTGTCCTTTTAGCAATGGACAGGATGTTTTCTTGTCCACATGTCCTCCTATGCATGATTAGATTTTGTGCAGGGTGGTTTAGATGTGCATGGTTTGGTCATGCGGCTACATGCGATGCAATGTATGATGACAGTCGAACATCAGTTTTCTAGTTTCTTAATTTCCTCGGTCAAGCGGATAATGATCCCTGAAGCAACTGACCCATCAGGTTGTACAGCTACTTCAGACGAAACAAACATATGTAGGTCGTCAGCTCTGTACGGACGCTGTGACTACTAGCTAGTCATAAGGCTGGTGCCAGTGCACTACGGGCTATAGCTCGTGATAGCGCTGCCACGTCAGCTTTTTCTTGCACTCTCATCCCACTCTCATCCCACGGTGCCAGTGCACGGGCTATAGTGACAGCTCTTACTTCTCTCTCCTCCACATCAGCATTTCTTTTTCAGATTAAGTTATTTCACTCGCTTTTGTTTAGACATTCAAAATAATGCAAGAAAATAATTTTATTGAACTAAAAATGTTACTGATTACATAATAATTAATAAAATTGTATAATAAAAAAAATTACATAATAAATAAAAAATACATTCTAATCCTCCTCATCCTCCTCATCTTCATCATCTTGCAGCCCAAGCTCTTTTTCCACCAAATTCATGGCCTTCGCATGTTTGCGTTTTTCTGCTTCGTCCATGTCGGCGGTTGATCGATCCTTCATTTTGTTCCATTGCTTGAGTAGCTTAGCCTTCACTAAACCACCCCACATGTTCTTCATTGTGAAGGCTTTACTTGCTGCCTCACTGCTTGATGAGGATTCCTTCCCCTTCCTCTTTCCCTTCTCCCTCCGTGCCGTCGTCTTGGCCCTATCGCGGCCTATTGGACGATCCTCCTCCGTCGCATCGCCAGAGCTGTACTCTCCAGAAACTCCGAGGCGGCTTCTCTTGGCAGTGGAATCGGATCCACTACCAGGACCATGTTGTCCTTTCCACTTCGCTTCATTGCGAACAGCTTCCCACCAGTGGTGGCGTCTGAAAGGCTGAGTCACTCTTGTGTCATTCTCGTACCTCGCCATTGCCGCCTTCATGACCATTGCATCGTCTGCTCCACTCTGACGTAACCCTTCTTCTTGGATGTAGTATGCATTGAACAAGGACACCTCACGGTTGTAGACGTTCCAATGATCCTTCAGTTGCTTCGCGGTCCGACGACGGGAAGGTTCCGAGGTAGAGTTGAAGGTCTCAGCTATCTGACCCCAAAAACTAGCGCCGGTCTTGCTATTACCGGCGATAGAGTCCTTGGAGTGAAAAATCCAAGCATGAACCTATACCGAAATAGATATTGTTAGTCATATAATAAAATAAAATTTCATATTAAATATGTGACGGGTAAGTAAATTACCAGTTTTTCCTCGTCCGCAGTTGTCCAATCAAGCCTCTTTGGACGCTTTGGTACGATTGTTTCCGCGGCTTCGGACCCGGAGCTTGGAGCAGTGGCTTCGGGAGGTGGTAGGGGGTATGGAGCATATGGCGGGTATGGAGCATATGGAGGTGGAGCATATGGACCGTACGAAGGTGGTGGGTACGGAGGTAGAGTCCCACTCCCGCTACCTGTAGGTGGAGCATGTGGAGGTGGTGGGGGGTATGGATACGGAGGCGGAGGGTATGGACCATATGGCCCCGGAGGTGGAGGGTATGGACCATATGGCCCCGGAGGTGGTGTGCCGGAGGGGAGTAAAACTCGGGGATGCGGCGAAGAACCGACATTGGAGCGACGATGTGTCGGAGAGTTATCATCTAGGGGAGGGGCTAGTGACCCGTCGGACTGCAAGAGGTCGGTGAATGGGGTGAAATCTGGAGACCAACCCGACATGGTGGAGAAGATTTGGGAGAGTGGAGGAGAGAAATGAGATGAAGTGAGGTGTGGAATGAGTGAGGTGTTGGGGGGTATTTATAGGGGGTTGGGGATGAAATTTGGAGTTTTTTGAAAAAAAAATCGAATTTTTAGAGGCTGCAACGGACACCTCAACGGCTAGCTAACGTGGACGAATCACAGCTCGCCACGTCAGCTAGCCGTTGCCCCTCTCGCCTCTCGCCTCCCTACCGCCGCCACCCGCCATCGCGTCGCCCCACTCCCGCCTCCTCCTCGCCTCCCTCTCGCCGCCAGTGCGGGCGACAGCGGGGCGGTAGCGGGCGCTACCGCCGGGCGACGGAACCACCGCCCGCCGCTGCCGTCCCGCCCGCCTATCGCCCGCCTCTAGACCGGTGCGGGGCGGTATCGCCTCCACTACCGCCCCCACTGGCACCAGCCTAAGCCCACGGAGAAGGAACCAGAATATAATTAGGAATCCAGTTCCTTGGTCCTTGCACTAGGGCTAGGCAGAACACTAGCTTTGAAACCGGCTACTAAAAGTTACCCATAGGTTCTACTGTCGACTAGGGCGCTTGATAAGTTCAGATCAGAGATGTGATAGGGTTAGGCAGCAAATTAGATTGATCTTACGACTGCCTAGATTTCCCCAAAGGGACCACTCACACACTCAGTAAGCTGAGGAGAATGAGATTACTTGTGAAACTGTTATGATGGTAACACTGCTCTGTTTCGTCCCCATGGCGTTATCCTACAAAAATAGGTTCTCTGAACTCTCAGTCTCGGTGTAAAGCAAGCCACCTCGGTTAATCTTATACTAATCCCCACCAGCAGCCCAACTTGCAGGACGTCACATTGCGATAATTATGTGCACCATGTATGTGATTCACGCAAGGAGTGATTACTGATTAGGCATAAAGGCTAGATGCACTTCTACCGTTATGACAGCCAAAAGGGCAACACCTGTAAAAAAATCAGAGATACTTAAGATGCTTCTGGTTGAAAACCCATGTAATCCCTGAAACAATGCATTTTTTTGTTCTTGCTTGTAACTTTTACTGTTTTTTTTTTTATGCCGGTCTCACAATTATATCGTGTTCCTACCAAAATAAGCCAACGTACTTCTCTATCTCTAGCTAGGACTGATTTACATCAGTTTTGCTAATTCTCTTTGAATCAAAATTATGTTAGAGCTCATTTAAGTTCAAAACCGTCAGATTTGCTTCGCGACTCGTGCTGCCTGTTGAGGTTTTTTTCAGATGCCGGTGGGTTGAACTAGTTACACTATGGTTGCATCTGAGTTTCTTTTCAGTGGCACCGGTTGCAATTGAATCTTTTTTATATGTACACAAGAATTTTTCCAGTTCCACTACGGTTGCAGCTTGCAACTGTTTTCTTCTCTTTAAATGTGATGAGTGATGTCATTCAAATGGATTAAGCTAATTCTTGTTCGAATGAAAAATATCAAGGACCCAATCTACTCCTGCTAAAGTAAGCAAAACGCTTTTTCTCTTGGCTAAACGTGAGAACTTCTACAATGCTTTATATTTCTTTTGACGCAAACTCTACAATGCTTTATTAATATGGAAACTACGATCCGTTGAAATAATGGATCCGTATCCGTTAATATGTATGTCATGCCTCGAATTTCACCAGTTTTTTTACAGATAGCAGTCAGTGGCGGAGCTAGCCGAGGACCACCTGGATAGCCTAGATAGGTAGGATTCATACATAAATATTTATAATTGTAAGGGGGTTTTCAAATCCGCCACTGATAGCAGTAACAGCTCTAGTGTTAATAAAAAATTCTGCAGCTCCCATAAAAATAAGCTTGCGCAGTACCATGTCCAAGTCATCAGGATCTCTAGAGTAAATAAATGGAGAGTAACTACAAAGGCAAAGGGCACCGCTAGCCTAACCGATGAAATCCACGGCGGACTATCACACAAAACCACGTCTACTGGAAGAACAAAATTAACATAAGAAGCTTAGGATTCAGTCTAATCATCGTAGCCTTACGTCCGCCCGTCAACTCCACCACAGCTCGCTCGACTATACTAAACTTTTCACCATAAACGCGAATCCGCGTTGGATAACAAGTATGCGAAACCGCGGGTGTGACATACTGCTACCCAGTACCCAGCACTCCTGTTCCCACAACCTTTCAGTCAACTGCATGGAACCATAACATAGAACAATCGACGATCGATCTCACCTGTAGTAGAGAAGAAAGTCGCCTACTGTGGTTGGAGGGCTCAGCCGTTCGCGCCACCAACCGCTATCGCCGATTCCCCTGTTTGCGCCCATCACATCACCCGCGGTTTTGTCCCATGCTTGCCAGAGTCTCTCTACTTGAGGAGCGGACAGCGAGCCCGTTCGTGTGGAAAGCCACCCGGCTCACGCGCTTATATAAAGGCCCGGCCACGGAGCTACCCAGTACCCACTCCAAGGCCAAGCCGATCCCCGCCTTCTCCACAGCTTCTCTCTCCATTGGCAGAGCTCCCCTGCATTCGCAGCTCCCGATCGAGAGCCCGGAACGAACGAACCTTCCCTGACCTCCATCCATGGCCGCGCGATCCCGGAACCCATTCTCGTGCTGCATCGGCGGCGGCGCCGCAGTGGCGGACGACTACGACGACGAGTACACGCAGTCACGGCGCCGCATCGGGCGGAGGGGGAAGGGCAGCAGCCCGAGGTCGGCCTCCTCGAGGATGTCGTTCAGGAGCATCAGCTCGTCGGGGACGCTGTCGCCGGAGGACCTGTCCCTGACGCTGTCCGGCTCGAACCTGCACTGCCTTCACCTACGCCGAGCTCCGCGCCGCGACGGGGAGCTTCTCGCGCGCCAACTACCTCGGCAGCGGCGGGTTCGGCCCCGTCTACAAGGGCGCCGTCGACGACAAGCTCCGCCCGGGCCTCGCCGCGCAGGCCGTCGCCGTCAAGTACCTCGACCTGGACTGCGGCACGCAGGGACACAAGGAGTGGCTGGTGAGTGTGAAGCAGAGTGTCCTGAATAACGGCATCTGGCAATGCACGAGCATGCTCGATCAGATATCAATTCGCATTATGATTGATGAATGGCTGACTTATATGTGTGGGGTTGTTCTTGTAGGCCGAGGTTTTCTTTCTTGGGCAACTGAGGCATAAGAACCTGGTGAAACTGATCGGGTACTGCTATGAGGACGAGCACCGGATGCTGGTGTACGAGTTCATGAGCGGCGGAAGCCTGGAGAACCACCTCTTCAAAAGTGAGTTCTTCTGTCAATTCATAATTCTGAGAATCTGTTTGGTGGTTCTTGAATCTTCAGACCACCAACATAAAGTAAAGTGTTAATTTAGAAATTCCATTAGTGATGAGCTGTTCTTGTCCCCTGAAGTTTCATTTCTTTAAGTGGAGAGGATAGCTGAGCTGCTATCCACCTTACAAAGGAACAATTCCGTCTCTTTTTTAAAGTAACATGACTGTAGATATTGGATTTTTTGGTTGAAAAAAATATATTTATCCCAACAACTTCTTGGTGCTTATTACAAGTTACACTCTCGGTCAACATGGAGGGCGAAACTGACCTGAAACATCCTTTTTGCTTTAGGTATTAATGGCTCTCTCCCGTGGATGACAAGGATGAAGATTGCTGTCGGTGCAGCCAAGGGCCTTGCCTTTCTCCACGACGCCGACACCCCGGTGATCTACCGCGACTTTAAGGCCTCCAACATCTTGCTCGACTCGGTAAGCCACCCGTAACTTCAGACTTCCTGCTAAAGGAAAAAAGGGTTCTGAAATTTCTCTCATTCCTCCAATTGTACAAATAACTTTACCTTATATCTAGTATGAGAAAATCTTCGTCTTATCTCTCACATTGAGCTATTTCCCTTAATGAAATGTCAATGTCTAATATTTCAGGATTACAACACCAAGTTGTCCGACTTTGGGCTGGCCAAGGATGGGCCCGAGGGCGACGAGACACATGTGACAACACGTGTCATGGGAACGCACGGTTATGCAGCGCCAGAGTACATCATGACGGGCCATTTGACCGCCAAGAGCGATGTATATAGTTTTGGTGTAGTGCTCCTGGAGCTCCTTTCCGGGCTTCAATCAGTGGACCGTGCACGGCGACCGAGGGAGCAGAACCTGGTGGACTGGGCTAGGCCGTACCTCAAGCACTCCGACAGACTGTACAAGGTCATGGACCCAGCTTTCGAGTGCCAATACTCATGCAAAGGTGCTGAGGTGGCAGCATTGGTGGCGTATAAGTGTCTCAGCCAGAACCCAAAATCTAGGCCCACTATGAGGGAGGTGGTCAAGGCCCTCGAGCCCGTGCTTGGCATGGAAGACTTCTTTCCTGTGGGCCCTTTTGTGTTCACAGTTATTGTGGAGGAGGACAAGGTGGTGGACATGAAGGTGGAGGTCGAGGAGAAGCACCTGCACCATCGCCAGAACCACGAAGACAGGCACAGGCAGAAGTACCCTGACTCCGCAATCCATGCCGGCATTGTGCTCCAAGGCCGCGACGGGCTAATTACCGGGTACACCGGTGCACATCGGCGGCAACAAAGGTCGTTGAGCTACCACCGGGAGAGGGGGGCATAGGACTAGAGCCGGTAGGGTAGGAAAGTGAGTAGGAAAAAATGGTATGTATGTCCATACTATAAAGATGTGATAAAATGTCACATCGGTTT